>JADBJO010000110.1:757444-1007246 GCA_016801955.1 Conus betulinus
ACGGCAACGAGTGGGGCTGCTGGATGTGCACAGCAGATTGCTTGGTGGTGATGTCTTATAATTCTGGGCACTGCAGTCATGAAAAAACGGGCTGGTACATTCACTTGGACTCATGTTGTATCGCATCCAGTGTGATCATCACACAAAAGCATCTGCTAGCTAGCAGTTATGTCCCTTGACGTCTTAAATAATGGAATGCCCTGTCTGTGTTAGCACCCTCTGTGCAGGATTGGTCCCAGTTGGTTGGTTCGGCAGTTGAGGACAGTAATTCTGTGAGTCCCACTGGTAACTTCGAATGTATCTTTTTTCTGGCAACGTTTAATGTATCTTTTTTTTTTTTTTTTCTTGTTGATCGAAAGAGTAGGTCAGCAAGGCCAGCAAGCATTTTTTGTTTATCTGAGTGAAGAACACATCAGGCTTGCTTCTGGATCCTTTTTTTTTCATCAGCTGGGAACACTTTCATAAAGCGAAAAGAAAAACCTTTGAATGTCAGGTGGACTCCCATGCATACAGGAATATTATCTCAAAAACAAAGTAACAAACAAATAAGAGCACATGGTGAGGAGGAATGAAGTATTTTGAATGAGGTGATCAACTAAACTTTATCTAAAATTTAAAAGACAGAAATGTAAGACACAGCCTATTGGGCTGGTAACTAGGGATGAAAATCCAATATATATATATATATATATATATATATATATATATATATATATATACATATATATATATATATATAACAGTCTGACCACTGTTCCATATCTTTTTATCTCCCTTGTATCCTTGACTAGATCCTCAAGCATAGGCTCAAGAGATTGTCCCCTACTTTCATACTGTTTGAATAATGAAGTTTTTTCAGCAACTTTTTCCTCTCCACACTTTTGTTTTGTTCCATTTTTACTACCCTTCGCTGACTGCTTTTGAGGTGCCGTTGGATTCTTTTTTGAACCTTTGGTGGTGAGAACACCACAGAATTATGGACTGTGGTGTGTCTCTATTTGACGCCAAGAGCACGAACACAATTAGTCGTGTTTCCTTGATGAGTCCGATCCAGCGGACGAAAGGCCTAAGAGCAGGCAATACAATAAAAGTGTCTTCGAGAGGGATTATGATGGTTTTCCTCAAACAGCTAGTGAAAGGTTTCTCATATTTATAATATATTCCCCGTTTTTCTTCATTTTTTTTAAAAGTTCAAATCTTTTGCCAAGTCATTACTATAACAACTGAAGAATTGTAAACTGCACTTGTTTTTCTCCCACTACTTAATTTTTTCAGCATTATATATATATATATATATATATATATAGATGTGTGTGTGTGGTAATCGCGTGTGTGCTGGAACTTCGACAAGTTATACTGTGTTGTCAGAATTCATGTGCCCTGCTTTGGGTTTTTAATTTTCTTTCGTTTTCTTTTGATCTTGTCTTGTATTGCCAACATATTCTTTTCGTACACAAAACTAAACAACCAGAAACTTGGGCACAATTTCCGGCAGCCCTCTTCCACTGAAAAAAAATAAACTTTTCCCCAAAACGTTTAAAAACTTTGCTAGAAGGGTGACAGGGAAAATATCAGAAGGCTATCTAGGGGCAAATTGTGGTGGCTGAACGTTTCACAGAAAAAATAATCCACTTACAAGGATCACAATTCGTGCGCAAAACTGTGTGTTGGCAAGCATGTTTACATGAGCAGATGCTGGTTTTACGATGGATGAAAATTCTGTAGCATCAAAGACCATCGCAGAAGACATGTATTGTTTGCCCTTGAAGAGGATAAGTGGATGATGATCTGTTTGCAAGACAAAGGTCCGTCCAACGGGGATCATGAAAACTTGTAAAGTCCCCAAACGATTGCGAGGCATTCTTGTTCGATGGTGGAGTACCGATATGCATAGGCAACAGTTTTGTATAGTCAAACATTGTAGGGTGTAAAATCCAGCCTTCTCCTGAAGAAGAACCGCTCCAAGTCCAGTATGGCTGTCGTCAATGCAGACGACAAAGTCTTGCTGCAGTAATGCAGCAGATAGATGGGTGAGATGTGGTAATCCCATTGATTGCTGCAAGGTGTGCTGACGCTGGGTCTGGATGACGAAATGCTTGCTGCCCAGTCTAATATGATCATTGAGAGCGGCAGCAAATATATCGACTTAGCAACTTAAAACACCGGTCGTTTTGTGTGAGGGATTTGGAATGCTAGAAGTTTATCGTTTGGCTTGTGAAAGTTTCAAAAATCCTGCCAACGAATGTCAAAATGTCCAATTCAGGTAAACCTATATACTCTTTTGTTAGCCTGGCAGTCAGCCCCAAGCTTCTTAATTTTTGTAAAATCATTTTCAAACAGGTAAACAATTCAGATCAACATTTATGAACAATCAGTTGTCGTAAAAATCGATAGCGCAATTACCTGATTACTTCAACAAATGCATCATTGTAGAGAAAGTAGCAGGTTCATGCTGCCGTCCTGAGGGCCTTCTGATCCATTGAAACATAGCGGTGGTTAGAAACCAGCTTTATGTTTGTCTATAAACACTTAAACATTTCTTATTGTAAATTAGACTGTTTCTCCTCTTTCTCTAGAAAAAAAATTCCCCCTCTGGCATTTGAAATTTCAAATGTTCATCCTGTTATTCGTCCGGTTTATCTTGTTTTTCTCAGGAAAACCGTGGTGCATGGAAAGCAAATGCACGAGGGGGAGGGAGGGGGCATAAACGCTAGGCGCATGCAACCTTCCTTATGCGGGGACATGACACACGAGTTGACTGAATTGGTGCCGCCTAAAGCATTTTCCTTTTGCCTTGAAGAGCAGGATTTCTGGGTGTACACCCCCCAAATCGAGCTTGTGATGTCGTTGAGGAATCCATTACTTCCAGCAAACGACCGCAGTGTTGCTTCCGCTCTAGATTCTCCCCGTCGAATGGCGCCGTCGATCCCACGAGGGACTGGAACACAGGGGCAGACATGGTGGGCACTGAGGTCCGAAGTCTCGGTAAAACTTTCCCAAAGAGTGGTTTTCCTACAGAGTCTGTGTGTTCCTGGGATAAGTCCTGGCTGGCGTGCAGGAAAGTGTTTGATTACCAAAGGTATGCAGTAATGATCTAGGACAGTGTATATTAAATGGCATTGGTTTTAATCACAGGCTGAGTCAAATGTATGAAACGACAATACTTACTTAAAACGGAGTACAAACACATATTTCAAAGAGAAACTGCAGTGTCATGGTCGTCATTGAATGAAAAAGAAAGACGGGAAGGAAGGGAGGATGAACATAATAAACAACAAAAACGGAAATTAGGAAACGTTGGGATTTCCAAACGTACCTCTTTCCTCTACAGGCAGGAAAATGATTCCCCCTCATTCATGATTAGCGCACAGATTCAAACAAAGGAAGTAGAAACTTGAGCCGGGCACCAATTCACTGAACCCCGCACTACCACCGAAAACAACAGTACTCAAAAGAAAATGTTCTGACGCTCGGAATTCTCTGAGTTGATTATAACAACCGTTTTACAAACAAATACTAACGCAGGAAGAATTGATACTAATCAGTTGCCCATGAGTAAGGAGACGAAACCGTTTTTTTTTGTTGTTCTTACTTATTTGTGGCTGTTTTTTTTTTGTTGTTGTTAGTTTGTTTTTGTACATGCGCAGGTAGAGAAACCACATCGCACTACCATGAAATGAAACGGTAATGTGTTATGCATATAATGATCTGTGTGTACGTGTGTGTGTGTGTGTGTGTGTGTGTGTGTGTGTGTGTGTGTGTGTGTGTGTGTGACGTGCAGGTGATATCGGACGGGCAGTTGATGGCGATGGTGGCTGTGCTGGTACTTATCAACATGAGCGTCTTGGTCACATGGTGGGTGAACGACCGTGCAACAGTTAAAAGCGTCTATAGATTCACGACCAAGGTAAGATTGTTGTGTGTGCGCGCGTGTGTTGTACGCGCATATGCAAAAAATCACACCTGTCTTTTTATTAAAAGTTGGTCTGAACTATTCAGGGTACTTCACAATATTTTGTGAATGTTTACCCTTTTTTTTCTCTCGTTCCTTCAGATCACGTTATTGAGGGTTATTTGAGAGATTCGCTGTATATCCATTCAACACAGCTCTGTTGACCATTGGATATCTGGTGAGTTAGCTTCACATTTTCCCGTATCATTTAAAGCTGATCTTGTGCATACGGTTCTTCGTTTTTCTATTGCATTAGGTCCACGTGTTTTGAAATTTTCCTGTGTATTAGGTCCACGAATCAGTTTTCTGTTGTAGTGTTTTGTTTTCCAGTGTATTAGGTCCACGAATCAGTTTTTCTGTTGTAGTTTAGAACAGATCTAGGCCATAGGGTCCACTGATTTCCGTCGTATTGTTTTGAGCAGATCTTGGACGTGTGCGCACGGTTCACTGTATTTTATAGTGTGGTTTTCGACCGAGGGCATTAGTTGCACTGTCTTAGGACAATGAATGTGAAATCTAGGGTGCAGAAAACGTTAACCCCGAGATCGGTTATTTCTTATGTTCTTAACACTTCGAAGCCATTTCTACTGCGAATCCAGCATCAGTGATCGTGAATCGATTAGTGTTTAACCACGTGTGTGTGTGTGTGTGTGTGTGTGTGTGTGTGTGTGTGTGTGTGTGTGCGCGCGCGTGCATGCATGCATTCTCACCACCACCACTACTATTTCTTCTATAACTATCATTATTAATTTAATTAGCACTTTCATCCAAGTTACTATTCATCGTTATTATTTTGTTGTTACCGGTCAAAAATCACTATTTCATCTTCTGAACATTGACTTCCCATAAACAAAGGCCCTCTCTCTCTCTCTCTCTCTCTCTCTCTCTCTCTCTCTCTCTCTCTCTCTCTCTCACACACACACACACACACACACACACACACACACACACACACACACACATACATACAAACTCAGAGGTGCACTCACATACATACAACACACACACACACACACACACACACACACACACACACACACACACACACACACACACACACACACACACACACACATACATACACACACACGCGTGCACACACACACACACACACGCACGCACGCACGCACGCACGCACACACACACACACACACACACACACACACACACACACGCGCGTGTATGCCAATATACACGCACGCACACACACACACACACACACACACACACACACATATATATATATATATATATATATATATATATATATATATATACATATATATACATACACACAAATAGTATGGTAAAAGGAAGTTTTAAATATATCAACAGATCTGTTTAGCGCTGGCTCTCCTCAGGAGAGGATATATATATATATATTAAAAAAAGTTAAAAATCCAGAACACCACTCTCTCACGGCTGAGGTCCGTTTTTCTGGCGTCATAAGACGATGATAGAAAAAGAAGAAGGAAAAATAATGGACCGCAGAACCACTTGGTAGACTCCTTTAATTTTGTCCAATATTTCGGTTCAAAGACCTTCCTCTGGGACAGGAGCTGCAGACATATACAAAGTTTTTTTTTTCTTTTTTACTAATGATTAAAACTTGATTATAACAGGGCAGGGGAGGGAGGGGGGTCAAATGGAAAGGAATATCCATTCTCCGGTCATTTGTGACGGGCAAGGTAATCAGATCGTAGGGGGAGGGGGGAAAGGGAAACATCTCTGTCCATCCAGCCAGAAGTGGGTTCCAGATTCCGATCAGAGAAGGTTAAAGGTGGCACATGAGAGATATGGGTGCTGCCTCCCATCATGCCGTTCGCTTGACACGGTGAACCTGTGACAGGTCACTGCCCCTACGGTCGATAAGCTATGAGAACTGATCATTTTTAACCCATTTTTAAATACATGTTTGCTGTTCTGTCCATTTTGGACTTTTGTGATTACCGTTGCATCTGACGTAATTGATCTTTTTGGAGACAGTTATTTCGTTCTTATCTTGTTTAATCATATCTTCAGTCATTGATGTAGCCAGTCTGTTCTTATGTTTTGTCCAGCCAGGACTGTTTCGGTCTACTTTGAAACGTCCACCCTCCTGTCCACTGTGCATTGTTTTTACTTCCAGCCACGCGGCCCAGCGAATGAAAAAAATGTGGTCATTAAGAACAAGAGAACATAAGTGTGCAAGCCTCGTGTTCGGTGCTAATTCCACACGAAGCGTGTATATTTTTTAATTACTTTACAGATCTTGAAGACAACTGTGATAACCTGCGCTTACCAAAAAAAAAAAAAAAAAAAAATAAATAAAATAACACAGAACAAGCCAGCATTTCTCAGACTTTGGCACACACTTGAAGCGCGTAGAACATAATGGATACGCTGATGTACATTTAGTCTGTGTATGCGGAAGGCATATCGCTTTGTTCAACGGTGACAGTATACAACTTCAGAAAACAAATTGTGTTTCTAGGTTATATGCGTTGTGCTGTACTTCCTCCTTGTCTGACAGGAACACGACATCTTCGGAGACATAGATGTGAAGAACTATGAGCGATTGTGTTCGTCGGAGCGGCAGATATACTACAAGGGCACTCTGTACGGCATCTACGCCCTGGTCTTGCTCACTGGAATTATGCTGGCCTTCGAGACACGCAATGTGAGTTCGTTTGCAGGAGAGAAGTGAACGTGTGTGTGTGTGTGTGTGTGTGTGTGTGTGTGTGTGTTAGAAGGAGGGGATACTGTGTGAATGAAATTGATTTAATTATCAATCAAGATGTTCTTCAGGCTTTGTTGTTGAGATGATGGTTGGTTCAGTCAGACTGTTAAGAACTGTGAATAAGACGGCTAATGTTGATGTAATTTCGGTCCGATTGTTGATAAACTGTGTACAGGACGGAATTTGAAGCGTTCTTAACATCTGTAAATGACCTTTCGCCTACAAATGCAAACGTAATGAAATGAAGAGAGTCTGATGACCCTGCGTGCAGACAAGGCCAGGCCAAACAAACAGTTGAACATATCCAGAGCTCATGCACAGTCAGGCTCATAAGGAGAAAGCGCATGTGATAAGTACTGCCAAGGAAAAACAACAAAACCGGAAGCTCCAGCAACGACATTCTGCAGGACAGGAACCAGCAAATCATGTGCCGTATGAAAGTAGAACTGGGGCAGCACACGTCTACAACCCTGAGGAGTGTGTGAGTGTAGCCAGTACCTGGATGTGATCTGGTTTCTGAGCCGAACTTCTAGCCAAAGAGGTTGGAACAAGAGGGTCTGTCGGCACATCCGCCTATGCTCTCTTGAAACAGCTCTCGGTGTTTTGTACGCCCAGTTCTTATAGAACAGGGAGTACTTTACAACTTTACATTGGGAACGAAGAAATGCTCTGTGTGTGTGTGTGTGTGTGTGTGTGTGTGTGTGTGTGTGGTCAAAATGTGTTCCACTTCGCTCCAGACAAAACTGCTGGGCCGATCTTTCTGAAAATTTGTAGGCATGTTCACTATGGGTCAAGGATCATGCCCGATGTTTTATTTTACCGTTATAGCCGTTACTAACGGCTGTAACGGCCCATAATGTTTTTTTCTTCTTTAAGGAATAGCTCAGAAAGTACTTGGCCAATCTTTTTGAAAATTTGTAGCTACGTTCACATGGGTCACGGATGATGCTCGATGTTTTATTTTACCATTATTTTCCGTTACTAACGGCTATAACGGTCCATAACGGTTTTTCTTTTTTATGGAACATCTCAGAAAGTACATGACCGATCTTTCGGAAATTTTGTAGTATGTTTATTATGGGTCACTGATGATGCCCGATGTTTTATTTTACTGTATATCCATTACTAACGGCTATAACGGCCCATAACGGTTTTTCTTCTTTAAGGAATAGCTCAGAAAGTACTTGACTGATCTTTTTTGAAAATTTGTAGGTATGTCTTTTATGGGTCACTGATGATGCCCGATGTTTTATTTTACCGTTATAACCGTTGCTAACGGCTATAACGACCCATAACAGTTTTTCTTTCTTATGGAAAATCTCAGAAAAGCACTTGGCCGATCTTTCTGAAAATTTGTAGGTATGTTTATTATGGGTCACTGATGATGCCTGATGTTTTATTTTACCGTTATAGCCGTTACTAAGGGCTATAACCGCCCATAGCGGTTTTCTTTTTTATGGAATAGTTCAGAAAGTACATGGCCGATCTTTCTGAAAAATTTGTAGGTATGTTTATTATGGGTCACTGATGATGCCAGATGTTTTATTTTACCATTATATCCGTTACTAAGGGCTATACGACCCCAGAACAGTTTTTTTTTTTATGGAAATTCTCAGAAAGTACTTGGCCGATCATTTTGAAAATTTGTAGGCATGTTCGTTTTGGGTCATGGATGATGCTCAGTGTTTTATTTTACCGTTGTAGCCGTTACTGATGGCTATAACGGCCCCTAACGGTTTTTCTTCTTTATGGAATATCACAGAAAGTACTTGGCCGATCCTTCTGAAAATTTGTACGTATGTTCGTAATGGGTCACTGATGATGCCCGATGTTTCCTTTTACCGTTATAGCCGTTACTAACGGGTATAACGGCCCATAATGATTTTCTTCTTTATGGAACATTTTAGAAAGTACTTGGCCGATCTTTCTGGAAATTTGTAGGTATGATCATTATGGGTCACAGATGATGGCCGATGTTTACCAGAATAGCCGTTACAAAGGCTATAACGGCCCCAAATGGTTTTTTCCTCTTTATGGAATATCTCACGCGCACTCAAGATAAACTGGGAGTACGTTTATATGCTTTGCGTCTTGTGTTTTTTGTTGTTGTTTTTGGTCCATTTTTTTTTAGAGACAGATGAGATACTCTTTTCGGCTGATTCTGCTGTTACCTTCTATGCCTTGAAAGTTGCAACAGAATCAGCCGAAACGAGTTTCAGCTCGTAATGTCAAGGAATATCGAACGTGATCTTCATAAGTTTCCGTTTCTTAATTAACAATAAGTGTCTGGTCGCTAAACGATTAAGACATCCGTCACAAGGCGGCCTGGATTTAAAACGCTCAATTATCGTGATGGTGCAGTTCAATTCCATTCATGGTCTTTATGACACGAAGGACTACGAAGGGCGTTATCAGTATTCATATCTCGTCGAAGTCAGCAACCTACATAGTTAATTATTTTCAAAAAGTCAGTAGATTGGATTTTTTCATGACGTGCAAAATATGCTTAAAAACCTTCTTTCATATTTTTTTCCGATCAGATTAAAACACTATTCTCCCTCAGGAAGTAAAAAACCCACATCCAGTGGAACATCTTTGAGCAGGATTTTCATGGAGTCTACTATAAAATGTTTATGTCCGACATGTATGAGAATCCAAGCACTCAAGAAGAAGGTTTTTATGTGAATGCTACGTTACATTGAATGTACTGTGGCCTCCTTCACCTTTTAAAGATACGAGTGGTGCGAAAAAAGTGGCCTGTGTGTAACTAGCGCAAAGTTGTTTCTTCTTCACAGCACCGTTAGCAGATGGTTAAAGACGCTCTACGATTTGCTCGGATTTGAAACATTTTGTTTTCCGTTTGCATGTTTCTGTCCTCTTGACAGACACCCTTGACACTTTCCAGAACTTTGGATTTTATATTAATCCAGGCAGAGATCATACTTTTAGGGATCACTTCAAAAGTATGCTCTGCCGAGATGTCAGGTTACACGTACGAATCATAGCAAAGAAAATCTCAAGATCCCTTAAAAGTACAGAAATCCTCCCACCCAATCAAAGAGGCTACAGAACAGATAAAAGTACATGGGAAAATGCGACAACTTTTGCCTGTGAAGTATATGAAGGATTCTAAAGAGAGAAAGAAACACTGGTATTTGCAATAGACCTTGAAGATGCAAAAACAAAGTCCAGTTCTCTCATCTCATGGAGCTACTCCTTGATTACGGAGTCGGCAGGATGCTTACACGATGGATTGCAGCAGCACTTTGAAAGCGAACCGTCGTCCAAACTGGGCATCTAAACGCCAAAGTCTTTATGGGATTGCCTCAAGGTTCTCCTCTTTTCCATGTTTTATACAATTTTTACACTAAAGGTCTTGCAGACCTCAATAGATAAGGAATTGCTTGAGTCTTGACACTAGCAGATGACGGTCTGATCTACAAAACCTCAAAAGAATGCTCAAGAAAGAATGAAAGCAGTTCAGCAGCAATTGAACAACGATGCGCAGTGGTGTCAAGAAACTGGATAGTCCATGAACCCTACAAAAGCCCAGACTTTGGTCTCCACTCTCAACAATAAGACATCAGGACAATTATCTTCCTCAGCCTCTTGGAGTGGAACACTTATTGAATCAACTGACAATACGCTATTTGGGTATAGGCTTTGACAGAATGCTGACCTTTAGTATGCATGTTGAGAAGATTGTTCTTAAGATTTAAATGCAAAAAGAGCCTGTCTGTCTGGTCTGAAAGCCATGGCAGCTAAAGGCATTGAACAGTGCCATCTCTGCCGACCTTATCACGCAGATATACTGAATGTAATCGATTATGGTCTTACAACGCTGGCCGAGAGCAATCTTCTTAAGTTAGAAAGAATTTGAAATGAAGCAATGAGATTAATCTTGGGAACCACGAAGGATACACCAGTTGAAACTGTGCGATACCTGCATGACCTTCCTTCAGTGCAGGCAAGACACAAGCCAGAACAGTTGAAGGTATACTTCAGAGCCCTTGAAAACCCCCCAAACCCACTACATTTGGCAGTCAAGGAAACGAAAAGCTCTCACGATGTTAATTGAAGAATATAATTAGCATGATGAAACAGCAAAAGTCGACAGAATTACTGTTTTATACTTGATTACTTAATACAACTCGGTTATATTCTTACACAAGACATTCGTGTCTACCCGATCTCTTAACTCTCATCGGGACAGATGTAGGGTTGGCTGTTCTGATGTAGCTCCCCGAGTCTGTGACTGTCGCAACTGTTCCCTGACGTGGGCCGAACAGTCTGTTAATCATTTTGGAGAATTGACTTCAATAACGTCACAGCCCTGATATATCCCTTTGCGGCTGGTTGGGCTATAAGAAACATGCATTAATTGCAAGCATGCTTCAACTGTGTAAGGGCTGATTCTTTAAAGGTTCTTCAGGCGTTAATGTTGATAAACTGTGTAAGTGATGAAAGTTTCTTCAGGCGTTAATGTTGGAAAACTGTACATGGTCAGCTGTTTGAAGACGTTAATGTTGGAAAACTGTCTCTTGAAGTGTGGCTCTTTGAAGTGTTCTTTAGGCATGTGGGAAAACCTGTACATGATGGCTCTTCGAAGTGTTCTTCAGGTGGCTCTTTGAAGTGTTATCCAGGCGTTGATGTTGGAAAACTGTACAGATGGCTCGTTAACGTTGGAAGATTGTACAGGATGGCTCTCTGAAGTGTTCTACAGGTGGCTCTTTGAAGTGTTGTTCAGGCGTTATGTGTTGGAAAATTGTACAGGGTGGAAGTGTTGTTCAGGCGTTTATGTTGGAAAACTATACAGGATGGCTCTTTGAAGTGTTCTACAGATGGCTCTTTGAAGTGTTCTTCAGGTGGCTCTTTGAAGTGTCCTTCAGTGGCTCTTTGAAGTGTTCTTCAGGTGGCTCTTTGAAGTGTCAGTGTGTTGGAAAACTGTACATGATGACTCTTTGAAGTGTTCTTCAGGTGGCTCTTTGAAGTGTTTTTCAGGCATTAATGTTGGAAGATTGTACAGGATGGCTCTTTGAAGTGTTCTTGGTGCCTTGTTAATGTTAATGATAAACTGTGTGGAAGATAGGTCTTTGAAGCGTCCTTTAGGCCTTGTTGTTGATGTGTGCAAGATGGCTATTTGAAGCGTTCTACAGGCCTGACAATCAATAAACTGTGCACATGTTGGCTGTTTGAAGTGTGCTGGAGGCTTCTTTGTTGAAAAGTTGACAACCTGTGTCTGTTACCATTTCAGCCGTTTTCTTCTGCCCGAAAGAACACTCTATTTCAAAATTCTGTGTCAAACAAAGTTTGGCATTTTGGGCTTGATCATTGTTATAACGTGACATGAGCCTGTTCCTACTTCTCATTTGGCCTGGTGCACGTGCGTGTGCATGCATACAGCCATGTATGCATGCGTGCGTGTCTGTTTGTATATGTATTTGCCAATGCATAATTGTGTGTGCGCACATGGTCGTAAACATCACTTGAGGTTTGTTAATAGCGTACAGATAGGTGTGTATGAAGGGAATATGAGAATTGTGTGAAAATTAGAATTATCAATGGAGAGACAAACGATGAACCAATTTCCCGTGCCACGGGCTTGTTCTCAGTGAAGAGGTCTGACAGGTCAAGTTCTAAGTATGTCTGTCCCAGAGGGGTGAGCTGTACTGCCCCAGATTGCAGAACTGTCGTGAAGTTGTGATCTTCTATTGATACAGGTCCACTACAAAGAACTGAACGACTCCAAGCTCATCGGCATGTGCATCTACAATGTGGCGTTTCTGTCTATCGTCATGGTGATCAAAGGCATAGCTGTGAACCCTTTGGTGAACACACCGAGTACATCATCAACTCCAGCGTGGTCCTTGTTGGCACTACTGCCACTCTGTGCCTGATCTTCATACCCAAGGTAGGCAAATCGCTCGCCCTTTGCATACGTAAGTGAGTAGATGTAGGAGACTTACGTAGGCAGACTGTCGTGTACGTAAGAGATTAGACTGATGCCTGGAGTGGGGTAGATTTTGCCATCTTGTGTTTGTCCTGAGGGAATTAGATAGGACGGAACGTCAGTAGAACGCCATTAGACTATTTGCTGTGTTGTTGTCCTAAGGAGCAAGATTATGATGGCTGAAGTAAGAACATAACTATCCCTCTTATGAACCTTCAAGTTAAGTTGCCATTCATAAAGTCAATAGACTACTTACTAGCTGTACGCTCTTCAACGTAGATTAGAAAAACCTGAAGTGAGTATTCTACTAGCCCCTGTTATTTGCCCTTCGAGGTAAATTACGATGTGAGAAGTAGGCCGACTGCTTGTCCTGTGATGCGTGGCATGGAGGCAGACTATAATGTCAGTAGTGGGCCGACTGCTTCTTGCGTTGTTTTTGTCCCCGTGGTAGAGTATGATGTGTGGCAGGTAAACCACTTACCTTGCTTTGTGTCCTTAGAGGTAGAAGATGGTGTGGGTAAATCCACTTGTCAAGCTGTGTACCCCAGGGGATTAGATGAAGATGTCTGAAGTGAGTAAAGTACTTGCCCTTTTGTATACCCTTTAAGGTAGTGGGCAAACTGCTTACCCTGTTGTGGGTCCTAGGCGGTGACTAAAGATATCTGAACTGAGTAGTCTACTGGCTCTGTTATGTGCCTAAAGAGATAGATTATGATGTCTGAAGTGAATAGACTATTTGTCCTTGTGTGTGACCTCAAACAAGTAGATTACTTGCCCTACAGTATGTTCTCAGGGGTAGATTGAGGGGTGTGATGGGCTGATTAATTGCCTTATCTGCGTTTGGATGTAGTAGATTATGATGTCTGGAGTGAGTAGACCACTCATCATGTTTGTTCTCAGGTTTGGCTATGATGTGTAGGGCTGATTATGTACCATGTGTGCGCTGGTGGTATAGTGTACTATAGTGTGTGAAGTGGACAAGTTGTGTGCCCAAGGGGATAGAATCGGATGTTTGAGGCAGAAAGACTGCGTGTCTCCTTTGGCACAGACCTCGATGTGAGCAGTGCTGAGTCCCTGCATTCAGCGAAAACTGCATTATCGGTTCACCGTAGGTGGGACAGAGCGGGAAGTTTTATTAAAACCGTAGGTGGGACAGAGCGGGAAGTTTTATTAAAACCGTAGGTGGGACAGAGGGAAGTTTTTTTAAAAAAACCGTAGGTGGGACAGAGCGGGAAGTTTTATTAAAACCGTAGGTGGGACAGAGCGGGAAGTTTTATTAAAACCGTAGGTGGGACAGAGCGGGAAGTTTTATAGAAACCGTAGGTGGGACAGAGCGGGAAGTTTTATTAAAACCGTAGGTGGGACAGAGCGGGAAGTTTTATTAAAACCGTAGGTGGGACAGAGCGGGAAGTTTTATTGAAACCATAGGTGGGACAGAGCGGGAAGTTTTATTGAAACCATAGGTGGGGACAGAGCAGGAAGTTTTTATAAAAACAGGTGGGACAGAGCGGGAAGTTTTATTAAAACCGCGGGACAGAGCAGGAAGTGTTATTAAAACCGTGTGGAACAAAGCAGGAAGTTTTTATCAAAATGATAAGAACAGGCAGATTTCGATTTTTTCGCTTTTTATCGCGAATGAGCGCAGAGCGTAAGCTTATACAAATACATTAATTAGACAGTTGGTAGTTACACGTAACGAAATAAATGGAACTCTTTCAGCGCTCACTTATCGAATTGTACAAGCAGATACACACCACACATCATTCAAGAGCATGTGCGCACGCAGAACTTGCGCGAAGCACAACACACACACACACACACACACTTGGAAGAAATCCAGCAAACTGTTAAGAACAATAAAACAATGCTGAAGGCAGAAGGGGACGTAACCAAAGACTTCGTTGCACAAAAGAATGATTCATCTCTTGACAGAGGTTTTCCCGTGATCTCCGCATGCACGTTTTGTCAGAACTGTAATACCTGATTTATTATATAAACTTCAATGTCAGCAACGACGCCCGTACTAAGAGCCGTATCAGGAAGGTTGTCTCGTGGCAGATTGGTATTGTACATCGGTGCCGTGTGTTGGAGGAGCTAGCTTGAGAGGTATGCTAGTATTTCTGCTCGGGAAGGGGCAGGTGAGGAGCGCGGGGTACACGGAAAATGAGACATCAGAACAAAACTAAACAACAATTACCAGCTGGGGAAGTCTGTCAGAAAAGAAATGCTGGTCAATGCCCAAGAGGCAACAATGTAAGATTTGAAATGCTGTATAGGTCTTCGAGAAGATCATCAGTCAGTGCTTTTTCCGTCTGCTGAAAGAACACGAAAAATGTATTCATCTCCCTCTATGTCTCAATGTGATGCGTTAACATAGCATTGTTTGTACATTTACGGCGAGACGTGCAAGTCTCTCTCTCTCTCTTCTCTCTCTCTCTCGGGGGGCGTAAACTGGAGTTTCGCGCGTAAAGTCGCACTTTGTAACCCCTCCTAATATTTCACTGTTTACAGCGATTTTAGAGAAGTACACCTACCCAGATTTGGTCAGCAAGTTTACGAAGGGCCATGCCATCTGGTGCATTGGACTTTAGGGCCTCTTGTGGCTCTTTTCTGCCCGTATTCCAAGCCTTCATGTATCAACGGGCTAGGAAGAAAGTCTCAATGCGAATCGCCATACTGCAGCTGAACCGGAGAGTGGACGGTGTCGTGGCAGGTTTGCTCCTGTCGTATTTATTCTGGGGGAGCCTTCTCCTCCGTTGTGGTGACGTTGAAAGCAACCCTGGGCCCCAACCCTTCGCAGGGCCGTGACAGCACCAGGCAGACCCGATTCTCCAGCACTGGGGCGAGCGGTGGTAGAGTGAGCCTGGAGAAGCCTATCAACCCTCTGGGAGGCGCCTCTAACCAGCCAGTGAAAGAGCCGTCCCTGTCCGACCTCATGACCATGTTCCAGTCGATGGACAGGAAGTTTGACGAGGTCAAGCAGGACATACGTGTTCTCCGTGAGGGGTATGCTGCCATGCAGGAGGAGCTGAGAGGGCTGAGACAGGAGGTGGACAACCTTCGGCAGCAGAACCACGACCTGCAGAGAAGGAACAAACGACCTGGCCTCGAGAATGGACAACCTTGAGAGGAAGGCGGACGACCTGGAGGGGAGGTCCAGGCGAAACAACATCCTCTTCTATGGTCTCCCCAGGAAGGAGAATGAGACAAGCGCGCAGTGTGAGGACATTATTAGGGAAAATCATCACTGATCAGCTGGAACTGCCACGCGACGTGGAATTCGATAGAGTCCATCGTGTCAACTCCATACCGGGTTCCCCGATAATTGCACGATGTTTTTTTTTTATAAACAGAAGATGGACATACTTAGAGCTAAGCGGAAACTCAAGGGAACCAAAATCTTTGTAGGGGAGGACTTTTCCGCAAGAGTGAGAGACATAAGAAGAAACCTGACCCTCATCTTAAACAGGCGAGAAGTGACGGGAAACGTGCGGCAATGATCCATGATCATCTCCTTGTGGACGGAACTCGTTACACGTTGGACTCGGGTGATCGTCTTGTGGTAATGAAATAGGGGTTCGGCCGGTCCTGTATTTATCCTTGTTTCTTGTCCGCTGCTGTAGAGGGAACGAACACCGAGTCGACGCCGGTTGCCTTGTCACAGCGCGACAGTGTCAGTGAGTTGGCGCCACGTGAGAATGGTGCGCCCGTGTTGTGTGACGAGGTTTTTCTGTGTCGCCGGTACTTGTGAATAGTTCTGTTGACGATGTGTCGAATGGAAATGTGTGTGTAGACTGACCTCGTTAGTGATGAATGAGTTTGATGATGTTAATGTATGTATAAAATGAAACCCTTTTCTTTTCTTCATTGGAACATTAATGGACTACTCACAAAAATACATGATCATGATTTTGTTTCGTATATGTGTTCCTTTGATTTTTTATCTGTTTAGTTGAGACGTTTGTAGAAGATTTTCAGTTGTCTATTTTTAAAGGGTACACGTTGCTTTGTAAACCTGCTGTGTAAATTGTCGGCACACGGAAGACGTTCGGGCGGAATTATATGTTTGATAAGAAATGAGCTATGTTCTTTTGTCAAACCCACATGTGTGGAGTCTCATCTTTTTTACGCTTTTGTGTTGGATAAATGCCTTTTCGGCATTGAAAAAGACACATTATGTATGTTTGTGCTTATATACCACCAGAGAACTCACCATATTATGCATTTTGATCGTGAAATGGTGTTTCTTTATTGGAAGATTTTTTTATGTGACTGTCTGCTTTATAATAAAGAACATGATATGTATATACTAATTAATGGAGATTTGAATTGTGGAACCTCAAATATTTCTTGTGACTTAGAATCCAACGTGTGTGACTTTGTTGATCAACATTTGAGTGGCCCTTTGAACTCGAACAGAAATTCTGAAGACCGTGTGCTCAATAATTACGGCAAAATGTTACTTAACATGTGTACATTTTTTGACCTGTGTATTTGAATGGTATGTGTCAGGATGACCTTCAAGGTCATTACACGTACATAGCTGATAATGGTAACAGTGTAGCTGATTATTTTTTGCTGTCGTATGATTTGTTTTCAATAGTTTCTGATAGCATCAGAATGAAGGTGTCTGACAGAATTGAATCTGATCATTTGCCTTTGGAATTATACATTCACTTTCCTAAGGATAATGAGATTTGTGTAAAGGATGATGTTCATATTTTCGAAAAGTTTATATGGGACGAAACCCAAAGCAATGTGTTTAGAGACATCTGTTCAAACGACATGCAAAGTCAGTTTGAAATGGCGATCAGTTTAATAGATATAGATATCAACGAAGCACTTGAGGCTTTTAATCATTGTATAAAAGATGCAGCAGACTTTATGAAGAAAGAAATACACATTGGTAAGTGTGTGAAAGATGACGACTGGTATGATAAAGAATGTCGTGCTGAAAAGAAAACTGTGCGCAATTTGTTGAAGAAATTTAAGCGTACTTTGTCTCCACCTGATCGCATTTCTTTATGTATAGCAAGACGTGAATATATAAACATTTGTTAAAGAGAAAAGAGAAACAATTCAATGAAACTCTATTAACTGACTTATTACGATCAGTAAATAATCAAAAAGAATTCTGGGAATCTGTGCGTAAAATATCTACAACAAGAAGGCAGATTTCGAATGACATTAGCATAAACGATTGGTACGCACACTTTAAAGAATGTTAGAAAGAAAAGACAAGTTTGATAATGTTCTGGTTCAGGGAGAAAGTAATGGTAATCATGATGCTTATGATGCTGTAAATAATGATGATGTATATGATGATGATGATGATGATGATGATGATGATGATGATGATAACGATGGTGACGGTGAAAATATTTTGAATCAACCGATCTCAGTAGTAGAAAATTTTGATTGCGCTAAAAACACTGAAAAGTCGCAAGGCTGCCGGTCCGGATAAAATCATAGGGGAATTTATTAAAAATGCCTGCAAATCAAATTTGGTATGGAATTTTTGGTAAAATTTTTTAATTCTCTTTTTGATAGAGGAATGTATCCTGAAAGTTGGTGCGAGTCAATTGTTGTGCCACTATATAAAAAGGGCAATGTTACCAATCCAAACAACTTCAGAGGAATCTCGTTGTGCAATGTTTGCAGCAAACTGTATAGTGTGCTATTATTAATAAAAGACTTCAAGTATGGGTTGAGGACAATAACATTACAGGTGAGTTTCAAGCTGGGTTTAAACAAAATCGTTCCACCATAGACCATGTTCACGTTGTTGGCTTTCATTCAAAAACAATTTTGTCTGAATCGTAAGTTGTATGTTGCTTTCATCGATTTTGAGAAAGCGTTTGACTCTATTAATAGAACCATATACTTTGGCCTATTTTGTTAAAAAACGGTATTCATGGAAAGATGTATAAATGCATTATGAGTATGTATGACTGTGTAAAGCAAAGGTACGATGTGGTGCTGCTTTAACTGATTATATTAATTGTACATCAGTGTTAAGCAGGGTGATGTATGCAGCCAGTTTTGTTTTCTTTATTTATTAATGAGCTGACTTTGGAGGTGATAAACTCTGGAAGACATGGTGCCCATTTTCTAAATGATGTTATGGAAGTATTCATTCTACTTCTTGCCGACGACGACGTTGCATTAATGTCCGAGACAGTAATAGGCCTCCAAACTCAATTAAACAGTTTGCAAAGGGCAGCTAATTCACTCCAGCTGAAAGTCAATTTAAGTAAAAGTAATATAATCGTTTTCCGGAAAGGGGGTTACCTTTCCTCTCGTGAAAAATGGACATATGATGGGGCAAATATGCCTGTTGTAAATGTATATAAATATTTAGGTGTATATTTCTCTACGCGATTAAGTTTCACTTTCGCATGTAAAGATATTGCTTGCAGAGCCAAAAATGCATTGCTATGCTTTATGAAAAGTTGTCGAAGCTGAATAATGAATCTCTTGCTTTGTTTTTGAAATTGTTTGATGCTCAAATCCTGCCTATGCTACATATATGGGGCTGAACTGTGGGGTCTTGATGCTGCCGCTGGACAATGCGAAAAGGTTCATTTATTTGCTTTGAAAAAGTTCTTGGGTGTATCGCCACAAACCCCAAATGATCTTGTGTATGGAGAGACTAACAGATATCCCATATCTTTGCACTTTACTGTTAAATGTATCAAGTACTGGCTCAAATTAACTCAGATGGCTGAACATAGATTACCCCATAAAGCTTATAAAATGCTAGTAGAACTAGATCATAGAGGCAAGATTAACTGGGTGTCACGTGTTAAAGCAAAATTATATGAATATGGTTTCGGGGCACGTATGGCTTAACCAAGGTGTCGGAGATATGAACAGTTTCGTTCGTACCTTCAAAGAAAGACTAATTGACTGTAGGTGGCAAGATTGGAATTTTCATGTTCAAAACAGTGACAGGTTTAGTTTTTATAGAACATTCAATATTATGCATTCTCTCCCAACGTATATGTCAATGACTATGGATAGGCACTTGAAGTTTGTGATGACAAAATTTAGAGTGGGTGTTTCTGATATTCTTGTTCATCATTTCCGTTATAGACAAGTAAATGCCTCTGATTTGTTGTGTCCATTATGTCGACAGTCAAGAGAAGACGAAGTACATTTTGCATTAACTTGTCCAGAGTTACAAGATATAGAGAAAAGTTTATTCCTCAAAAATTTTATACAAGACCTTGCTTATTCAAGCTTATTTTGTTAATGTCATCAGCAAATGAAAACACTGTAAAACAGTTCGCAGTATTTTTATTCAAAGCTTTCAAACGGAGAAGCATTTTTGCATTGTAATCATTAACACACACACACACACACACACCCCGTGTCATCTAGGTCTGTTCTATTTCAACGACGACAGTTGTAGTCCAAGGGAAATAATTGCAATGAATACAAAACGCTGTAGCGAGAAAAGATTTCACAGGACTTCAAAATTATCCACATCATCCTTTACACTTCAGTACCGTCATCAGTATCACCATCAGAAAACCATCCTTTCACACTGGCCTCTTGTGCGGCAATGACTTGTATATATAAAATGAGTTCCGCGATACCGAACCAACGTAACAAACAGCAGACTGTGATGGATCAATGGTGTGGTGTTCCCAACCAGGGTGACTCTGGTTCGGGCGATTGTTCAGAAGGTCCCCTCAAAGTAGTTCCTCTCAAAGAACGGTGCACTCTGCAATACAGCGTGGAGGGAGTGAAGCTGAACGAGGGTCAGCCACCAATGCCACAAGCTGCTGTCTGCCTACAGGCCGCTCCTTTCGCATCCATTCATATCTTTTACAGGGTGAAGAAGCTCCGTGGTGCATTCCATTCATGTCTCACTCACAGTGAAACATAATTATTCGCTTGGAGTGTTGGTACTTGCATGATATGAGACATAAAACACTTTACAGCAGACTCCATTAAAACCTTGTTCAGAGATGCTCCACCAGATGTGATCATCGAATTTCTGAAAGATAATATTTTTCATCTGATCTTAGATTTTACGGAAAAAAAAGATTTTTTAACAAAATTTTTGGTGCGTTTAAGGAGGTGTTTTTAAAAGGGTTGTGAGAAGAAGGGTTTTTAATGACTTGTGATTTGAGTTCAACGCGGTGACAGCCCTGATTTGGCCCTTTGCGGCCGGCTGGGCTATAAGCAACCTTACCTTACTTACCTTTACCTTACCTTACCTTACCTTACCTTACCTTACCTTACCTTACCTTACCTTACCTTACCTTACCTTACCTTACCTTACCTTACCTTACCTTACCTTACCTTACCTTACCTTACCTTACCTTACCTTACCTTACCTTACCTTACCCCAAGCAGCACACCAGGCTTGAAGGGAAAAAAGAACAAGACTTGACCGTGTTGTGCTTACCCAAGCACATACTCAAATGTGTAGAGAACGAATCGTCCAGAAAAAAAAAAAATTGAGGACTGATACCTATAACTGGACATCGTCAAGGAGTGTGAATTCCCGAAAGCGGGGAGTGAAGTGAAAGGCGGTAGTGCACCAGTGGGCAGAGCTTCTTGAGGCCCAGTTGTATCGTTTTGTCACGCTTGGTTTTGCTGGTGCATGTGTCATTGTCAAGGAACTACCGGCGTTAAAGTTTTACCGGGAACATGCACATACTCGCAGACACTACCTGACACACACAAGCACACACATTCGTGCACAGCTCAACACTGTAACAAAATGGATTCATTTAGCTACACACATGAGTTCAAAAAGATGTCTGTTCGCGTTCGTTTAATGAACAGATGTCTGTTGGCGTTCGTTTAATGCTGAATTCCAAACAGTTCATTTTCGTGCCCAGGTTTAACTGGATTAATGTTGTCTTCCTTGTTGGACCTTCATCAGTTCTAAGTTTGATTCTAATAAGAGTGAAATTCGTGTCAGTTTGTGTAATTTCCAAGCCGGGGAAAATAGAATACTAGTGGTGCCATCCTGCTCTCCGTACTATGTGTGTGTGTGTGTGTGTGTGTGTGTGTGTGTGTGTGTGTGTGTGTGTGTGTGTTCGCGTACGCGCATGTGCACGCACGCACGTGTGTGTGTGTGTGTGTGTGTGTGTGTGTGTGTGTGTGTGTGTGTGTGTGTGTGTGTGTGTGTGCCAGAATGATAAAATTTTGTTGTTCATCCGTTGCTAAGACTTGTTTCCTTGACGTTAAAAACATACTGAAAATGTGAGCATGTGTGCGTGTGCGCGCACGTGCGGTTCTCCTGTGTGTGTGTGTGTGTGTGTGTGTGTGTGTGTGTGTGTGTGTGTGTGTGTGTGTGTGTGTGTGTGTGTGTGTGTGTGTGTGTGTGTGTGTGCGCGCGTGTGCGCGCATGTGTGTTTTGTGTGTGTGTGTGTGTGTGTGTTTGTGTGTGTGTGCGTGTGTGTGTGTGTGTGTGCAGATGAAGTCATTTGGTGAAACAAAGACAGCCATATTACAAACGTTGTTTTCGAGTCCAACCACAAAAACGCAAGAAGAACCCAAATGCGTGTCTTTAGGAAGAGCAACGCTGGCTCAGGGCAGTACTGAGTCTTGATCCTCTGTACCACCTCAACAGCTTCTTCACTGTCATCAACGCCCAATACACTTCTTGTTTTTCTGATAATTATTATTGTTCTTATTACTACTATTGCTGTTGCGGTCTATAATAGTAATGATAACATTATAGGCGTTGCACACTATACAGAAGCAACCAGCAGTGCAGAAAACGCATGCCGCAATCAGACACTCGTTCCACATCTGAACGTACCAACATCTTCCTGCCGTCTCACTCTCTGTCCACTCATCCCTCACCTCTCAACAAAAATGAATACTAACAGAGTAGTAAACACCAGTGTCCAAGCGCATATGATGCTCCCAAAGCCAGTACATATCTTGCACATCAATCAGACGGGGGAAAAAAGGTTTTCAGGTTTTATCTGAAAAAGTTCAAGAATCAAAGTTGGTGCAGGAGTTGATGACAAACAAAATGGGCTTGATGTGCATAGAAAAGGTCGCCAAAAATCGCAGTAACGGATTGTTGAGAGGAAAGAGCTTGATTGAGTGTCACACCAAGGTTACGAACAGAACAGTCTTTTGGTGGCATGATGTGTGGTCACAAAACTCAAACTTTTCATGGGGTGCAGGTGATAACACCAAAGAACATCACACCCCACTGATAAAACGGCACATACAGCAAAAAACAAACACTGATATCACCTACAAAAAGAACTAGTAACCATTGGAAAAAAAAAAAAACTCAAAACAGAACAGTATCTACTGTGACTTCAAGTTAAAAAAAAAAAAAAGATGAACTATGCTAAGGGTGAAAATAATGGTTTATTACTGAGATCAAAAGCATGAAGGTGGAAAAAATAGAATGCTTTGGACGTCTTGAAGATTTGAAATTGCATAAGTAGACAAATAAGAAAGTTGGTTTGTAAAGTGGGAATCATAATTCAGTATTCAGATCATATCAGAAGAGAGATGAAATGTTTTTATGAAGAGTTGTGAAAGTATCGGAATCTGAAGGAATGTTAAAAAAAAAAAAAAAAAAAAAAAAGATGACGTGAAAAAAAAAGATTCCAACATTGACAGATAATCAAAGAACTTCACGAAAAGGTGAAAATAGCAATGGAAGAGCCGTTGATGGCTATAAAGAACATAACAAAATGGGAAAAGACCTGGAACTGATGGATTTAGCTCTGACTTTAAAACAAAATGTCTTTGAAAGCATATAGGAGAGTTTGTTGTTAGCCCACTCAGCAAGAGTTTAAGATATGGTGACCTTTCTGTCATTCAAAGAGAAGATCTTATTGCTTGTAGCTAAAGGATAGTTGGAAAAAAGTCCGAGCTGTATCCCGTTTTAAATGTAGCTTATAAAATTGGTTCCATTTGTATTACTAACAGACAAAACGCAGTTATACCAACTGCAATCAGTGAGACCAAATATGGTTTACACCAAATAGATACACGGGGGAGTCATGTACGCTGAAATTTGTGATATATCATTTGAACAATAACAAATCATTCTGGTATGTTGATGAATCATGATTTTGAAAAAGCGTTCGATTCTGTAAATTGAACATTTGAAGGTTTAAAGTCTTACGGTTTGGGGGGAAATACCTGCATATGGATAGGCACGTTAAATAAAAACATTAACCAACCATCATTGTCCTCCGCCGACAACCCAGTAGTTTCCAGTTGAAGAAGGATGTAGACAAGATGGCCTGATATTTCCATATTTGTTTATAATGTGTGCAGAAATATCAGCAAAACTGATTAGAAAAGGAAAACAAAAGTTCAAGGAATACAGATTACAGATTCTGAGCACAAGATATCTCAGTCAGATACTTGGGCACGGCAGAATTGTTGCACAGTTTTCATGAAGGCCACATACTACTACACGTGTGCAAATGCATAGATCAAAACATTTCATTTGATTGTTAAATGTTTTCTGAAAGGCCGCATAATCCCTACTTGGACAGAAGTTTTGTGGAGACCACACATCACCTCTTGCGCAGTCTGTTTAGTAAAACTACATTTTACCCTTGGTTGCACAGGATTTTCCAGCGAGGCCATACATTACCCTGTTTGTGTCAAACCTTTCCATTGAGACCACACATAAGCCTGGTTGTTCAGCGCTTTTCACCAAGACCACACATTACCCTGGTTGTTCGGCCTTTTTCGTTAACTACCATTTACCTCACCTCAGGCCCATAACTAGAGTAGTCGTTGGGGAAACCTGAGGACCGCAGACGCAACCCCCACCCCCCCCCCCCCCCCCCCCCCCCCCCCCCATCCACTCTCCATCTGTCACTGTCAGCAGCCGCCGGCAGCAGCTCATGTGTATGGAGTCCGGTCCATTCTTTGATGTTTTTAATGCCAGTTCTCCCCGCTGTCTTCCTCTTCTTCTCCCGCCCTCGATGGTGCTTTGCATGATTGTTCTGGACAGACTGGTATGTCGAGTGTTGTGCCCAAACCATATCAGCTTGCGTCTCTTCACAGTTGAAAGGAGAGGTTCCTGAGGTCCAGCAAGGTTATCAGTTCTGCTCCGTACATATTTATTGGTCCTGTGCTATATCAAGGAATTTGAAGGAGCTTCCTCAGGCATTTGCTCTCGAAAGCCTGGATCTTCCTTTCAGTTCAGCCGTCAGTGTCATACAGTACAATGGAGACCACCAGGGCTTTTTTGTGGAGAATCAGATGTTACTTTTCCACACTCTGTTCAGTGTAGTCATGGCTGCGGTGGCTGTGCCAAAACGAATTCTTATGCTTTCTGCTTTGCTGCTTCCATCCTTTGTCAGGGTTGCTCCTAGATATTTGAAGTTTCCGACATCTTCCAGTTGTTCTCCATTCATGGAAATAGTGGCATGGTCCACGTTCTCGCTGTTTACCATGATTTTGGATTTTTCTGTGCTGACCTCCATTCCGTAAGCACCCGCTCTATCAACAAGTCTGTTGGTAAGTTCCTGCAGTTCTTTGTTCGTTCCCCCCATCAGATCAATATCATCAGCAAACTGGAGGTTGCATATTCGTCTGCCACCAATGGAGATAGAAGTCTCAAGGTTTTCCAGTGCCTCCTGATTTATCCTTTCCAAGAATGAATTGAACAACACAGGAGAGGATACAGCCTTGTCTGACACTGACGGTCGTTCTGAAAAACTCCCCTAGTTGATTGTTGAGAAGCACTGCACTGTTGGAATTCTTTTATAGGGCCTCTATCATGCTCACGATGCCTTCGTCGATTCCAGATCCTCTAAGCACATGCCATAGTCTCTCATGCCAAATCCTGTAGTGTCAAACGCTTTCTTGAAGTCAAGAAAATTGTGGAACAAGTCGCATTGGTGTTGAAGGTGCTTCTCAATGGGTACTCTGCGATTGAGTATTTTCTGAAACCAGCTTGTTCTTCGGCGAGTGCTTTCTTCGGCCCTCGACTTCAGTCTGTTGAGGAGATTTTGGTAGCATGATCTTGCTTGGGCGACTAGTAATACTAATGGTCCTATAGTTCTGGCATTGTCTCGGGTTGCCCTTCTTTGGCAGAGGAATCACCAGTGATTGCGTCCACTGTTCTGGCCATCTCTTCTCATCAAGTATTTTCTGGCATACTGCTTGAAGGACTGCGACGTACGCCTCACCACCTTGCCGCAACATTTCTGCTGCGATATTGTCCACACGCGGTGATTTCCTTTCTTTCAAGCTTCGTATTGCGTTTCTGACCTCCTCCTTCAGTATGGGTGGACAGTAGTTGTCACGTTCAGCTGACAGAGTGTCATTTCCCAATATGGAGCTGTCTGGGTGGAGCTGGTGGTTATATACAGGCCAGTGCAATATTCTGTCCACCTTTCCAGGACGTCTTCGCTGTCTGAAAGGAGTTTGCCTTCTTTGTCCTCTATTACGGCAGTTCTGGATAGAAAACTAGATATAGGAACAGTGCGACGAGATTGAAAAAGGCTTTGAAAATGGGAGCAGCAAACAGGCCTACAGCACACTAAGAAACCTCACTAAGTCAAGTCAAGCGATGACCATTACCCATTACCAAGAAGTCTTTTACAGAAAATCCACACATACGTGTTTGTACAGGCTTTTCATTTAGATTATGAATTACCCTTTGTTGTACAGCCTTTGCGTTAAGATCCTACATTAACCTTGGTTGCACAGCCTTTCCTTGAAGACCACACATTACCCTTGTTGCGCAGCTTTTTCATTAAAACCACATACTATGCTCAGTTTGTGCAGCCTTTTCGTTAAGATGGAACGAACAGTTGTTTCAGTCGTGTCGCACGGTAAACCTGATTGAGCAGTTTCCTTTGGGCCACATGTTACTATTAGTTTTACAGCTCCGTCATTAAGGCGTTTCCATTAAGATCACAAATGATCCCGTTTGTACGGTGCTTTCATTATGATTACAAATTATCCCAGGTTGTTCAGCCTTTTCATGAAAGTTACACGTTACCTTTGGTTCTACAGGCCTTTTGTTATGGCCACATATTACACGTTTTATAACCTTTTCATTTAGATCAAACATCTTGGTTGTAGACGCTTTTCTTTAGAGCTACACATTACCCCTGGTCGTATAGAATGTGCAGTGGGGACACGCATTATCCATTGTCTTACAAAATCATTGTTATTGTTACACGTTATCGCTTGTTAAGCCTTCTCACGAAGGCACACGTTATCACTGGTTCTGTTTTCGTTACGGATATATAAAAACAATTATAAAATTCTCTTGGGGGCTTTTTCTTACAGTTGAAAAGTTCCGGACTTGCATGTGCTAATCTTCTTGTGGGTTAACTCGTTTTTTTTTTTTTTTCAGCCATCTTATGTGTTGTGTTGGAATTGCTGTCAAGCCCAGCAAAGGGTCGCAAATGGTTGTGTGAAGCAGAAGTAATTGAATGAGGTGACACAGTCAGTAAGTTAACTCGGTTTAAGAGAACACATTTCAAAACACGTTCAAAATACGTTAATATAAGTTTTCTTCATTTAGACGCCGATTTTTTGAAGGAATAATCACAACGAATACACGGTTAATGTTTTTTTTTTGTACTAAATGGCTTTAAAAATGATTAACATCACTACTATTGCTAAGTTAGGGAAGCGGGTGGGGGCTGTAATAGTGATTACACGCTTCCATTGTGTGTAAAGGATGTTACCGAAATACATGTATTACCCCCTTAACTGTAATAGGGAACTTCTTAACATTACTCCACGTTGTAGTTTATTCCTTAACTGAGGTCATCTTTTTCCCATTATTCGTATCAAGAAGAAAAATCGTATCCTGACCTGTGGAGTAACCCAGTAGCGTCTGCTGAATAAGTTGTCTCTTTCCTTCGTGTGGAGGAAGGATTTCCTTGTGTTAGTTGCAAAGAGCATGACGAACTGTCATCAGTGTAAATTTTCATTTAAAAAAATAATAAATTACACCGGCAAATTTCATGTTGTTGTACCATATTTCCCATTCTGACTTGTCCATGGAATTCTTCGGATGAACCTGGAAATCATCATGGACGATGTCATAAACTAAATAGAATGAAAGAGAATAGTAGGCCCTATCATTATACATACGACATTAGTCTTTGTCCGTTATGGTTTTAGTTTATTTTATGTCTTTCCTTTTTTGGCGATGAGGATGGTATTCTGTGGTAAGAGAGGAATTCATATTTTAAGAAGCATTCATATTTTAAGAAGCATATCTAACGGCAGGACGAGAGGACTTGCTGTGTGAAATTCGACAGGCGGAGTAAGATGAGAGACATTTCGGAGTGTTTTACTTTCCAGGCGGTTTAGAATGGAGGAAGAGACACGATGAAGCTGGTGTCCAGATGCGGTCACTCAAAGTGAAGCGCTCTTTCTTCCACTGTTGTCTTAAGACACTCGCTACAGTTCTTTATTTTTGCCCAAAGAAGTTTACAAAGAAGTTTACAACTTGTCACCGTTCACCCCCCCCCCCCCCCCCCCCCATGGTTTACTTTTTATTGTTTTGTTTGATTAAAGAGAGGCCTTGCCCAAGACAGCATTAAGAACTCTCATAGCAAATGAATGCGCATGTGTGTGAAGGAGTGAGTGTGACAGAGGAATTATTACCAGATACACTGTAAACGACTTATCACATAAAACTTCAAAATTCACACTACACATTGAAGTTTTCAGTAAGGCACACATTACCACTAGTGGTACTTTCATTATGGTTACACACTACCGCTTGTGCAGTCTTTTCACAAAGGCACGCATTACCCCTGGTCGGCCTGATGTATGCATGCGTGTTAGAATTGCTGCTTGTGCAGTATTTTCACAGAATATTACCCCTGGTTGTATTGAAGTTTAGGCGTGACTACACATTGCCACATTTGCAGCTTTTTCATTGTCACCCTTGGTTTTACCGAATTTCCGTTAGGGCTGCACATTACCACTTTCACTAAGGCAACACATCCCCCTCCCTCCATTTTCCTTTCTGCAAGCTCCACTGTTCGCAGAGTTCAAGTTAAGGTACTAAATCAATGTGATTTGTTGTACATAGGTGTGTGCATGTGGGAACGTTTTCTTCTTTCCCCAAGAAAGAGTCCTGGGTGATGAGGTTCTTGATGTGGCCCTGTGGTTGGTGGGGCTGTACGCAATAAAACATTCACATCTGTCCGGGGTGTCGCACTGGCTTGGGAGTGAGATGAACTGAATGGTGAGCACTTCACCCAAATAACACATGTTAGTTGTGCAGCCTGTATTATATACCAGGTGGGTCATGTTCAGTCTAGGGGTGACCAAAAGTTGCCACTCACTTATGCTGACATGCCAAACAACAGTCCACACAATAGTTTACCTTTCACATTGTTTATATTCAAACACACAACAAAGGGATGGTAAAGAAAAGAAAACAGTGAAGTACCAGTTCTGAGAAGATGTTACTTTTTCTCCGTCTCCCAAAACTTCGTGGGAAGTCTCTGGGGCAAACACTGAAGGACAGTTCACCAGGTTCTTCCTGTTCATCGGTGTGTGCCAAGGCCGGGGTCTCTGCAAATGAGTTGCCTGTCCATTCGGCAATGCTGTTAGCCTGTGTGATGTTTTTCTGTCTTTTCCCGCCGTCTCCCTCCTTCAACAATTCTCTCGGGAAAGTTGTTTTAGCAAGGCCATTGGATCTTGTCACATGACCATACAAATGTAGTTTTCTTTGCCTGATTAATGTCAGTAAATCTTGGTATGGTTCTCTGCGCTGCTTGATGGTTTGACGCATCCCACCAAATCAAGGAGGCTACAGAGCAGGCAAACAGTTCATGGGAAAAACGCAGCCGCTTTTGCCTATGAAGTGTACGAAGGGTTCCAAGGAAAGAAAGAAAGAAACACTGGCATTTGCAGTAGGCCTGAGAGATGCATACAACATAGTCCAATTCTCGCTTCTCATGGAGCTACTCCTTGACTATGGACGCTTACACCATGGATTGCTGCAGCACTTAAGGAGCAAACCGTCATCCTACGATTTGGAGGCTGAACGTCATAAACTTTCTCATCTCTCCCCTGTTTTATACAATGTTTACACTAAAGGTTTTGCAGAGATCAATGAAAACGAAAGTGCTTGAGTGTTGCCACCAGCAGATACATCAAAGAATGCTCAACAAAAAACAAAAGGAGTTCAGCAAAGTTGAACAACATTGCCCAGTGGTGTCAAGAAACTGGATCGTCCATCAACCCTACAAAAGCCCAGACATTGGTCTGCACTCTCAACAACACAACCTCAGGGCAGTTACTCAATGGGATACCAGTTGAATCAACTGACAACCTACGCTGTTTGGGTATAGGCATTGACAGAATACTGACCTTTAGAAAGGATATTGAGAATATTGTTCTTAAATGCTAAAAAGGCCAGTCTGCCATGAAAGCAATGGTAGCTAAAGGGTTTAACCGCGCCATCTCTACCGACTGTATCACGCAGTTGTGCTCAGTGTGGTTGATTATGGATTAGAGCTTACAACACTGTCCAAGAGCAATCTTTTTTAAATTAGAAAGAATTCAAAATGAAGCGATGAGATTGATCTTGGGAACCACAAAATACACACCAGTTGAAACTATGCAATACCTGATGACCTTCCTTCAATCCAGGCAAAACACACAAGCTAGAACAGATGAATGTATAGTTCAGGGCATTTGAAAATCCCCACTTAAAAAATCCCTAAACCCATTGCATGTGGCAGTCAATGAAACAAAAGGCACTCGCCTAGGACATGGGAAATCGTGGATGAGACAGGAAGACGACAGTAGGTCTGTACAGCTTGTGTGCCAGTAAGCAGAACTCCAAGAAAAAAAGAATGGGAAAAATTCCAGAGCACTTCAAACACCACTACCAAACAGTCATCGCTCCAGAACTTGGAAGACTGTCGAGAATGCCAGAAGACAAAACCAACGCAGAAGATAGAAAACTTCGGCACAAAAGAAGATATTAGTTTATACACTGATGGTTCTGTCACCAAACGTAAGTCAGACTGTGGTTAAACAGTGGAGCAAAATGGCCGAACTATCCAGGAAGACTATGGTGCACATAGATTAACAGCTTCATTCTAACAATGGGGGTAGAAGCAGTAACATAAGCACTTCACTGGCTCTCATCCACAGACCCACTTTAAAACTCAACAAGCCATGATACTGACTGACCCCATGAACCTACTTCAAAACGTGGAGAGTGAAATGGGAAGCTCTGCCTGGCATGAAGTAATACGCAACCTTCCATCGGAGAGACTCGTATGGATGTATTGCCCAGGACATGCATATATTAAAGGAAATGAGAGAGCAGACACACTGGCGGGCAAGGCAGTGATAAGACTGGATTACACCTTGGCTGATCTGATGTAATAAGAAATCTACAGAATCACCTCACCAAACAAGAGTAAAGCCACTGTACCATAGACTGTCTTTCAGATCTGAACTCAAGAGAGGAAGTGGCCGCATATCCAGACATAATGGAAGAGCAAGAAACATCAAACAAAGAAACACTGGAATACCAGCCGCCGTGGCGAAGTGGTTAGCGTCGCGGACTCCCGGTTGGGAGGTCGTGGGTTCGAATGCCCATCAGAGTCATGTGGGTTTTTCTGCCCCGACTGGCTCCTACCCAGAGTTGAGTTTGCTGCGGACTCAGCTGGGAAGACTGGGACCACACAGTCGAGTTTCATCCACTTAATGGATGCGTTTCTGAGAGTGTTGCTCAAATTTCCCGACCAACACTGCAGGTGCCTGTATCTCTCGGGCCTGGTTGACGCCGGGATATGTTATGAAAGGAAGCGTAGAGTACAGCCCTTTCGTGTAGTCTCAGGCCGAAATGGGAATCCGTAGCATCATCGTAATCATCCTCATTCTCCTCGAGCAGCATAAAAAAATGTCTCAAATTCTGTGGCCCATCATGCCCTGCTCTCATGGTGACCTCAATTTCGATGTCCTCTCCACGTCTGTGGCTTTGGTTTGGTTCCGTCGGGGTCACCGGTATCGGCGAGTCCATGGGGGGCTGTCGTTGGACGGACGTGGTGGCGCCCTCCGGAGGGAGAGCTCACTCACGCCGGCTCCGCGACTAAGCAATTATTATTGTTGTCAGTAGGGGGCTTAGTAGGTGGTGTCCTGCGTATGTTAGATCAGAACAGGCGCCACTGAACACCACCAAAGTGACTCGGCAGCAGTGCAGCGTCACCTCCGGTGGGTTGCCTCTTGACGATTTGACATTGACTGCTTCCTGTGGATTGCCGGTGCGGGGCTGCGGTGGGGCCGACCGAGCGGTGGCTGTGGACGGGGTGTCGGAACGAGCGATGTGGGTGCACTTCCTCTGAGGTGGCGCAGAGGTTGGGACAGCAAAAAAAAAAAAAAAAAGAAACATTGGAATAATCTCAAGGCCCCACACTGCTAAGGCTACTAGAGACTGGAGCAGATTGATACTAGGGCATTCCAGTAATAGACACAAACGATCAAACACACGTCAACTCCAATAAGACTTGAAACTCTCAGGGACCCCAGTGTATACTGCAGACATGCGTGCGCTGGTATGTGTGCATCGGTGGGGCAATTTAGGGGTGTATAGTGGAGAGTCCATCGATGTGAGTGTGTATGCGTTGGTGTGTGTGTGCCCACGTGCACATGTGTGTGTGTGTGTGGTTGTTATTATTGCTCTTGTTACTATGTCATCTTCTGAACATTCATTCCCTGAAACAATTAAAGGTGCACATACTCACACGCACTCACATATGCGAACGTGCATGCTCATATGCAAACACACACATGCGCACATAAATGCGCACACCAGCACAGACACGCGCACACACGTGTGCGCGCGCATATACACATGCGTATACGCCCAAATACACAGGCACGCACACATATGTACACATATAAGTGCAGATGTGTTCGTGCGGGAGCATGTTCGCACAAGTTCTCAGATCACACGCGCACACGTACGCATGTACATCTGCACACACACGCGCGCGCGCACTCACGCATGCGCACACGCATACACATACACCATACGCACATGCATACGTGTACCACATACACTGGCATACATGTACATGGGCCCATGCCCACACACACATGCACACCCATATACACACACGTGGACACTTACCACGTATACATACCAGGATAATGATGACACAGCCAATGTTAAGTAAGTAACCAAGGTCTGACCAGCACGTTGGGCTGATGCCACGAGATCCTCTTCTTAAATTCTCACTTAGTCATTAATTCATTCATCCATCAGCTTTAAATCAGTGTGGTCTGGAAACTTAGCGGATGTGGTGCAGCGTGTAAAGACTAGTCCGCACGCAGTGACACCTCTTTGATGAAACTGGAACTGACATTGACGCATTTGATGATTAGTGATGTGATCAGTGTGTCTGATGTTTGATGATCAGTGTGTCTGATGTTTGATGATCAATGTGTTTGATGATCAGTGTGTCTGGTGTTTGATGATCAGTGTGTCTGATGTTTATGATCAGTGTGTTTGATGTTTGATGATCAGTGTGTCTGATGTTTGATGATCAGTGTGTTTGATGATCAGTGTGTCTGATGTCTTGTGATCAGTGTGTCTGATGTCTGATGATCAGTGTGATGTTTGATGATCAGTGTGTCTGACGTTTGATGATCAGTGTGCCTGATGATTTATGATCAGCGTGTCTGATGTCTGATGATCAGTGTGATGTTTGATGATCAGTGTGTCTGATGTTTGATGATTAGTGTGTCTGATGTTTGATGATCAGTGTGTCTGATGTTTGATGATCAGCGTGTCTGATGTTTGATGATGAGTGTGTCTGATGTTTGATGATCAGCGTGTCTGATGTTTGATGATGAGTGTGTCTGATGTCTGATGATCAGTGTGTCTGATGTTTGATGATCGTTGTGATGTTTGATGATCGGTGTGTGTCTGATGTTTGATGGTGAGTGTGTCTGATGATCAGCGTGTCTGATGTTTGATGATGAGTGTGTCTGATGTTTGATGATGAGTGTGTCTGATGTCTAATGAGCAGTGTGTCTGATGTTTGATGATCAGTGTAATGTTTGATGATGAATGTGTCTGATGTTTGATGATGAGTGTGTCTGATGATGAGTGTGTCTGATGTTTGATGATGAGTGTGTCTGATGTCTGATGATCAGTGTGTCTGATGTTTGATGATCAGTATGTCTGATGATCAGTGTGTCTGATGTTTGATGATCAGTGTGTGTCCGATGTTTGATGATCAGTGTGTCTGATGATCAGTGTGTCTGATGTTTGATGATCAGTGTGTCTGATGATCAGTGTGTCTGATGTTTGATGATCAATGTGTCTGATGTTTGATGATCAGTGTGTCTGGTGTTTGATGATCAGTGTGTCTGATGTTTGATGATCAGTGTGTCTGGGTGTTTGATGATCAGTGTCTGATGTTTGATGATCAGTGTGTTTGATGATCAGTGTGTCTGATGTCTGATGATCAGTGTGTCTGATGTTTGATGATCAGTGTGTCTGATGTTTTGATGATCAGTGTGTCTGATGTCTGATGATCAGTGTGTCTGATGTTTGATGATCAGTGTGTCTGATGTTTGATGATCAGTGTGTCTGATGACCAGTGTGTCTGATGTCCGATGATCAGTGTGTCCGATGTTTGATGATCAGTGTGTCCGATGTTTGATGATCAGTGTGCCTGATGATTTATGATCAGCGTGTCTGATGTTTGATGATCAGTGTGTGTCTGATGTTTGATGATCAGTGTGTCTGATGTTTGATGATCATTGTGATGTTTGATGATCAGTGTGTTTGATGATCAGTGTGTCTGATGTTTGATGATCATTGTGATGTTTGATGATCAGTGTGTTTGATGATCAGTGTGTCTGATGTTTGATGATCAGTGTGTCTGATGTTTGATGATCAGTGTGTCTGCTGTTTGATGATCATTGTGATGTTTGATGATCAGTGTGTTTGATGATCAGTGTGTCTGATGTTTGATGATCATTGTGATGTTTGATGATCAGTGTGTTTGATGATCAGTGTGTCTGATGTTTGATGATCAGTGTGTCTGATATCTGATGATCAGTGTGTCTGATGTCTGATGATCAGTGTGTCTGATGTTTGATGAGCAGTCTGATGTTTGATGATCAGTGTGTCTGATGTTTGATGATCAGTGTGATGTTTGATGATCAGTGTGTGTCTGATGTTTGATGATCATTGATGTTTGATGATCAGTGTGTCTGATGTTTGATGATCATTGTGATGTTTGATGATCAGTGTGTCTGATGTTTGATGATCAGTGTGTGTGATGTTTGATGATCATTGTGATGTTTGATGATCAGTGTGTCTGATGTTTGATGATCAGTGTGTCTGATGTTTGATGATCAGTGTGTCTGATGTCTTATGATCAGTGTGTCTGATGTCTGATGATCAGTGTGATGTCTGATGATCAGTGTGTCTGATGATTGATGATCAGAGTGTCTGATGTCTGATGATCAGTGTGATGTTTGATGATCAGTGTGTCTGGTGATTGATGATCAGAGTGTCTGATGTCTGATGATCAGTGTGATGTTTGATGATCAGTGTGTCTGATGATTGATGATCAGTGTGTCTGATGTCTGATGATCAGTGTGATGTTTGATGATCAGTGTGTCTGATGTTTGATGATCAGTGTGTCTGATGTCTGATGATCAGTGTGTCTGATGTCTGATGATCAGTGTGATGTTTGATGATCAGTGTGTCTGATGTTTGATGATCATTGTGATGTTTGATGATCAGTGTGTCTGAGGTTTGGAATCTTGCAGTAATATCTCATTTCATCCCTTGCACTCTTCTTTCCAGATCCGCTGTTAGGGTCCGTGTTTTGCATGCCTGCTGGAAGGTGGAATATACCAGCGCAAGCAGGAGCCAGGTCTGGTGTTTCATGGAGATGGTCTCGTCCTGTAAGGTTTTTAATCTGGACAGTGCTGCGGTCGTCTCTGCCATCCTTGAGGGTATTTCTGACTTGGATCCCACACTGCTAATGGTTTTCTGACTTGGATCCCTCACTGCTAATGGTGATACCAGTGAAGTGAAGTGTTGAACATTCAAGCTTCTGATAGTGGACAGTTATGTAAGTATTGATAGTGGTGGTGTGGCTAACCATCATCGCGGTCTTCTTGACACTGATGCTATATCTTGATGTTTCATCCAGCCGTTCAACAAGCCTGGCGAGTAATTGTTCTCTGTCTGCCAGCCGATCAGTGTCATGTGCGAATGGTGGTTTTGTAATGGTTCTTTCTCCAGTGCTGACTGTACTGACATAATCTTCAAGTGCCTCAGTCACGATGTGTTCCAGGGGGATTCGCTGAAAGGTGATGTAGATAGAAAGCAACCCTGAAGAACTCCAACTGAAGTATGGTATCATTCTTCACTTACAGCCTGTATGGACACCGCACTGATTGTTATGGAGTAGGAGTTTTGGACGGAGTTGAAGCTTCTGTCCAAAGTTAAATGTAGCCTATTTTAACTAACCTACAAACCAAACTAAACACGCATACCCGCACACACTTATACACACACAGTGACACACACACACATGCACGCACGCACGCACGCATCCTCGCACGCACACACACACACACACACACACACACACACACACACACACACACACACACACACACACACACACATTTGCTTTCCACATAACATCCTCTGAACAAAAAGGGTGGTGTGGCGAACGATGATGTTTTAAGAAAGAAAGGAAAAAAAAAAAAAAAAGGAGGGGGGGGGGGGGGGGTTAACAGAGAAAGCCCCGAGGAGGAAATTCAGCGTTGAAGGATTGTGAGGACAGAAAAAAAAGAAAATCCGACTGAAGGATATGCATGAGAAGATGGGACAGAATACACACAAGTCTGGCACTCGGCTTCATGCTTTTCATGTTTGACAGAAAGGGGGCTACACACACCTGAGGCTCAGGACTGTCGGTTTTCAGCCCTCCCAGGTAGTGTGCTGAAGGCTGGCCAGACTCCATTTCAGCAGCGCCATACCCTTCAGCCCACGCTGGAACACCTGCAAGTGCCCGCTTTTATGGAGACACTGTAGATGGTTTGACTGGGAGCCGGGGCACTTGACAGCAGACTCCATAAAAACCTTGTTCAGAGGTGTCCCACCTGGTGTGATCTTTGAGTTTCTGAATGAGATTAACATTTGTCATCTCATCTAAGATTTTATGGAAGAAAGATTTTTAACGAAGTTTCCGATGTGTTTTTAGGTGTATTTTAAAGGATTGTGTGAATGTTCTTTTTTTTTTTTTTTTAATAATAATTTGCGAGTTGACTTGAACAAATGTGTATTTCAAAGGGTTGTGTGAGTGTTATGTTTTCTTTATAATGACTTGCGAGTTGACTTGAACGCGGTGACAGCCCTGATATGGCCCTTTACGGTCAGCTGGGCTATAAGCAACATTATCTTACCTTACTTAGCCAGAATGGGATGGGAGTGCACAGTCACGCTCACACACTCATATCTGGCGCCTTGCGCTTGTGTTTGATTGTGGTGCATGTGTTTGATCTCGTGGCTCGTCCCAAGATGGGAAAAAATGGGGGCAGCAGAGGGACATCCGGAGTCATGAACCGGGTGTGGCCCAACCCCCCTAGAGTGTCAGGAGATAAGGGCCGAAACACTTGCTTGAAGGGGGCTTCTCTTCTGAGGACTCTCTGCTGCCACGCTCTCCACGAGTTTCTTTCTACTGATGCATGGGTAAACCATTGACATCCGGGAATAGGCCCGAGGACGTCCGGGGGAAGACCGGAGGACACTGGGAAAGGCCAAAACCAAGGGCTCTGTGGGCTGGCTCCCCACTCTGTCTTCAACATGTGGCTACTAAAAACAAAAGGAAAATATGCTCCCAGGATTCACCGAAAGGGGGTGAGAATGATGAATCCATCGGTGCTCAACCAGCCACGACTGCAAATCCCAAACAGACTATGAACATGGACCAAATGGAATATCCATGTGTATGTGGAAAGCATTTCGCTACCACCCGTGGCATGAAGATCCACAGAACAAAGGTGGGATGTGTGAAGACTCATCTGAATGAGCAGCAGCGCACTGCATCAGCAGCTAAGATGTCGGAAGACCAAGGCCAGGATTTAAACCACAGTGCCAAGGACATCAATGCTGTTGGTTCGGATGAGGAATTTGCGCAGGCCCTCGATGCCAGGCGCCTGAAACTCAACCTGCCACGAGCAAACGAGACTGAAGATTGGGGAGAAACTGGATGCTAAAATCGTCCAAAGACTCGATGCACTGATAGGGGAAAGCACCCTGGAACACAAACTAGCCACATATGGGGACATTGTGTATGCCACATATAGAGACGCCTATGGAGCAAAACTACCCAAAGAGAAAACACCTCCAAAGAAATCCAGACGCCAAGAAGAGATGGACAAGATCAGGGTCCAAAAGAAAAACCTCAAGAAGCAAATGAAGACCGCACTGACAGCTGAAAAACAAGGCTTGGAAAAACTCTGGGAAGACCTGAAAGCAAAAACACAGCTCCCTCAGCAAAGCGGAATCTGCGAGGAAGAGGAAGAGCAAAAAGAAGAAGACACAAGAGCGCTCTTCAGAGACCCCTTCCAGTTTGCCAGAACTCTGAGCAGCCAAAATCTGGGACCCTAAGTGTGGACAAAGGAGTTCTTGAGCAACATCTGAGGAAAACATACTCTGACTCACAGAGCAAAGCACCACTCGACATTCAAGGTCTGGTGTGGCCAACCAACCCTGAGGAACAGTTCAATGACAAGCCTCCAACGTTGGCGGAAATCAAGAAGGTGGTCGACAAAGCCAGAGCCAAATCATCACCAGGGCCAAACGGAATACCTTACCAGCTGTACAAGAAATGTCCCACGGTGCTGGAGTGGCTCCACAGGCTGCTACGATCAGCTTGAAGAAACCAGATCAGCGGCCAGTGGATGACGGCAGATGGTGTGTACATCTCCAAAGAACAAAACTCAAGTGACATCAGCCAGTTAGGCCAATATCACTACTGAACGTCGAAGGGAAAATCTTCTTCTCTGTCAGCAAGGCGGATGTGTCAGTCCAGAAAGGTGGCATCCCAGGCGTGGCTGGCTGTGTAGAACACGCCACAATGATATGGGACGCAATCCAAAGAGCAAAAACAGAAAAGAGAGACCTGGACGTAGTGTGGCTTGATCTGGCAAACGCATATGGATCTGTACCCCATGAGATGATACAGTTGGCTCTTGAGATGTACCATGTGCCAAAGAACATATGCGACATGCTCAAGAAGTACTTCAATGGCTTCTCAATGCGGTTTTCTACCAAGGAGTACACAAAAAATTGGATCAACTTTGAAGTGGGCATTGCAATGGGCTGTGCAATTTCCCCAATACTGTTCGTGTCGGCATGGAAGTCATCTTGAAAGCAGCAACAAGCACCGCAAAACAAACAGACCTTGGCGATGGATACAAGATGCCCCCTCTCAAGGCCTTCTTGGATGACACTACAGTGATTTCATCCAGAGAAGACGAGACACGTCATGTGCTGGAGAGGCTGGATGACATAGTTGCCTCATCCAGAATGAAGTTCAAGCCAAAGAAATCACGGAGTCTCTCACTGAGGAAAGGAAAAGTGGCCGAATCTGTGGTCTTCAGTGTTGCCATCCAGGCCATTCCAACAGTCACAGAAGAGCCAGTCAAGAGCCCTGGAAGATGGTATGATGAAACGCTGAAAGTCACACAAAAAGCGAAAGAAACCAAACAGATGTCGGAAGAAGGCTTGGAGACCATTGACCAGTGTGGGCTCCCTGGCAAATACAAGGTCTGGTGTCTGCAGTTCATGCTGATACCAAAACTCCTGTGGCCTCTGATGATATACGACATCTGCACCAGCATAGTGGAGGCAATGGAATCCAAAATCAACAAGTTCACAAGGAAATGGCTTGGTGTCCCACCCTGTCTCACTGACATAGCGCTGTACTATCGCCAAGCAAAGCTGAAACTACACTGAAATCCATCCTGGAGGAATACAAAGCAGGGAAGATCAGACTTCAAAGCATGCTGGAGGACTCAGGAGACAAGGTGGTAGAAGCAATCAAGCCCCAGCTGAAGACAGGCAGAAAATAGAAAGTTCAAGAGGCGATGGATTCTGCAAAAGAAAGTCTCAAGATCAGAGAAATAACAGGACACACACAGACCAACAGACAAGGACTGGGGGTGACCAAAACTGAATGGTGGTCAAAGGCCAAAGGAAAAGCCAAAAAGAGACATGATTCAGGAGATGAGAAAAGAAGAAGACCAAAAAAAGACTCCAAAAAGCAGTCCAGCAGAGCCAGCAAGGGCAATGGACAACGTGGGAGAATGCACTCCAAAGAAGTCTCACTTGGAATGACATTTGGTACATGGCCCCTCTCAGGATCAGCTTCATTCTCAGATCTGCATATGACCTTCTGCCCTCAAATGCAAACCTGGTGAAGTGGGGAAAAAACAGACGATCCCTCATGCCCCCTCTGCCATGAAAAACAGTGGAGCATGTCCTAAGCTCATGTAAAGTAGCTCTGGCTCAAGGAAGGTACACATGGAGGCACAACCAAGTGCTCAAAGAGATTGTACAAGTAGTCTGGGCTAGTACCAACACCACAAAAGGGAAAATCAGGACTCCAAAAGCACTCGCAACATTCTTCACAGCAGGAAGCAGCGAATCATGGCCAAGAACAACAGTGCCACTCGGAACATGCAGGCAGAGTCTGCTGGACGGGCAGATGACTGGGAGTGCACTGCAGACCTCCCAGAATGGAAGAGTCACCCACAGACATAGTAGTCCACTCTCAGTCAACCAAGCAGCTGATCATGATCGAGCTCACGGTGCTATATGAGAACAGAATTGAGGCAGCTCAAATCTACAAGACTGAAAAGTATGCTGATCTGGCAAACAGCCTGAGGAGAGAAGGCTATCAGGTCAAAGTCCTCACTGCAGAATTGGAGCTAGGGGGGTTGTAGGAACGTCTGCATACAGCCTCATGAAACAGCTGTCAGTTGCAGGGAGGGAAAAAATAGAGCCCTGAAAACAATGGCAGAAGCAGCAGAGAGGTGTTCAAGCTGGATCTGGTCAAGGAGGAACAAAAGTGACTTCATAAGGCTTAACTTTCCTACAAATATCAGGTGTCCCAGTGGCTCAGTGGTTAGTGCGCGAGTCATTAAGTGGAAAAATGAGCGTGTCCAGAGGGGCATGGGTTCGAATCCCAGCCATGGCTTTTCCCAAGATGGGGAAAAAAAAAAAAAAAAGGGGGGCAGCAGAGGGACATCCGGAGTCATGAACCGGGTGTGGCCCAAGGCCCATAGAGTGTCAGGAGATAAGGGCCAAAACACTTGCTTGAAGGTGGCTTCTCTTCTGAGGACTCTCTGCTGCCACGCGCTCTCCACGAGTTTCTTTCTACTGTTTGTCTCGTTCCCGTTTCGCGTCGTTCATCTCTCTCTCGCTCTCTGTCTCGCTCTCGTGTGTGTTTGTCTGTGTGTGTGTTCCGCATGTCTTACTGCTGTTCTAGGTGAGGAATTGTGTGCCTGGCATTCAAATACTCAGCTGAACATGGCACTAATAAGACATAAATTTTAAAAAGAGACGACGTTAGTTCCGCCGCACAATACAAACATATTACAGTACAAAACACAATACATTTCGACCTCTTGGGTCTTCTTCAGGCAAAAACTAACAACATTGAGGACAATGAAAACGAAGAACGAGCAAACCACTTATTCTCATATTCAGCGCAAAATGGGTGTTAGATGAAACGAGGCCGTTGAGAAGGGGATCATGGGAGTTGAAAAATAATGATGACAATAATAACAGTGGTAACAATAGCAATATAGTGATAATAGTGATGATGATGAAATATAGTGATAATAGTGACGATGATAAAAACATGTAAATAATAAGGGGAATACTGTTTAATCTTTTGGTGATAATATGACGAAAATACTTGTGGTATTAATAATGGCTAACACAGCAGGGGAGACAGAGAACGAATTGGAGAGTCATAAAACAGTAGGGTTTGTTTATTTGTTTTGTAATTATTGTTTAATCGTCGTGTGGTATATTAGTGATGGTAGTGATTCTGGTAGATTGTCCTGTAGTTTGTCTCTATCGTCTGGCGGAACTAGCCTCTCTTTTTAAAATTTGCTTCATTTTCCGCCCTCAGTCACCTCGTTTGGAAGCTAGTAATGACATGGTTGTCATTCAAAATAAACGTTGACGTTGTGTCAGTCAAGTTCTTTAGTAATTGTGATTAGAAAAAGTACCTGTTAAAGACACACCGCACACCCCCAGGGGAACCGCTTGTAAACACCTCCTCCCCCCGCCCCCCTCCTCCCCCTTCCATTTTTGCAGTTCATAACTAAGGACGAAGTACTCATTGAGTGGTAATTGAACCTACGAATACAACCATGGCGAGCGGGGAGGAGGGTTGATTAAAGAGTGACAGCTATAGCTATCTTCAGCGCGCGAAATCTCGTTAGGTTGTGCCAGCACAAGATAATCTGAAACATCGGGCGGAAAAGCGGGAGAGCATATGCTGATGAAATAGATCTGAAAGTAAACTGCGTTAGCAACCCCCCCCCCCCCCCTTTTTTTTTTTTTTTTTTTTTTTTTATCGCAGTTAGTGCAGTTTAGTTATGCACGGGTGCTGTGCATATAATGTAGGCGAGCTCAGCGGAAGTGTGCCTCGTTTGAAAGTGTGTTCACTGACTGTCGGGTAAACAGGCAGATGAACACCGGCAGTGCAACACTTGTGGGCGAATTGGACGGAGCTGTTAACTTCTTCTTATTAGTTTAGAAGCTAGGTCGTGTTCAGGGTGTTACTGACAGTAGTGACAGACCAGTGCTAGAGCTTCCAGTGTATAGGAGACGGACTTAGGGCCTACCTTAGAACTGCCGTAGAGGGTTACGACGGCATAGAGGGTTTTTGAAACTGACAGTACTTCTACTACCTCTAGGCCTGGAGACAGAAGAAGGAGTCGACTTAGTAGTTGGTGCTGTTGAAGGGCATGGAAAGAATCCAGACGAAACCCCCAAGCCAGTGGACTGACCGGGTAAGTCATGTGCATGTGTGTAAGTGCAAGTGCTCAAGTATATAAACGAACTTATCTAACTGTAGGGTAAACATTCTAGTAAATTAGGCAGTTGTCGCCCGGTAGAAGTAGTTTGAATTTGCCAACAGTCTGATGGCAGGTGAGAACGGAACGAGTGCTTGGCCACTCCAACTTAAAAAAAAAAAATATCTTGACGTAACATTGAAATCCTGCCTCCCTACCCCCTCCCAGTCTTGCAGTAGTAGTAGTAGTAGTAATAGGGACGGCGTTTTGTTATGCCTAGTCCGCGAGGTCTAATATTTGTCCCCTCATAGTTTGGTTCTGATTATTTTGATCTAGACTGGTCGTCCCTAATCGGGTTTAGACTCGTCATAGCCATAAAATAGATCATCTAGCTGGGGCAGTTTGTCGATCAGGTTCTTGAACTCATTCACAGATTTTGCAAATTTAACTGATGAAGGTAGTGCATTCCAGGAGTTAACAACTCTGAAAGAAAATGAGAATTTGCGCTTGTTAGTTCTTGCATGCATTACAAAGAGTTTTACTGCAGAGTTCCTTGTAACATTCACAGGTACATAGGAAAACAGAGTGCAAAATCAACATCATATTCATGGAAAATTTTAAACATCTGTATAAGATCACCTCTTAGTCGTCTACACTTCAGTGAATGTAGGTTCTAAAAATTTTAGTCGATCATAATAGTTCATTTTCTTGCATTCCTTCAGCGGTCTAGTTGCACGTCTCTGAACTCTTTCGATCAGGATGGATTGCCTCTTTAGGTTTGCAGGAGTCCAGATAACGTTTGTATATTCCATATGTGGTCTCAAAATGAACTTGTACAATGAAGTGAAAGTATCTAGGTCTAAAAATGTGAAGGCTCTCTTTACCATTCCTAATACTTGGTTTGCCTTACTAAACAATTCGGTTTATGTGCGGGTCAAAATCCAGACTTTCATCAAACGTAAACACCCAAATCTTTTTCTTCATTGCATCTTGTAATCTTTCGAACATTATTACCCAGATTCATTTCATACTCATTTACAGGATTTTTATTCCCCATATGTAGAACATGACACTTGACACATTGAAAAATAAGTTCCAGGTCTTGACCACTCTTGTAGTTAGTTGATATCATTTTAGATGGTGGAATTTTCCTTTGCAGTGTTCATTATTTTGGTATCGTCGGCAAAGATGTGGCACATACTCTGCAATGTAGCGGGCATATCATTTTTGAAAACAGTAAAGAGAATGGGACCCAATATGCTACCCTGGAGTATACCACTCAGTACTTCTGCTTTTTCAGACTTAGCATCACCTACCCTCATTCCCTGTGTGTGTCCTTTAAGGAAACTACTAGTCCATTTCAAAATGGAACCACATACACCATAAGTAGCGAGTTTGGTAAGTAACCTTTCATGTGGGACTGAGTCAAAAGCTTTTTAAAAGTCAAGATAAATGATATCTACAGGTTCCCCTTCATCCAAATAAAATGTAAGCCTTTTCATAACTTGTAGTAACTGTGTCACACATGACCTTTTCTTCCTAAACCCGTGCTGGCAATCAGAATAGAGTCCATTATCAGTAAGTGTGAAATGATGGTATCTCACTAGGCTTTCTAATACTTTGCATAATACACAGGTAAGTGAAACTGGGCTATGGTTTCCTAGATCTGTTTTACCTCCCTTTTTGAATATTGCCGTCACCTCAGCCGTCTTCCAGTCCTTGGGTAAAATTCCAGTCTCGAGAGATGTGTTGAACAGAAGGCAGAGAGGGCTGGCTATTTTATTGCACACTTCACGTAGGACTTGAGGAGGAATCAGTATCTGGACCCTGTGCTTTATCAGGTTCGAGCTCTTTCAGTTTCTGTTTTACCGCTTCACTTGTAACTCTAATGTTACTAACTGATACACCCTGTGAATAAGAACATTTGCTTAAGTTAGGTACGTTGCTCACATCTTCACGTGTAAGTACACTTTAAAAGAATGTATTCAAAACATCAGCTTTTTCAGCATCAGCTGTAGCCATGGAGCCGTCTTTTTTATTCAAAGGGCTTATACCATTACCAGTATTGCTTTTAAACCCCTCCTGGATATATTTCCCAAAATTTCTTGGGATTGGTTTTGCACTCTTTAGCAATTTCCTTTTCATACCTCTTTCTGTCTCTTTTTAACATTTTTGTACATAGCTTCTGTTCCTTTATGTAACTGAGATAATGTCAACCAGATTTGGTATTCAAATATCGTTTAAATAATTTGTGCTTTTTCTTAATTATTCTCATTGTTTTCTTACTCATCCACATGGGTATCAACTTTTTCTTGTTGCGCCTTTTCACCTTGGATGCATTTCTCCATTCTCTCCTGGAGGACACTTTTGAATTTTGGCCACGTATCTTCTACCTCATTCTCAGGCAAAGATGACCAGTCTTTTTCTCTTAGAAACTCTCTCAGTTTATAATAGTCACCCCTCTTAAGATTGTACACATACTTGCATTGTTCCTCATTCAATTCATAGTTCACATTCAACTCAAAAACTAATACATCATGGTCACTGTTGCCGAGTGGGTCTTGGTGTTCGACCTCTGAAATCAGAGTTTCATCATTAACTAGCACCCAGTCATCCAGGGTTGGGTTCTGGTTTACTCTCCTCCTTGTGTACTGCTTCACCTGTTGGATGAAGAAAGCATCTTGTAGCCTCATTTTAATTTCCTCCCCTTTATCACCTGAGAAATTTCCATCCCATCTTGCAAACAGAAAATTGAAGTCACCCATGACACATACTTTATCATACTTTAATATATCTTACTCAGCATGTCAAAAACTTTGTCATTGTCCTCATCAGATGTATTTGGGCTGTGATATAAACAACCAATAAGGACATTTCCATCATTTTTTTGTGTGGAATGTGCACCACACACTTTAATAGTATCCCAGACGCCAGAGTATCAAATTTCTCATTCCCTAGCATTAAGTCTTATCAATGTAAAGTGCTACTCCTCGATGGGGGTTTTTTGTTCATAAACATATCATACTGGTCATTCAACAGGTAATCGGATAATAGTATGTTGGGGTCATTTTTTTTTTTAATGACCTCTGTCATTGCAATAATACATGGTTGGTCTAAAAGCAATTCTATTGTTCAGTTCATCTTTTTTATTAAGGATACCATAATAATGAATCTGAATCACAAATTTGAATAAAGGACTTTGAAGTTACTCACCTTATTTTTCCTTTTGATTTCCTTCTTTCTTTTGCTCGCTCTTTCTTTCGCAGCTTTCTAATTTACACTCTGACTTCCATCTACATTGTTTACACTATGTACACGTTGGCTATTGAGTCATTGCCTCCGGTTCCCCTCCTTGGCAGAGCCGAGTGGGGGGGGGGGGGGGGGGAGTCCCACCAGTTGCCCTGAGCAGGTTCTCAACCCTGTCATCATCTAAATCATCTTGAAAAGTCCTTAAAAATCAGGCTTTTGGCGAAAGGTCTTTAAAACGTCCTTAAATTTTGTCACTGCCTATGATTTTGAATAAAGTTGTGTAAAATCTCAAGTTTGTTTAAAAAAATTTAAAAAGATAAGGGAAAGGAAAAAAAAAGGGATTGAAATTGAATTTTTAAAAAAAGAAGAAAAGAAGTTGGAGTTAAGATCGACGATCTCACCGATACGTCGTCTGCAATAGGTCAAAACACCAGAGTTACCGGCCTTCATAGCGTATGTGAACGAATTTTCCACCATTTTGAAATTTGAGAAGTCGCCATGCCAGGGAAGTGTTTGTTTATCATGGTTTGGCTGGAAAAAGACGAGTACAAAGAATGGCTGCAGGCAGACCCAGGTGGAGACAGAAGCAAAGCCTTTTGCAGCATTTGCAAGAAGATCATAGACATATGTACAATGGGAGAATCAACTGTAAATGGCCATAGAAAAGGAAAAAATCACTCTGACCTGATGAAGGCTTCATATCCTTGAACTTAAACTTTTAGGTGTTAAAGGCCTTAAGAGGTCTGTTCACCATTCTAATATATAACATTGAGATATAAACACCACATGCGCATGCATGGAAAGGAAGAGAGTCACTAACTGAGACTATCTAGGTTGATAACATTCCGGATTGTATTTTGTCGGAAGTTCCTGCCAATGAGTGTCTAACCGTGATCTGAAGATGTTAACTGTAGGGGCTGTTACTACCGAATCAGGAAGACCATTCCAAACATCAACCACTAGAAGAGAAAAGTAGTTTGCCCTGATGTTCAGTCTGTGATGAACTTTGGATAGTTTCAAGGAGTGTCCTCTGCTGTCCCTGTTGGTAAATAGTTCAAACCGTGGTTTATCACTCCGGTAGATGCCATGTATAAACTTGTACAAGTCTATCATGTCACCCCTTTTTCTTCTGTGCTCAGGCTTGGAAGTTTGAGAGTAGAAAGACGCTCAGGTTATGGTTTATCTTTAAGAGATGCTAAAGTTTAGTTGATCTGCGCTAAACATCTACATCCTGGCACAGTGTTTTGTGGTAGGGTTGCCAGACAGAACGTCCGTACTCTAGTACTGGTCGTACAAGAGACTTGTACAGTTGTAGGAAAATGTCTTCAGTCAGGAAGTCAAAGGAGCGATGGATGATACCAACAACTCTGTTTGCTTTAGCAGTTGCCTTGGCCACGTGTTCTCTGAAATTCAGTTCGTCACTGTAAACCCCAAAGTCCTTCTCAACTTCACTTTCAGATAGAGTTGTGGTACATGTCTCACCTTCGATGTTTACTTCAGTCATGTGGTACACAGCATCTGACTTCTTGTTCCCCGGTTTCAGGACATGGCATTTTTCAGGGAGGAACTTAAATAGCCATTGTCTTGACCAACTTTGCAGTCTGTTTAGGTCTTCCTGTAAGACATGCGTAGCTCCTTCATCATCACTTCATGCAAAAAACTTGGTGTCGTCTGCAAAAAGGTGTACAGTGTTTTGAATGAGATTCAGCAGATCGTTAATATACAAGACAAACAAAATGGATCCTAAGACACTCCCCTGGGGAATCCCACTCGAAACATTGGCTCCTTTTGACTGTGTGCCATTGACACCCCCCTGACGCCCGTTGTATAGGAAGTCCTGTATCCAAAGTAATATCTTCCCTTTAATGCCATGCGCTTGAACTTTCAAAACAAGTTGCCCTGCAGTTCGTGTTTTGAGTTTTTTTTTTTTAATTTCTACAATGAGCGACCAGCCCATCACTTCTAGCAGTTCACCATCCTGCAATTCATCAACCAATAGAACTGCTCCAACTCGGATGTCAGTGAACAGCCTGAGCCGTATTAAAACAGAGGCAGTGAAATCTAAAATACTGAGGACTTTAAAAGTAGTGACAAGTCATTACAGCTTTCGTTCGTGTGAAAGCAGTTCAAATCTGTTCCAGCAAATGTTCTCGGACTGTGCAGTTGCTAAACAGTTTCAGTGTGGAGAAAGAAAAACTTGCATCCTCTCAGTGTGTGGATGTTTATGCCCCCAGTGTTGTGATGTGTAGAGTTTTAGTTATGGAGGCATTTTACCCTCAGTGACTTCAAACAAACATGTATGACGAGAACTGAAATTCTTATGGAAGTCAGGCAAACAAACATTTTTGTCAACTGCAACATTTTCAAACATTTTTGTCAGTTGATCACAAGAAGTGAGAATCCTACTATACTCTGTTGTAGTTTAACAAACAAACATTTGTATCTATACTGATATTAACAATAACAGCTGAGATTCCTAAAATCTATGCTCGCAGAGGATCCATGATGTGAGTATTGAAGAGTAACAGTAAATGATTTAATTTGTGTCTGAATTTCATTATTATTTTTTCTTAAAATTATCCATGAAGTAAGTCCTTAAATTTTAAAAAAAAAAAATGCTTCAAAAGTCCTTAATTTTTTTTTATGGAAATCTGTATGCACCCTGTCGTGTTTGTTTCCTTGGCTTTTCCTTGTTTTCCCTACCCTTTGTAACTCTCACCGCTCTGATCAGGTTCTCATTTTCATCGTCATCAGAGTCATTCTCTTGTCTTAGGGCTGGGTGTCTGCGTTTTGGATCCAGTTTGTTTTCCTTCTTCAGCTTCAGTATCACAATCCATCCATTTCTAATGGCAAGATTTTCTTCTCCGTCTGCTTTTCTTCTCTTCAGCTCCTCTCTCAGTTTCTTTCCTTCCTCTCTCTGCTTAACAGGTATCTTGATTAATGAAAATCTTGTCCTCATGGCGCACATTTGCATTCAACACACACACACACACACACACACACACACACCTCTCTCTCTCTCCCTCTCTCTCTCTCTCTCTCTCATCATCATCATCATCATCATCATCATCATCATCATCATCATAATCACCTATACTTGTAATGTTATTGAAGAGAAGACTGGCTGAATCAGTGAATGTGAGAAAAGTGATTGTTCGTTCTTCGTTTTCATTGTACTGAATGCCGTTTGTTGTACTTGAAGAAGACCTAAGAGGTCAAAATGCATTGTGGGGTTTGTTCTTTAATCTGTCTGTATTGTCTTGCGGTACCAGTAACATATCTTTTTAAAGATTCGTTTCTATTTCTGCCTTCAGTCACCTGGCTTTGAACTTGCACATGGTAAGTTAATGCACCAAGGCCTTATGGAGTCCGTATGAAAAACTGACAGATTGATCTGAGAATTTTCATGGTCTGAATTTTTTAGTTCTCCTTTTCTTCCCATGCCCATCCAGATGCATGCTAGGTGGTTCCAACCAGATTAACATGAAAGGAATGGGACTAGCACGGGCACATCAGCTGGTAACAAACACAGGGTCACACACTTCACTTTCGCCTACAACCCTTTCTGGGGCATAGGCCGCTGACAAGGGTCCTCCAGGCATCATGGTCCTGGCAATTCTCTCCAGCTGGGTTCAGGTTTTCCCCAATGCTGTTGCATCTGCCTGCAGGTCTCGGCACCAGGAGTTCCTTGGGCAGCCTCTTTCTTTTCCCCTGCGGGTTCCAGGACAATGCCTGCCTGGTGGTGTTTTCTTAGGGTGTTTTTTCTATCCAACTCCATCTCCTTTGGAGAATCTCTGCATCGGCTGGCTTCTGATTTGCCTGTTGCCACAGGTCCTCATTGCTGATCCTGTCTGGCCAGTGGATTCTCAGTATGTGCCTCTGACAGGAATTGATGATGATTATTTGCGTTTACAGGGTCACAGATGAGGGTAAAAGCCTGATGTATGATGTCAGCGAAGGATTAGCTCATGTAGTTCAAGATTGTGGATGATGTCATCCATAGAAATCCTTGAAAATGATTGGGGGGGGGGGGGGGGGGGGGGGGTCTATTTGATGTGTAATCAATTTAATCTTACTCTGTAACTCTGCCACTCACTCTCTAATGCTGTCTCTCTCTCTGTGTCTCACATAGGCATGCACACACATGCACGCGCGCACACACACACACACACACATGCACACACACACTCTCTCTCTCTCTCTCTCTCTCTCTCTCTCTCTCTCACACACACACACACACACACACACACACACACACACACACACACACACTCACACTCAAACACACACACACACACACACACACACACACACACACACACACACACACAAGTCAAGTCAAGTCAAGAACACTTTATAATCTCCAAAGAGAAATTAAGAGTGGCCATAAAAACAACAAATCACAAATCACATATATACACACACACACACACACACATTTTACAAACTAATTTTCTGAACGGGATCTTATTGAAAGTTTAGCTGTGATTCAGGAGTTTGATGGAATTGGGAACAAAACTGTTTTTGGTTCTATTTGTTTTGAATTTTGGAATGTGAAATCTTTGTCCAGAGGGTAAACATGGTAGTTTTATGAAAGAACATGAGAACTGTCACCAACAATGTTCACAGCTTTTCGTGTGACTTGACATTCATACAATTTAGCTAGCTGTTCTAGATTTTTGCCAGTATTCTTTCCACATGTACCATTCTATATCAAATGTTTTTGTGTTTTTCACGCTAACATGTCCAGACTAGCATAGAAAGCCAAAGGACAACACTGATTCTACAAAACAAGGATAAAACATATTTAAGATGACCTTTTTGACAGTGAAACACTGAGGTTTCTGAACACAGTATATTCTAGATTGGTATTTTTTTGTAGATAAATATAAGTATTTGCATTAAAATTCAGCTTATCATTTAAAATAGTACCCCACACTTACATTCACTTATGCGTTCCACTTTGGTGTTTTCGATATAAGTGAGGGACAGGAGCTGGGTTTCTTTGAAGATCAATTGCTATCTCCTTATCTGACTAACATTCAAATCTAGACAGTTCTCTTGTGCTGTGTACAAAAATGATCCACCTCTTGAAAATAAATGGTATCTGAATTTGAAAACGCACACACACACACACACACACACACACACACACACACACACACACACACACACACACACACACACGCACAGCATACTGGTTTTCTTCTTGCATTTCTGCATGACTTTGATTCATTGGAAATCTCTCTGAACATTCTGACTTTTATGTATTTGATGTGAATCAGGGGGTCCACGGTGCTGGAGAGAGATGACTGGAAAGAGGAGACAACCATGCAGGGAGTAGGGACAAGAGCCACATGAGATAGCACCTTGAAGCACTTGGACGACAGAAAGGAGGGAAGATCAACACCCGGAACAGGACTCCACAGAAGACTGCCACACCAGAATGCAGGTGAGAGGCTTTTCTCAGTTATCAAAGTGCTTGAAAAGCCAGTGTCAATAACAAGCAGGCAAAAGGGAAAATAACAAATGAGCTGTTGCAGGTGTTAGAGAGCTCATAAAAGGTGCTTTCGAAAGACTTCCAGACTGAACCGAAGTGTGCGGGTGCCATGTAAATTGTTAGAGTTGAAAATGGAAGTGTTCATGTAGACATCATTTGTTCAATAGGGGTGAAAGAAAGCCATGTATTGAGTTGAAAATGGAAGTGTTTCATGTGGACATTATTTGTTCAGTAGGGGTGAAATAAAGCCATTGAGTTTAAAATGGAAATGTTTCATGTAGACATTATTTGTTCAATAGGGTGAAAGAAAGCCATGTATTGAGTTGAAAATGGAAGTGTTTTATGTAGACATTATTTGTTCAATAGCGTTGAAAGAAAGCCATGTATTGAGTTGAAAATGGAAGTGTTTCATGTAGACATCATTTGTTCAATAGCATTGAAAGAAAGCCATGTATCGAGTTGAAAATGGAAGTGTTCCATGTGGACATCATTTGTGTCAATAGCATTGAAAGAAAGCCATATGATGTATTGAGTTGAAAATGGACGTGTTTCATGTGGACATCATTTGTTCAATAGCATTGAAAGAAAGCCATGTATTGAGTTGAAAATGGAAGTGTTCCATGTGGACACTATTTGTTCAGTAGCGTTGAAGGAAAGCCATGTACAGGCGGCACACCATAAATTGATGGGCCAAAGCCTTGCTCCAGGAGTCCAGTATGAAAAACTGACAGTCAGATTGATCTGAGGGTTTTTTAATGGTGTATAAAAGGTGACTTTCCCTCTGTTTCTTTGGAATACTCCTCAAGACACATGCTAGGGGGGGTCCAAGTAGTCAGATTAAAACATGATTGTGGAGGGGGATTGTTCATTTACTGTACATTCAATTCAGTAGTAATCTATATGCGATGCCATGGAACTCTTCCATGAATTATTTAGTGATTTGGTGCATGTTCCTAATTGTGGCTTAAGACCAAGGAAATATACACACAAACACCATGCAAAAATATACACACACGAGTTCACACACACACATAGTAAACACACATAGTGACACACATTCCATCTCTCTCTCTCTCTCTCTCTCTCTCTCTCACACACACACACACACTCTCTTTCTCTCTCTCTCTCTCTCTCCTCTCTCTGACACACACACACACACTCACACTCTCACTCTCTCTCACTCACACACACACACACACACACACACACACACACATTCACACACACACATATTCACACACACACATATTCACACGCACACACACGCATTCATACACTCTCTCTCTCTCTCTCTCTCTCTCTTGCTTGCGAGCGCGCACGTGCGCGCGCATGCACACACACACACACACACACACACACACACACTTTCACACACACACACACACACACACTCTCTCATATACACATACACAAACACACAAACGTGCATGCTCTCATGAAGTAATATTAACATGTTCCAACCTGAAAACTTCTTTACGCCTTGTTGGTCATACTTGAAAAGTCTAGATCCCACCCACCATCAAGGGCTTAGACTCTCTTTGGGTGCACTCCACACCACTCCTGTTCATAGCCGGTATGCTGAGCCAGGAGAACTATCCCGCTCAAACCATCAGCTGAAACTTACCTTGAACTACTGTTAGAATCTCTTTACTGAACCCCCAAACCCTGTATATGACTGTTATTGACCCAAAGTTTCAACAGAAATTTGATGACCACCCCAGTTCCATCCCACCATTGGGAATTCGTATTCTTCCCCGTTTGAACAGTGCAAATAGAGACCTTGGAGTGGTATGTGATTTATCTAAGTTTCCTGATGACCCACTTTGGACTTTCTTTACTACAGATATCCCTCTGGGGGTTGCAACCTTGCCATAGTCGGAGGGCTTGCGCTGTCCATTGATCCCTTAGGCTTTGCTGGCAGGGGCATTCATACTTGATGATAGGCTAGTTCTTAAATGCTTCTAGGCCTGGAAAGTCAAGTTTGCTGTGTGGCCTAAGCACAACATGGCAAGGAGTTGATACCCTGGTAGGGCCTCCCATATCAGAAAGGCTGTGAGTGAGGGCCCAGACAAATAGTAACCCTCCTTTTCTTTTCTGTCGTTCTTATTTAGCTCTTGTTTAATTCTGACTGCCAGCAATTCTCGAAGGTATGCAAATGGGCTCAGCATCGGGTATTCCAAAGACCTTCAGGTCCCAACGCTTGAGCCCATCAGAAACTCCGTGCCAAATCAAGACGCACTTTCAAAATCAGTAAAAGTCTGTCTTGGAGAAACTTCTGCTCGGGGCTGACATCTAAAACTTCCAAGAAAAAAGTCTGGAACATGATCATGAAAAAAAAAAATCAAAGGGAAGAACACCAACCCCTCAATTCATCAGTTGAAACTTGCCGATGCTCTGATAACTGACAAACAAGCTGTTGCCAGTCTGCTGGCCTCCACCATTCAGCAGAACTCATCTGCAAACAAATCTGCAACCTTTGTAAGAAACAACGCGGAGAGAAATCTTCATTCATACAATTTCACATCAGACAACTCTGAAGCCTACAGTCTACCGTTTTCAATCGATGAACTGCAGTCAGCTTTGCAAATCTGCAATGATTCTGCCCCTGGTTTGGATGATATTCATTATCAGGTGTTGAAACATTTTCCAGAAAGCTGTCTCCAGACCCTTCTTAAAGTCTACAACCATATCTGGACCACAGGGCGCTTTCTGCCAGGAGGGCGGAAAGCCCTGATCATCCCAATCCCTAAGCGTGGAAAGGACCTTACCAACCCTTCCAACTATTGCCCAATAGCTCTGACCAGCTGCCTCTTTAAGGTAATGGAAAAGATGGTCAACTCCCGTCTGATGTGGAATCTGGAAACCGATGGCCTTTTGGCCAGTGAACAGTGTGGGTTCCGGAAGTACCACTGGACAGTTGACTATTTAGTCCATCTGGAAACCACCATGTGGTTGCTATCTTCTTTTACCTAGAAAAAGCATTGACACCACCTGGAAATCAGGGATCCTATGGATCTTCAGATTTTGTTTTCATGGTCACCTGCCTCTCTTTATTCCAAACTTTCTGGCTGATTGGCAGTTCCAGGTGTGTGTTGGCACCACACTCACTGACATCCACGGGCATGAGTTGGGTGTGCCTCAAGGGAGCATCCTTTCTCCTGCCCTTTATAGCATAAAAAACAATGATCGTGAAATCGGTAAACCAGGGTTCTGAGTCCTCTCTGTTCGTTGACGCAGTTGGAGCTTCTTACACCAGCATACAGTGTCAACTCCAGTTTTGTGTCAACAAGATTCAACTGTGGGCCGAGGAAATGGGTTTACCTTCTCTGGTACTAAAACTCAGTCAGTCCATTTCCATAATTTTCGTCATTTTTTTTTGCTGATCCTGAGATTCATCTGGTTAAGTCCACCATTCCAGCTGTAAAAGAAGTCAAATTTCTGGGGTGTTATTTTCAGTAAAAAACTGGACTTTGAAAGTCATATCAAACACTTAAAAACTGCATGTCAAAAAGCACTGAACATTCTGTGAGTTGTGGCGCACACGGATTGGGGCGCTGACAGGGAAAAACTCGCCTCCATCTTTACAGGGCTCTGATCCGCTCCAAACTGGACTATGGATGTGTAGTGTACGGCTCTGCCAGACCGTCCTACCTGAAAAGTCTAGACCCTATCCACCAACGAGGGCTTCGATTGTGTCTGGGTGTGTTCCGCACCACCCCTGTTCATAGCTTGTATGCTGAGGCAGGAGAACCATCCCTCTCAAATCGCCAACTAAAACTTGAATTATTGTCTGAGTCTCATCTGAACCTCAAAACCCTGCATATGACTGTTTTTTGACCCCAAATTCCAAAAGAGGTTCGATGACCATTCCAGTTCCATTCTACCTTTGGTGATTCGTATTCTTCCCCATCTGAACAAAGCAGGTATAGACCTTGGAGTGGTCAATGATTTCTCCAAGTTTTCTGATGACCCTCCATGGACTTTCTTCACACCAGAGGTCCGGTTTGATTTAGCCTCATACTGGAAAGATTCCACTAGTTCCTTGGCATACAAGTCCCTTTTTTGCTGAACTGTGTTCCAAGTTTCCATCTTTCAAAAGAATTTTCACTGACAGTTTCAAATCTGAGGAGGGAGTTGCCTCTGCTGTGTTTTGTGCAGTAGACCCCCCTTGGAGATGTACCGCACACATTCCCACTGACAGCTCCATCTACACTCCTGAGCTGACAGCCTTGGTCCTGGCACTTCAGTTGATCTCCAAATGGAAACAGAAAGATTTCCTTATTTTGTCAGACTCTCTTTCTGCTTTGGAGGCCATTGCCCAGCTGTATTCTTGAGCACCCTCCAACTACTGAAAGTTTTTTAACTGTACACGTCCCTAAAATCAAGCGGACACAACGTAGTGTTTGCTTGGGTTCCCAGCCATGTGTGGGCATTTGAGGCAATGAGATGGTTGACCTGCTTGCCAAGAGTGCCACAAGGCAAAAGTTGATCAGGTTTACTGTTCCCCACACTGATATGAAACCCAAAACACAGGCCTATGTCAAAGACCTCTGGCAAGAGGAATGGACCTTGCAGACAGATAACAAACTGTATAAAATCTGTACAAAGCTCAGCGGGTTTTTACCATGTTCCAGAGGTGGCCGTAGAAGAAGAAACAGTCCTGTGCCGCTTGCACACAGGCCACTCGTTTTTTTTTTTTTTTTTACCTATTCTTACCTTTTAAAAAGGTGAAGAAGCTCCGTGGTGTATTCCATGTCATGTTCCACTCACAGTGAAACATATTCTTTTAGATTGTTGGGACTTGCACAATGTGTGACATAAACACTTTACAGCAGAGTCCATGAAAACCCTGTTCAGAGATGGTCCCGCCCTGCTCTTGAGTTTCTGATGGAGATTAACATTTTTCATCTGATTTAAGATTTTACGGAAGGAAGATTTTTAACGAAGTTTCAGGTGCGTTTTTAAAAGGTGTATTTTTTTTTTTTTGACGACTTGTGAGTTGGTTTTAACGTGGTGAGGGCCCTGAAGTGGCCCTTTGCCATCGGCTGGGCTATAAGCAACATTAGCTTACCGTACCTGTATAACTTTGTGGTAACAATGTGTAAGTCAGACACACAGACTCTATGGAGGGTTGAGAGTTCAATCTTTCTCCACCAGTTGTTCAATAGCAGTTCCTAACAGCTGTTTACTACTACAAGTCGGTGGTCAGTTTCCCCCTGCAGCCCCTTTCATACCTGCTGTTGGACCACAAAGACAGCAGCCGGAGGTGATGCTCTCTCAGGAAACAGTGTACTGTGCCAAGATAAAGTGCCATCTACTTTTCTGTGTCTGCCAACATGTGGACTGATGATGCTGGATTTTTCTGTGGTCTGTGACCAGGGACAGCTCTTTCCCTGCAGGCTGCACACAGGATCACTGTCTCCTGAAACACTAGCACTGTGACCAGGGACAGCTCTTTCCCTGCAGGCTGACACAGGAACACTGTCTCCTCTGAAACTCTAGCACTGTGACCAGGGACAGCTCTTTCCCTGCAGGCTGCACACAGGATCACTGTCTCCTGTGAAACACTAGCACTGTGACCAGGGACAGCTCTTTCCCTGCAGGCTGCACACAGGATCACTGTCTCCTCTGAAACACTAGCACTGTGTGACCAGGGACAGCTCTTTCCCTGCAGGCTGCACACAGGATCACTGTCTCCTCTGAAACACTAGCACTGTGTGACCAGGGACAGCTCTTTTCCTGCAGGCTGCACACAGGATCACTGTCTCTCTGAAAAACACTAGCACTGTGACCAGAGACAGCTCTTTCCCCTGCAGGCTACACACAGGATCACTGTCCCCTGAAACACTAGCACTGTGACCAGGGACAGCTCTTTCCCTGCAACACACAGGATCACTGTCCCCTGAAACACTAGCACTGTGACTGGGGACAGATCTTTCCCTGCAGGCTGCACACAGGATCAGTCTCTCTGAAACACTAGCACTGTGACAGGGGACAGGTCTTTCCCTGCAGGCTGCACACAGGATCACTGTCTCTGAAACACTAGCACTGTGACAGGGGACAGGTCTTTCCCTGCAGGCTGCACACAGGATCAGTCTCCTCTGAAACTCTAGCATTCAGACCACTCTTTAATCCCTTGACCGCCGCTATTTTGTATCAGTTTTGTAGTTCTGTGTGCTGGAGCAAAATGTGACTTTTTGCGGTAGGTTCACCAATTTGATCAGTGCTCATTTATTTGTAGAGATATCTCTTAGATTTTTGGCATGTTTTCTTATTATACCCAGGGCTATAATATCTGCAAATAGTACTTGATTTTTTGTTTATTCTAAGTATAATAATCTTATAATTCAACTTTTTAAAAAATTATACTTTGCAAGCATACAACCCCCCACAGCGGCAAAACAAAAAAAACATACAAATCCAGTAAAAAGTGGTTTTAGTGTTTAACTGAACACCTGTGTAAACATTTGGTAGTGAATTTACAACCCACAATTGTTTACATGATAAATCTATGTATTTCTGGGGTACAGTACAATCCAGGTATCAAGGGACACAATTTTGTTCTCTTAGGTAGGTTCACTTATATGCCCACTGCTCTGTCAATTCTTGACATATATCTTAGATACTTGGGAAATTTTCTTCTTATATCCTTGGCTACAGCCAGATATCACAATAGTTTGATTTTGTTTGTAATGAGTAGACCAAAAATAAATATAATGATGATTGTTTTGTTTGAAAAACAGACTTTCAGAACATAAACAAAACTATAGCACTAAAATCACAATGAAATACCACACAAAAACTGGTGTTAGTATCCTTTGAAATTCAGGACAAATGTCTGACGATGCATAAAATGTCTAGTTACCCATATCATAGGGGACACTCCAGTCCTGGTAAAGCTCGCCCTCTTCTTCTGCCATGCCCCCTCACACTGGACTCTCGCCGTTACCCTGAACCCCCCCCTCCCCTCCTCAACTCCCCTCCTGACCTCTCATGAAAGGAGGGAGGGGAAAGTCGACATAGATGGAATCGGCTTGTCACTCTCCGATTTGGCCCCACTTGCGCCGGTATTGCTCAGTTCGAAGTTGGGGATCAGCTTCATCATCAACACCAATCTCCAATAGCAAAGGGTGGCGTTGATTGTGACTTTCTTCCTCCTCCAGATCGCTTCATTCCACTTCTCTGAAGTCTTCATCATCGCTTTCACAGCCTTGGATAACTTCTTGAAGCACTTCAAGAGCATTAGATCGTTTGAAAACGGCACGCGCCTGAACAAACTGCCTGCTCGACTTGCCATCTTGAACTAAAAATGACTCGGCCAAACCTTGCCGAAATATACTGTCTGAATGGACACGAGCCGGTCAGTCAGCGACCTGTGAAAGGGGGGAAGAAACCATCCTTTAGGGTCCCAACAACCGTTTTTAAACAATTTTTTCTTCTTCCCTCCCTTCTTTAAATTGCTGAATTTTGATGATGAAATTACCTTGAACAGCGTTCGATATGCGGCACACAGCCTTCCAGAAACCACCTCAAACGCCGTTCATGCAGGAGGTTAGGTTCATGGGGAAAGGAAAAAAAGGGGGGACAAAATTAGTTGATGAAAAGAAGCCAGTCTATCTCCATGAGAGATCCAAAACATGGAACTGGGATTTTCTCTGACATGTGCATTATCCACAAGGCCACCTGTGCACCTCTGACTGACCTCTTGTTTGCTGTGCAGATTCTACGGAGACATGGTTCCCAGGATTCCATTCAAGCTTCGGCCAGCAAAGGACTTCGGCAACTCACGCCTTGATGCCTAACTACACTGGTGTCTGCTGTCCAAGGACCAAGACCCTCTGTCTTTGTTCCCGACTTTGCTGTCGGTGATACACACTGTGCAATGTGATTAGATGTGCTCATTGTCATTGCTGATTTGTGGACTTGGTAGGATATGTACGTCATTGTGACATTTTGGGGCATTGTTGTATATACATCTGTAACATGTGTGATGGACTGTGTGAAGGATCTCCTCACTAACTAACAGTATATATATTTGAAAGGTCTAAAGATGTTTCCTTATTACTCTTCCCATCTTTCAACTGCTCTTCAGTTTCATTGTGTGTTTCCTGTTGTCATCTCTTCACCTCTGGATCACCTCCAGTTCCAAAAAGAAGTTTGAACGTAATCCCAATTCTGTTCCACCTGTGGAAATATGTGTTCATCCAAATCTAACAAAATACCAACACTGATACTGGAATTGTTTGTGATCTGTCTAAATTCCTAGACCATCCACCATGGGCTTTTTAAACACCGCATGTTGGCTCTGAACTTATCTGTCGCACCAGGAATCCCAGCTTTCTGACATACAAGACTTTAAATAAATTTTTCTTCAGAACATTTTATGGAAAATTCCAGATCTGAGGAGGACTTCTTGGCACTACTTATTGCTCAACGGCTCATGCCTAGGAATTTTAAAAACATCTGTTTCCTCTACTCTGATAAAGCCACATCCGTGATCCTGGCACTCAAAGTGATCAATCCAGACCTAAGAATTTTGTAATTGTGACTCCCTTTCTGCTTTGGAGAACATGCCTGGTCTTAACCATCCCAAAAAACGTCTTTAACTTTACATGTGTCATTGTTCTTGCTGTGCTTTCCAGGGTTGTTTATTTGAAGCAATGAGGTTTGGCAAGAATCCTGCAAGTAAAGTGTTGACCAGATCATATGTCCCCAACACAAGCAAGAAAATCTGCCAGAAAACAGGAACAAACAAATTACAAGACAAAATGTGACGCCCATCATGCGTCAGATTAGCGACAGAGTGATTGTTCGTTTTTCATTTTCATTATCCTGAATGTTATCTCGCCTGAAGACCCAAGAAGTTAAAATGCGTCGTGTTTTGTTGTAATTTGTTTGTCCCTGTTATCTGATGGATTTACTTTAATTCCCTTTAAAACTTGTAACTTTTCAGCTGTTTGTTATTATAGTTGGCCAATTGCACAGGGCCTCTTCAGGGCTGTCGACACACAGGAAAAAGAGTCGCATGGTATGTTGTGGCTGGCTAGGCTGTCACTGAAACCTCCCCACCTTGCCCAGGGGAACAAGCTGAGTAGAGGGTTAGAGCAACACTGGCATTACTTGAATTTTGTTACCACTTTGCTGTAGGTATCAGGTATGACTTGCCAGCATTTCAGTTTTTTTTTTTTACATGTATTATTCTTTTATTTTATTTTATTTATTTATTTTGGGGGGGGGGGGGGGGGTAGTAAAAGATCCACCTTATAATGAAAATTGTACATGCTGTCAAAAGTGGAAGCTAGCTGTCCTCTCTACAGTCTCTAGTTGCCCATGGATTCTTTTGTTCCATTTTTTTGACGTGTTGTTATTGTTTTCCTGATCCAAACAATCTATCAGAATGCCTGGCACCATCATCAGCACAGTTCTGTCTTATCCACCTGAAGCATGTCAAGTATTCAGTTATCATAGGATTGGGTCTTTCGAGAATTGTGGCTTTTTCATGATCCAACCGTTTTCAGGATGCCACCTTTTTTCAGATTGCGACCTTTTCCCCCATAAATGTTTGACAACCCTTAAACGACTATGTGTAGTTGGCTGGGCCAGAGCACTGGAAGCTGTAAAATGGGAAGAAAATCACACTCTGTATCAAGGAAACCTTTTTTTTTAATAAACAATATAGGGATTTATTCATTTTGTTTAGCATCAAGATGTCAGTTTTTCAACACCTTTTGGAATGCCATTGCAAAATCTGAAGCGCTGTAGGATGGCTGCAATGCTCAGCATAGCCAAGTTTTATTTGTCTGAAATGTGGCAGTGTTGTAACTTCTCACAGGTGACCTGTTTTTTCTTTGTTTTGTGTTTTTTTTTAACTTAGTACCTGACTTGTCAAGAAAACTGACAGTTGTTACTGAGTTTAGAGATCTGGAGAAAATGGGTGAAAAAAATCGACTGTTGGGTGGGGAGTTATATAATGCATCATTGTTGCCCACCCTACTCCTTCAAGATGACTTGATATTTCTGCCCTTCTCCTACACTTTTTTTTTTTATTCATCCCTTTTCCTTCACACAGGCGAGGAAGACCGAAGAGCTACTCTCTCTCTCTCCCCTTCTTCAGTAGTTCCAGTTATTTTCCTGCTCCCCAGTTTTCTGCACATCCTCGCTCAGCCTCAGTGTTGGAGTCCATGGTTTCTCTTTGTGCATCTGCTTCCATTGTGTTCCCTTCCTATGCTCCCCCACCCTACCCCACCCCACCCGGGGAAATGTCCCTTCAGTTTGAAGTGGACCACAGAGATCTGGAAATTGCTGCTAGTTTCCTCCTTTGTCAGTGATTTGCCATTTCTCTGTCTCCACTGTGTGGTCCTTGTTCTGGCACTGACTTGCCGTTTTTCTCTGTCTCCACTGTGTGGTCCTTGTTCTGGTACCGACTAGGCCATTTCTCCACTGTGTGGTCCTTGTTCTGGTACCGACTAGGCCATTTCTCCACTGTGTGTGTCCTTGTTCTGGTACTGACTAGGCCATTTCTCCACTGTGTGGTCCTTGTTCTGGTACCGACTAGGCCATTTCTCCACTGTGTGGTCCTTGTTCTGGCACTGACTTGGCCATTTCTCTGTCTCCACTGTGTGGTCCTTGTTCTGGTACCGACTAGGCCATTTCTCCACTGTGTGTCCTTGTTCTGGTACTGACTAGGCCATTTCTCTGTCTCCACTGTGTGGTCCTTGTTCTGGTACTGACTAGGCCGTTTCTCTGTCTGCACTGTGTGGTCCTTGTTCTGGTACTGACTAGGCCGTTTCTCTGTCTGCACTGTGTGGTCCTTGTTCTGGTACTGTAGGCCATTTCTGTGTCTCCACTTTGTGGTCCTTGTTCTGGCACTGACTAGCCATTTCTCTGTCAGTGTTCTTGTTTTGGTAAGTCTTCACATTTGTTTCAGTATGGTAGGCCATTTGTCTGTCTCCACTGTGTGGTCTTTGTTCTGGTAAGTCTTTACATTGTTTCAGTGTGGTAGGCCATTTGTCTGTCTCCACTGTGTGGTCTTTGTTCTGGTAAGTCTTCACATTGTTTCAGTGTGGTAGGCCATTTCTCTGTCTCCACAGTGTGGTCCTTGTTCTGCTAAGTCCTCACATTTGAAGAATCACATTTGAATCGGAAGTGTCTCAATTTTCCTCTACATATTGGATTGTTTTTCAATTCCATGCTAATCATTTTGCCCTTTTCTAAAACCACATTTGGCTCTACTTTTTAACTGGGGGCCACCATTTTTAGGCCTGTTGTGGGTCTTTACTTGCCTGTTCACCCCCCCTCCCCCCCCCCCCCCCCCCCCCCCACTCCTGTTGTTAACAATTTATGATATGCTAGTTTTCTTTGTTAAAATCTTGCGTAGAGGCAGTAACAATTTATCAACAAGCTGTTGATTTGCACATTGTCATTGGCCAGAACATTTTATGGTGTGTTGATATGCATTGAGATGCATCTGTAGCAATAGTGTGACAGTGTCATTTTTTATGGTGTTTATCTGAATTGAAATGCACCTTTAGCGATGGTGGGACAGTGTCATTTTGAGATGTGTTTATCTGAATTGAAATGCACTTTTAGCGATGGTGTGACAGTGTCATTTTAAGGACTGTTTATCTGAATTGAAATGCACCTTTCACGATGGTGGGACAGTGTCATGTGATTGGGATGAAGTGAGCGGAATGGCAGGTGCACTCAGCAGTCTTTTTTAATCTGCCTGAAACCGTAGGGTGTCACTCTTTAAATTAATCAGACATACATTATTGTGTACACTATGAATATGTCACTTTTTTTGTGTGGACAGTTGTGTTCTCTGTGTGCTAACAGCTCTAACAGGGCTCTGTTTGGTCAGCTGGGCCAGAGTAGAATCTGAACATCTTGCCAAACGCCTGTCGCCTTCTGCTTTCCATCCCCCAGCAATCCCATGCTTCCCACTTCTTTAATCTTGTGTTTTACTCCCTGTCTAGGCAATTTTCCCATCGTTGTTCTGGAAACTAATAATTTTTTCTCTGTTACAGCAGTTTATGATATGCTTGCCTTTTTTTGTTGTGTTGTTTGGGTTTTTTGTTTTGTTTTTTGTTTGTTGTTTTTTTTGCTACTTGTCAATTAGATAATGAAATTGGTTAACACTGTCTCAGAGTCGACACTAGGTGTCGCTCTCTCCAGTGTCTATTTCTCTATATTGATTTTGTTTATTCTTTGTGGCATGAAATATTTTCTCATGAAAAACCAGTGAAATGTCAAGTCATTCTCAGTATAGCCTATTTTCATATGTTTGGAAACAGCAGCTTCACAAAATTGCTTCTGTGTAATTTTTTTAACTGAATTTTTTTCCTGGATGATTTTACTTTTTTAGTGCGGTTTTGTGTAAATTTGACAGCCCTGAAAAGGCTGTGATTGCTTGGTTGGGCCATAAGGATTACGGTTTCTTTTTCAAAACCTGAAAACTTCAACCCTAATTGTTGTTTGGGGGTGTATTTGACAAAAAGCAAAATGTAAGATTCCATCCAGTTCCTTGCCCTCTCCCTTCATCCTTTCTTTCACACATGTCTTTTTTTTTTTTTTTTTACGTTTCCAATGTCTCTAGCTAACTGCTCCTGCTTTCCCTTACTGACCCAGATTCTATTCAGCCCCACCCTTACTTTTCTTTACCACCACTAGCCCTTCTGTTCTACAGGGCTTAAAACAGAAGGAAAAATCTACTGAAAAGGGGGGGGGGGGGGGGGGGGGGGTTAGGGGGCATGCTCCCCCTGGGGAAATTTTAAAAATCATTTGTAAATCTATGCCATTTCACGCTTTCTGGAATACTTTCAAGAGATTTTTTTTTAATTGCTGTAAACACATAATTATTACAGGAAGATATATTTGGGAAAAGGAGAGAAGGGGTTAAAAACATAATATTGAAATGAACACTCACCCTTTAACTTGAGTGTTTTACAGGTGTTCACCAACTGTAGTCTTCAAGAGCTTTCTTCCCGCGACCACCGTAACACTTCTCTTGAGCACAGTTTGCACCAAGCTAAACCTGGTGCAGTGACTTTGCGAAAAGTTTCCAGTGACTTCTTCGTCAACTTTCTGAAGCATCCACTCACATGTCCACTTGTTTTTAATTGAAGAGTCATCAAAAGTCTGACCCGCTTGAACAGTGTCTGCGCGCGCCACCATTTTGTTTTTTCCAAGAAGTCCGACCGGAAACTTCCAAAAAAAATCAGGGGCCATAACTTAAGCACCATTGCTATGAACATTTGCAAGCCGATCATGGATGCCTTGCTTCTTTCGTTTTTTTTTTTTTTTTTTTTTTTTTTTTTTTTTTTTTTTTTTTTTTTTTTTTTTTGACAAACCAAAATCGTGGAATTCCGCCCAGATTTGGAACGTTTTAAGCCCTGGTTCTATCTCCACCCCTCTCCCCAGGTTCAACACCATCTCCACCCACTTCTGTTCATTTCCAATCTTCGTCACTGTAACCTAGTGTTATGTCATAGTCCCTCACACCACCTCTACCCACTTCTGTTTATTTCTTTCACATTTCTTATCCAATCTTTGTCACTGTAACTTATGTTCCTCACATACCCTTCCTTGTTTGCTCGCACATGCAAACACACATACACACACCACCCACACACATCACACACGCATGCACATACTTATGTTCCCTCACATACCCTTCCCTGCTTGCTCACACATGCAATCACACATACACACACCACCCACACACATCACACACACACACACACACACACGCATGCACATACGCACATTTGTGTGAGCATGCTCTCCCTTAACACCCTTTTAATTTTCAGCATTTTTACTCGTACTCATTTTCGCCAGCTGTTATTTTTCTCTAAGTGGGAACATGAACAGGAATGGCTTCATGCCATGTTATTGCAGTTGATTGTAGACTCTTTCCTGCCTTGTCCATCTCTTTCTGTCCTAAACGACCATCCTTACCCACTGTCATACTTTAGGAGATCATAGACTCTTTCCTGCCCTGTCCATCTTTCTGTCCTAAATGACCACAGTGGACTTTCTGAGGTCAAGGACTCCATTCACTGCGGTGTCCATTTCTTTCTGTCCTAACCAACCACTCCTGTCCACTGTATACTTTGTGGAGAGAGAGGCTGTGTGTGTGTTTGGGTGTCGTGTTACGGTGAAAGTGCTTATCTTTATTGAGAATGAACGTAGAGCAACTCCAGTTTCTGCCGTTGTATTCAAAACTCTTATTCCACATATTTTTCTTTCCATTTCATTCCCTCCCTTTCTCATCTCTTAAATATCGTCTCATTCTTGCGATTCTCTGTATACATACTGTTCTGTTCACCTCCCTGACTTTCTGTGCTTTTCTTTTCCTGACATCTCCAGTTTTTGGTGCTATTTACCTTATCAAGATTTTTCTTATTTCCTGATCTTTGTCTTCCAGAGCTCATCTTCTGCACTGCCTTCCAATTTCAAGGTCAGGTGTAACAATCTGCTCTGCTGCCTACCTGTTCCACCTCCACACATAGGCACCCTTCATTGTTCAGTCCTTCAAACTTGAAGCACCTAGTTTGTATTATTACCTCCAATGCCCAGACCTTCCAAACTCTGTCATAGCTATCTGATTTGACCGACCATTCCCACCGCTGTTCCAACACATTCTGTTCAAAACTATTTGCATTCCCAGTACCTCTCTCAGTCCTGATTGTGTCTCTTCTCTGCTCTATATCCTATGCTTGTTCTTATCTTAGTGCTATTTAAGCTGCATTTTTTTTTAGCATTTCAGTGTACCTTCCAACTATCTCTATATGTATGTCTTAAATGGAACTTTTCCAGAAACAGGCGCTTTTCCACAAATGTTGTTCTCCAAGTTATTCCATCCCATTCTCTTTCACTTCCATCTGTTTGCTACTTCTCTTTTAACCAATTGTTTTTTCTGTGTCCCATTGTCTGATGTGTACTTTGTGGGATGGGGGATGGATAATGGTGGTTTTGTTTCTCCCTGTTTGTGTGTGTTTGGCTCTGGCTACTCTCAGTTGTTGCCTTTAGCTTCATCTCCTGTTCCTCACTGCCTAGAAAACCAGACTTGCTTTATGAACAAGAATGTTGACCGTGAGTATTGTGCTGGTGGGGCTTGGACACGACTGCCTCATCAGTCACTGTTCATTCCTCCTCATGCTGTGCTGTGATACAATGTTGATGAACGACGATACTTCTTATATATCCCTTTTCCTCGTAGGAATTCCATTTCGTATGGGTTTACGGATATTCCAGAAGATATGAGAGCCATGCATGCGTAAGAACGCCATCTCACCAATGCTTCCGGCCCGCCATGCAGTGATTTCTTTATAAGGTCTGATTGAGTAAAATAAAAAATCCTACACCGTCAGACATGTTCAGGTCAAATAAGCTCTAATGTAAATCGCTTAGCACTCTAGAGTTAATTAATGGTAGTAATTTTAAAAGTATATCGTCAATCGTTCAGATAAAATTAGATTAAAAAGGGACACAGTAATTTGACCACATGGTTTTGCTCAATATGGCGAGATTGCCTTTGTCATCAGAAGTTTGTCATGATGAAGAAGAGCTAATGGAAGGGGGGGGAAAAAGTGGAATTGGTTGCCATTCCCGAGGCTGAATAGGATGAGATACAGGCAACACAACAGCAATTGCTGGAATTAATTGGAAACTGGAGAAAGGAAAAAGGTTTGAAACGGACCTACACCGATTCAGAAGACGAGCACCCTGAAAGAAATGGCAAGGGAAAAGTTAGAAGAAGATGAACTGAAAGAAAACATGGGAAACATCAGACCTGAAAATTTCAACCTGTCAGTCCCCAAAGTGAACCAGGAAATTTGGAATAGCCCGGAATTCAGCACCAGAGTAAGCGATATGAGAGTACAGAAACAACAGAAAATGACTGCCAGAGTAGCAGGCATATTGGCCAAAATATCTGACAAGGTGATTGGGTGGACAGTGAAATGCTAAAGGATACAGCAGATGCCATGGCATTGATTCTGCAAGCCTCATACGAAATGTCGTTGGACAGAAGAACTAAGATTTTGAGTGGCCCGAACATCAATCACAAGTACAAAAAGCTGGGTCAAATGAGGTCGCAACCACTGATCAACCATTTGAGAGTGCATCAAAAACTCGGCAGTGACTTCACTTGGGTCAAAAGAAGGAAGTTTTTTTCAACTCGGCCTTCAAAAAACTTCATGTGGACCAAGAGAGGCCGAGGCAGGGCAGCGTTCATAAGCAGAGGTCAGCCCAGACCTTGTGGCAGGGGGATGCCACCAAAATTCCCTCCACACATCTGAACAGTGCATGCAGAGAGCCATCTGAAGGAGGTGAATTCTGAAGGACATCAGTCTTTTCAGGCAGGCAGGTTAAAAGAATATCTACCTGACTGGGAGAAACTGACATCTGATCTTTTTGTGCTTGAAATGCTTGTAGGTACAAAGATTCTGCTCACTGTTTTGCCACAGAGTCAAAATGAAACGAAAAATCAAATTCAAGGACTTCTAAATTAAATTAAATTAAATCAAAACAGATTGTTGACTATGAAAGTGATAGAACATTCCAAGAATGAAGGACAGATTATATCGCCTATTTTTTTTAGTACCAAAATCAGATTGTATGTATAGGTTGATATTAGATTTGATTTCAATCAGAATGTGCAGTATGAACATTTCAAAATGAAAATTTACAATCAGCAACTAGATTGATGAAGAAAGATTGTTACATGGCTTCTGTGGATTTAAGGAATGCATATTATTCAGTACCAGTTGATCCTCAATTTAGAAAATTTCAGAAATTTGAATGAAGAGGTCAGTTATTCTGTTATACCTGCTTGCCAAATGGAATGTCCTGTTCAAGGTTTTTCACAAAACTCCTAAAGCCAGTCTATGCAACTCTAAGAGCCCAAAGTCACCTGTCTGCAGCTTTCATTGATGATAGTTATCAACAAGGTGACAGTCCAGAGGAAGATCAAAAGAGTATTAATGGAACTGTTACATTGTTCACTACACTTGGTTTGTGGTTCATAGAGAAAAGTCTGTGTTAAAACCTAAGAAAAAGCATCAGATACTTAGGATTTGTATTAAATTCAGAAAATATGATTGTCACTCTTCCAACAGATAGGAGAAAATTCTGTCGCCTGCATTGATTTGGAAAGCCAAAGCGCTGTCACAATCAGAAGTTAGCTCAGGTCATAGGCCAGCAGGTTGCAGCCTTTCCAGCAGTACAGCGGGGACCACTATACTACAGATCACTGGAAAGAGACGCATGCATTGCTCTTCAAACGCATAAAGGCAATTTTGAGGCAGTCATGGAGCTGTCACATGAAGGAAACTGAGAACTTCAGTGGTGGATTCAGAACATTGAACATGGTTGTTTTCATTTGGATAGGGAGGACCCTGTTGTAGTAGAAATTTGCACAGGTGCTTCAACCTCTGGTGGATGTGGAGCAGTTTATGGATCAAAGCATACAGGAGGCAGATGGGCAGAAAATGAATGATATTAATGTGCTTGCCATTGAATATGCTGTGAAAAGTTTCCTAAATGAAGTGATAGGCAGACATGTGAAAATATTGACAGACAGCACTTGTGCTGTTGCATATGTGAAAAACATGGGTGAATCTCATTCTGAAGAGTGTGACTTTGTTGCAAAAAAGATTTGGATCTCTGGTGTAAGAGAAAACATCTGGTTTAACAATAACACATATCCCAGGAATATTGAATAAAGATGCAGACTTGGAAGTCAAAATTTAGTGATGATACAGAATGGAAATTAAAGGGCGACGGATATTCTAGGAAAGCCTGACATTGACATGTTTGCATCTCGCTTGAATTATCAGCTCAAAGCCTTTTGTTTCCGAACTTCCAGATCCAGAAGCTGTTACAACAGATGTGTTCACTGTCAAATGCACCCCGATTCTATTTATCTGTACCCACCTTTCAGCCCAGATCCAGAAGATGTTGAAAAAGCTGGAGAAGGAAGAGGCAGAAGGATTATTAATCCTACCACTGTGGCCAACAGCCTGCTGGTGAACTCAGATGCTATGCATGTTGATTCAACAGCCATGTCTTCTGTCAAAAGGAAAATCTGTGCTGAAGTTACCTCATTCAATTCAGCCACAGCCCCATCACAGAAAGTCGCAGTTAGTGGCAGCCAGACTCTCAGGGAAGCCATCAAAAACACATGGAGAAACTTGTAAGTCATGTGTGCCTCATGGAGAGAATCAACACAGAGACAGTATGCAACATACTTGGAAAGATGGAAAAGGTTTTGTCTTGCGAGGAAAAATTGATCCTTTTCAGACCACTGTAGCAGTGGTTTTAGAATGTTTATTTCAGTTATACACAGATGGTTTGGGCTATAGTGCTATAAACACGGCCTGTAGTACAGGATTAGTTATACACAGATGGTTTGGGCTATAGTGCTATAAACACAGCCTGTAGTGCAGTATCGGTTACACACTATAGTGCTGTAAACACAGCCTGTAGTGCAGTATCGGTTACACACAGATGGTTAGGGCTATAGTGCTGTAAACACAGCCTGTAGTGCAGTATCGGTTACACACAGATGGTTAGGGCTATAGTGCTATAAACACAGCCCGTAGTGAAGTATCAGCAGTTGTGAAAACAGAAGGCTGGTGAGTAGGTTCACATCTCTCTGTGATTAGATTTATGAAAGGTGTTTTTGAATTGAGAACATCGTGCCAAAGTATGTTGAAACATGGCATGTGAACATTTTATTAGATTATTTCAAGCAGAAGAAAGCCAGTTCAGAACTTAGTCTCAGGAATTGACATTGAAACTTTGTGCACTTTTGTTAACAACAGGACAGAAAATTCAAACAATACACATGATAAAACTAGAGGTTAAAGTTCAGTGATCAGCAGTGTGTTATTTGGTACAAGAAAAACTGAAATGTACTATAGAAAAGGACGTCCAGAGAATGCATTAGAACTCCGAACATTTGAAGACAATGAAAGATTACATAGCAAAAACTGAACAGATCAGGGGAGATAAAACAACTATTACTGTCATTTGTCAAACCTCACTATCTGGTTTCTGTGACACAGTGAGTGGGTGGATGAAGTATGTACTTAGGGATGCTGGAATTCAAGATTTTGCTCCACACAGCTTCAGAGGTGCTGCTGCTTCAGCCATGGCAGAATCTGGTGTGTCATTAGATGATATTTTGAAGAAAGCTGGATGATGGTCAAATGAGTCTACCTTTAGAAAGTTTTATTTCCATCCTGTCCAAGGTGAAACAAGGTGGCCTCTGTTGCCATAAACAAAATTGAAAGATTCTTCTATAAGAAGAAATGAAGTGAAAATAGACTTTCATGCTATGTGCATATAGACTGAGGATGAAAGATGGTGCTTTACCATGCTGTATTAACATTTTCAGTTTTCAGCATTTCTGTCTAGTATAAATGTCTTTTCTACTCTGTTGAAAAAGTTTGAGGTACAAATATGAACATGTGAACAATTCTCAGTGTATTTGTAATTTGACAAAGATTACCTGAATGGGAAATTTTGAATAATTCCAAAAATCAAGGAACCAGCAAAGTGCCATATAATAAAAAAAAAAAAAAAAAAAAAAAAAAAGGTAAAATGTTTTTGAATGTATTCAAAACTGTACATTCAATAATTTATGTGTATTCTGATAAAACAAAAAAAAAACCCAGCCTATTCTGAAGTCTCATATTTTCCGGAATATTTGTAAACCATACCAAATGGAATTTAAAAGCATAAGCAAGACTTGCCTTAGTAAGGTAAAGGTCATGCTGGATGTTTACTGACATGGAGGGCCTCCAACCCAGTTCAGGTGTAATTTTATGAATAAAAATATGCTGTGTTTTGCTTGTGTATAAATGGACTTGAAGATGGAGACAGATGCATATAATATTAAAATATTTTAGATCAATTTTATATAGATGATGTACTTCTCACTCTGAAGTATGGCAGTCTTATGCATGCGTGGTTCTCATATCTCCCTCCATATCAGTAAACCATCCTTGCTTACACTTATGCCTTTTATTATACTGTTATGTTATGTTATATTATTTTATTATACTGTTGTGTGTGTGTGAGACAGTGTATGTACATGTAATGTGAATTGTGTTCAGTGTCGGTATCCTGTGTCAGTACCCTTAGTCCCTGAAGGGACAAGGCCAGGATCGTCTCCTTTGTCCCTGGGAATGAAGATTAGCAATAGGTGGAAAGTGTATCATTCAGACTGTTTTGTCACTGAACATAGTTGTTTGTGTTTGTTTTTTAAATAGGAAAAGTAGTAGTTTTTACCAGTGGTATGTTGTAAAAGTGCTGTGTGTAAATGTGTATACAGTGCTCTCTGTATATCTTGGTATGCAATGCTCCTGTGTATGTAGTACTCTGTTTATGTCATACGAAAGATTGCATACACTATGTACATTGAGCACTGGATACCCTTGCCTTACTGAGAGTACAAGACAAGAATACTGCATGGTGGCGAATATTAAAAGGGGTGGATTTGATGTAGTGAAAGTAGGGAGGTGTTTTGCTGTGGTGGATAGGTACATGCTACTTTGGATGTTGGAGCCATTTGTGATGCAAGTGTTGCCCCTCTGTCTGCTCATTTGGGGGGTGTTAGGCTATGTGCATAGTGGATTTGGACAGGTTTGAAGGGTGCAAGTAACCTGTCCAAGTCCACTATACACATAGCCTAACACTCCCACACAGAGGAGTGCCCCCACAAACTCCCCCTCCCCACTGTCTCTAAATATGAAATTCAAGTGCTTATGTTGTACATGTTGCATTCATGTTACTTATGTAGGCAGGATATAAAAAGCTTGACAACACCCTTTCCTAAATTCTTGATGTAAACTTTATTTCTGTGTGCGCATCGTGGGAAAAAAGGCAGCCATGAAAGCTTAAAAACAAAAAAACAAGAAAATTATATTGATTGAAAATATGAATAAAATATCATATATAACTGGATTATTTGTTGGTTTTAAAGTTGTATGCATGGATCCTGTGGGGAGGTGTATGAGTAGTCCTACCCCAGTAAAATTTTTCCCTCCTATGGTAGGATTGGGGTGGAATGCACTATCTCCAAGTTGGAGATTCAGAGCTTCCACCCCATGGTAAAAGCATTTTCCAGCTTGCAGAAGATATTTTGACCAAAGCTACACCTTAGTGACCAAGCCAAAAACCTATGCGTAGGGTGCAACCCACAAAGGTACACAATGCAAAGCAGGTTGACACAAAGGAATGTCAAATATGTACAGTAATAGTAACACACAAAACTTTACAGTATATTCATTAAATGCACTGATGGCTGAAGCCTGCATACTGTAAACACAAAATATACATAGACTGCATCACTGACTGAATAAGACTTCAGTCAGGGTGGGCCAATTTACCCCCCCCTCCTTCCCCCACCATCCAACTCCCACACCATATACCAGCTGTAAACAAAGGGAAAAACAAACTTAAAAACTTAGGTGGATAACCCCCCACACCACACCACCACTCTAAACAAACAGAAAAACAAAATAGTAGACCCCTTTTTCCAATGAATGCATCTGTGATTGGAACAATCACACAGTAATACTCAAAGTATACATTGCATTGCTAAGCTCACACAGAAGATGAGACCAGAATGACCGGGGAAAAACATGCTTACTGCATACCTTGTAAGAACAATGACTGATTCATCGCACATCAAGTTTAAATCCACCCAAATACACAATGCTTAGTGACTAAATCTGCACAGGCTGACATACAAAAACCTTGCCAAATTTGTACAACCAGGATCATTCTATTCAAAATCCAAAAAGTTCTGACCTCCATTGACACTTAAATGAATATATTAATAAATAAGATGGAGGGGGGGGGGACCCTGGTAGTTATACCTTGCTTCACACTGGAGGGAACACAGCCCACTTCACCCACCGACAAAAGTGCATGTGTGAGTGTGTGTGTGTGTGTGTGTGAGAGAGAGAGAGGGGAAGGGAGAGAGAGTGCTCACATGTGGGGAGGGTGTTGGGCAGGGATGGGGGGGGGGGGGGGGAGACACCAGGATCAGAGAGCTGGGATGAAGAGGGGACAAGGAGAGACGGGGTGGTAGAGAACAGTGAAACGGGGAGAGGAACAGAGCCAGCAACACCCTAACTATCCAGCTAAATCCCACTGAACAGTAAAACTGCTTATCACAAAAAACAATAACATACAGGAAAAGGATTATTCCACATCAGTAAAGCATCAAAAGATGTAAACAAGATAGCAAATTTCTGTTGTTTTCTTTCCCCAGTTCTCCGTTAATCAAAGGCTTTTAACTGATACATACAGAAACATGCGCCCACAAGTGCACTTGGAGAAAAAAAAAATCATCAATTAAATCATATTATCACTTTTACATTTACTACTATCATTACCATTATCATCATATTTCTATTATTATCTATATCAGTTCCCTATTCCTTTTCACCTACTGTTACTATTAATAACATGACTCTATTTATCCTCACCACCTTCTCCCTGCTCCAGTAGCGCTGTTAACTTTTACTCATTGACCATCCTTATTCCTTTCCACAAATTATACTCACTGCCAATATTGCTTTCATTATTATTGCTCTCAGTATTGCTGTCATTATTTCATCACTATCAGTACTATCATCATAATAAAACAACAAAAGTTTATTATTCTTACTACCTTAATTAGTATTAACCTAACCATTATTGTCATCGCTAGTGCTATCATGATCACTATCATTATTACCAATTCTGATATATATACTATTACCATCATTATAACTGATAACAACTTCATAACTGTTACAACTAATATATAAAAGTATCATTATACATTATATTACATATATACTACTACTATTAAAATTACTATACATTACATTATATTTACTAGTATTTAAAACTATTGTACGTTACATTTACTACTACTATTAAAATCATTATACATTATCTATTATTACTACTATTATTCTTGAAATTATTACACATTATAATATTTCCAACATTCCAGCCAGCTACTTTTCCAGTCTCCTATATCATCACTACCATTATTGTATGGTCACAGTCATGATCATCATTATAACTCTTGATTATCACAAACTTGTGAATACTTAACCATGTAAGTGTGACGCAATGTTCTTGATTTATACGAGAATGTAAGCAGAAACAGTTGAGTCAAATGAAGATGGGTTTCGCAGGTGCAACACTCACACTACAGAGATCATGCACACTAATATCAAGTAGAATCTAGACCTAACATCATGATCAACACAAGGGAGGGGAGGTTGTTTGTGTTTAACAGGAGGGATTTAACACAGTTGTTTCTGCTTACATCCTCGTATAAATCGAGAACATTGCATCACACTTACATGGTGAGTATTCACTTCAAGATAATTTAACCTCAAACTGTGCAGGACAGTTTTGCCAAATGAAGCTTTTAGAGCCATTAGTGTGTATGCCAGTATTATGAAGTTAACGAATGTATGCCATCACCAGCTACTGTTTCTTCATGTAGCTGTCCAGCAATGCCTGCCCCATGTTACCTGAAGGTGCCTTTTGGTAAAATCTGGTAAAAACGGATTCGGCAGACCACACTGCTGCTTCATGACTGTGTCAACAGGTATGCCTCCAGCCACTGCCGCTGATGTTGATGCAGAACGAATAGAGTGAGCACCAAACTGCTGTGTGTCAATGCCTGCTCTGCCAAACGCGTCTTTCAGCCACCTGGCTGAAGTGTCACGACTGAACTGTTCATGTGGCCTCTGGTAAGTAATGAACAGCAACTGCACATTTCCACGAACGTCTTGTGTTTGTTTCAGGTGATCTTTGGAAACGCCATCAATTTGTTAGTTGCTAAATGTTTATCCCTTCAGCAATCGACGTCACAGTTTGTTTCATAACTTTTCATAGAAGTTGTTGGAAGGTTTGCACTTGTCTGACACCTGACCCGACAGCAGAGCTATCGGCATTACCAGCATTACTTTTTCATGATGAACTATAGTCTCAAGATATTTGAAAACAATATCAACATCCCAGGTAACTGAATATCAGGGAAGGGTTGGTCTCCATTCATATACACCTTTCATAAATTTCTTCACAAGTGGTGTTCTCTAAAATTTTCAGTCTTTGAAGTCAAGAAATCCAGAGCAAGCTGGCCTGGCTGTACGAACAGAACTGTATCTTTGACCCGTTTTGAAAAGAAATCCTAAAGACTTAATACATTCATTCACAGATGGTGGATCATCTACATGCATAGTTCCTCCATTTTCTGACACAAGCCTTTGACATTTCTTTCTACCATGAGGCTTCGAAATTCCAGACTTTCTAAGTCGTTTCCCTGAGACTTTGCAAATGAAAAGTCTTAGAGTGTTTCACATTCGATGCTTGAGTTCCGGATTTTGTGGCATCAGGAATAAGTTTTCCTGTGGTGACACCCGCACCGGATTTTGTTATCAACAGTTGCCTATGATGGGGTACCAGGGTTGACTTGGCCAGTCCAGAACAACCACAACTCCTTTTGCCTTGTCCCTGACTATTTCCTGCAGCATGTTTGGGATCACACTAAAAGGTGGGAAAGCATCCAGCAGTATATTTCTCCACGAAATGTCGGGATCATTTGCTGCAACAGCAAGTGTGATCAGGTCTGTATGAAACATACAAGTGGATCAGGTCTGTATGAAACATACAAGTGGATCAGGTCTGTATGAAACATACTTGCTAAACTGTCGGTTAATCCTAGATGAAAAGAGATCTATTTCAGCTTTAAAGCCTAGAAATTCTAAATGATTTGGTTGCTATTCTGTATCAAAATTCATCTGTTTGAATTCTTTGTCTGCCTCAAAATTATCCTTGCCTGGCACATATGGCGCAGTAATCCAAATATTACGTCCCTGGCAAAAAAAGCCCTATATCTTTGACCACTGAATTACGAGCTAGAGAATGACTTGTGCCCATTTTGTCTACGCATGAGATTGCAGTGGTGTTATCTGACTTGAGCCTGATGTGTGTTCCTTCCTTTCCAGATGCAAATGATTGCAAAGCAAAAAGACCTGCTGTTAATTCTGAAGCATCAATCCTCAGTTTGGACTCTTCTGCTGTCCAGTGTCCTGTTACAAGGATCACAAGAACACCCCCAGCCTGTAAGCAGTGCATCAGAAAAAATGACAAGGTCTTGTTCGTCTGGGGCAGTAATATCATTACCAGAGTTCATAACACTTTTTCACCATACATCTTCTCTAGCCTTCTCTGAAAACGCTACCGGGGCATGTACAAAGCACCAAACTTACCCCCCTGGAAGACTAGCCACAATAAGTTCAATAAATTTTGCTAGTTCTCTCCCACTAGGCTTCTCAGTTCTAACAATTTGCATACTCTTTGCAATTTTTTTTTAGTTCTTTTCTCTCTGGTGTCAACGTCACTGTCACAGTCTGTGAGTCGATTACAAAACCTGAACATGTTATTTTACGAGTTGGTTCAAAACTGATTTTTCAAACTGAATCACAAACCAAACCTCCGAAAGGGATCAAACACGTGTAAGACGTTCTGAATGCACTCGTCATGTGAGTTTCCAATCAACAGTGAGTCATCAATGAAACAAGTTGACACAAAACCTAGTCTGTGTAGGTAAGCCATGACTGGCTTCGGTAACTTTGTAAACAAACCGGGGTAACAAGCTAGTGCGTTTGGGAATGCTGTGAATCTCTACAATTTTCCTTTCCACATGAACTTAAGTATTCTTGGGAATCCTCATCCACAGGAACACTGTAACATATGTCCTTTAAATCAAGGGAGGCAAATCCACACTTCTTTGTCACAAGGTCCAAAGCGTTTTTCAAGGTTTCCATCTTAAATTGATGATATTCTACATTCTTGAGTTTTTTTTTCAGATTTAGTATCATCCTGACCTTCTTATTTTCCTTAGGCCTAACAAAAATATGCGAATATATTCCCCTTTTGAGCGACTAGATTCTACAATTACCCCTTTATCAATTAAGTCTTTATTTCTTCATCAATAGCGTTACTTTGCTCTGTGGAAAACTGCATTTCTCTTGCTGGTTTATCTTGCACTGGTACCTCAGTCAACTCCACGTGTGCTCCCTGCACAAGCTTTATGATTTCTATGTCTTTTGTTATTTCTTGCCACTGGTCTGCATGCTCTCTCTGATTTGTCCTGCTTTAAAGCTGCAAGCAGCATTTTTTAATTCCCTCTCTATGACCGCCAGCTGACTCACAGTCAAGCAGCAGGCACTGCGCGTGGTTACTTGCCGCAGCCCCGCCCTGACCCTTGCTGGCTGCAGGGGCGGCGTGTGGTTCCTCTGAATGCGGGGACTCCCTTGCTCTGGCTTAAAAACTGGTCGGTTGATGTTATCTGTGGTATGGCTGATACCTAATCCCTTGATCTTGGTTGGCTCTATTTTAGGAGTTCCTGCATGCTTCTTCAGCCATTTTGATGGTTATTTCCCATGTCTTCACTGAACAGTTTATCAGAAGCTGGTGTTTTCCCAGTGCAGATGGACTGAATATCTTCAGGCAGAGAGGGTTGGAGTTGAAACCGACTACATATCGTGAGTTCCTGCTGCACAGAACCCCAGTAATGTAATGATGTCTCCATTAGCATGTAGTGTGTCGTTCATTGCCTGAATGACTTCTTTACCTTTCACATTGCCAAGCCCCTTCCCTGCCACGCCTGTGGTGAACTTGTGCACCCTGTCAGACAGTGAAACGATGGTGACCCCTGCTTTGGACAGGATCACTTGCACATTGTACAGTCTGCTGTCCATTTTCCTGGCATTAGTGGTCGTCTCATTTCATTCACTTAGTTGAGGGGCTCTAACTTCCTGACAGTTTCTCTTGGATTTGGCATTTTCCACACTTTCCCACGAAACCCTTATCTGACAACCTGACAGTGATTTTTTTCTCTTCTACTTCCACTCTCTCACTAACTCATCAAGTACTCTGCGCATTCTCTCTGGTAAACTGGCAGGGTGACCGTGAAGTCCATTTCACTCACAGCTTTGCTCTTCAGCACTATGTGGAATGTTTGTGGCACCCTTCTTATCACACTGTGGGTCCCTGACCCCAGCTTCGCCATCACCCGCAGCATGGCTGCTGTGTATGCTAGCATCTTCTAAACATGTGCTGACCCCAGCTTCGCCATCACCTGCGGTATGGCTGCTGTGTGTGCTAGCCTCTTCTCAACATGTGCTGGGGCTGGAAGCGCAGCTGCCATTGTTTATATAAAGTTTTCGTCGACCACAGTTTGCCTTTCTCTTTCTTCCAATTTAAGCAGCCAGGAGTTTATGTCTTGCATCATGGAAAAAACATCTGACATTGAGGTTCTGTTCTGTCGCTACCATCATATTCTTTACCCGCCTAAACCGTCTGCCATTTTCAACACTAGAGGTGCACAAAAAAACTTCCTTCTTTTAATAAAGCAAAGAAATAAAAAGGTTTGGTCCTACCTCATATTTCCACTTGGAAAAAAAACAATACCATATAAACACACACAAACCACTGTTGTTCTCAACACACTCTGAGAATGATGAAATATCCATTTCTGTAAAATATCCAGACCAGCAAACAAAGCACGTGTGAGCCCTGCAGAGCACAACCCAAAGTGAGTCTTGCACATGTGTCATCTCTCTTCATTTGGCACAACTGTCCTGCGCAGCTCAAGGCTGAATATACCTATTAGAAGATTTCATCCTACCTATAGTTTGTACCCTCCTTCTCCTCTGTTCCTCCCCCCCCCCCCCCCCCCCCCCCCCCCCCTCCTCCTTCCTCCCATTCCCTCATTATTCTTAGTATTATTACTATTATTATCATTACTATTATTTTTCTTACCTTTATGTTTACCATTATTACTTACTATTACCACTGCTACTACTGTTAGTACAATTATCATTGCTACTATTACTATAACCATTATTGTCATTGTTATCACTGATGTTACCATCATTACCATTATCATCACCATCATCATCACCACTAACACTGTTGCTACTACAACCATGCTGCTTGACAATCTTCTAACCCTTCTTCTTTGCTCCCCCTTCTGTGTGTACAACCACTATTCAAACTATACCATTGTCATATTATCACCTAGTGGCAATAATCCTCTATCATTTTCTTTGATATTATCATCACTGTGTACAACCACTATTCAAACTATAACTACCATTGTCATATTATCACCTATGGCAATTTCCTCTATTTTTATCATCTCATCATTACTATTATTGCTACCAGTATCATTCGTACAATCAATACTATTTTTACTCGCATGTCTCCTTGCAAATGACCACATTTTCATTCAATGCCCATCTTGCGCCGAATTTGGGAAGATTAGTGATTGCTCGTTTGTTTCATGTCCTGAATGTTATTTATCTTGCCTGAAGAAGACCTAAGAAGTTGAAATGCATCGTGGTTTGTCTTGTAATTCATTTGTCCATGTTTACTGGGGGAGTTATTACAAATACCTTTTAAAATTTGTTTCAGTTTTTCGCTTCCAGTCACCTCACTTAGCAAGTAACTGTAATGATTTCGTTTCAGTTCCATCGTAGTTAACATTACAGCATCACACAGTTCCAGATATAAAAGTTGAAAGAAAATGTTTGTCACATGAAATGGAAAGCCCCCAAAGGCCACCAATTCAAAAGAAATAACAGTCCCTACTAATGAAAAGAAAATGTGATATTTTCTGCCCATACACACAAAAGGAAACATATTTTCTGACACTGAATCTTAAAGCTCCAAAACGTTCACAATGAATCTCAAGGGAACTTCACCTTTCTAGTCTTAATTTCTTCACAATTCCAGAACAAGCATCAGCTGGGGCTTGTTTCAAAGTGAATATTCTGGTTTTTAAACAGACTTATGTAAAAAGGAAAATTTGTGGATATTTAAAAAGCAGTCAAGGATGTTTCCTACACATTTTTCTTGAAAACTGAAAGTGTGCATGACCCCGTTTGGCTTTCCTACACTATGTACAAATCAGGAAATGGTCGAAATAACAACAGACACCAAACAACCCACCACCTTCACCTGCCCCCTTCCTACACAATCAACACACCTTGCAGACCCATCCTTTCTGCTTGCAGCAGCCCTACATACACATTTCACAGTACTTACACTCTCTCCTCATACAACCCATAGTACAAAGCCTCCTCACACACCTCAAAGACAACCCACACACTCAACATGATCAAATCATACAACTGACTCTCACTTTCCAACCCAGCCTCCCCTTCACACTTGACATTGTCTCTCTTTACTCTGAAGGCCCTCACATTCACTTTGAACAAACGGCCCCCTGACCAACAATATCTCCACATTGTCTCTCTTTACACTGAAGGCCCTCACATTCTTTCTGAACAACACTCCCAAAGATACACTGGTCAGACTTGCAGAATTAGTCCTCACCCTCAACACCTTTGAATTTAACAACCATACCTTCTCACAAATCAATGGTGTTGCTACAAGAACAAAATGGGAGCATCCCGATGCCTGCCTCTTCACGGGACACCTAGAAAACTGCCCACTAACATTTTATACAGACATGACACCAGAGCTCTACAAAAGATACACAGATGATGAACTGGGAGCCACATCCATGCCAGAACATGACCTCAGCAATTTCCTAAACTAATTCTATACTCAGACCTTTCATCCATCCATCCAATTGACCTACACCATTTCACAGTCAGTCAACTTCCTGGACATCACCATCTCCCTCAAAGATGGACTGCTGAAAACCTCCCATTTTCTATAAACCCACTCATGCATTCATACCTAGACTACACATCTTCCCACCACCCATCCTCTGAAGATAGTATTCCACATTCTGAATTCCTTCACCTATACAGACTCTGCTCCAAAGAAGAAAATCTCATTCTACAAACAGCCAAAATGTCTCGAGTTTTCACTAACTGTGGATACCCCAATGCCATCATTATATGCTCTCAGCTACATCCAGAACACTGGCGGCTCTGGAAACCCAGCCTCCAAAACAGACAGACTGACTCACCGCCTGCCTCCTCCTCCACCCACACACTCTCCTCATCTGCAGGATTCTGAAGTCACTGGCACATAGTAGTAGTAGTAGTAGTAGTAGTAGTAGTAGGTCTAGTTGCAAAGTGAGATGACTGGCAGGCGGAAATCTAAACAAATCTTCAATAAATGTTAGCGAACCGCCAAGAGAAACATGGACAAAACAAAACAAGATGCATTTCGACCTCTTAGGTCTTCTTCAGGCAAGACGCAAACAAATAAGATAACAAAAATGAACAAATTTGGTACTCCAGCTTCGATCTCTTCACTCTTCAGTGCAAGGTAGGCAGGCGTTGAATCTGCAAAACATAGGCCACTTATGAAAGGTTCTGAATCTTGCACTTCAGTCAGCTCAGACCACAAATAATCTTTCTTCTATGAATGATGATGATGGTTTCAATGACCCAGTGTTTTTGTTTGCTTGCTTATGTATCAAATCGATGTGAAAAAAAAATGGAAAAGAAAGAAACACAATGGCTTTTGGCATCTGAATTACCGCACTTCAGTTAGTTTGATGCTCTTTCTTCCAGCTGATAACTAGACCTAAGATTGCTGTGTGCTAGGACCATCTGTCAAATTTTCAACTGTAAGATTTCTTATTATCTATTGTCAGTATTGCCCAGACAGGTTTTCTATCCCTATTCAATGTATACATGCACACATATAGTTACCTGAATGAAAGACGAACAATACATACAACAACAATATGGAAGACAACACCATGGTGTTTTCATGTTTGTTGTCTGAGACCCAAAAAGGCTCACTAGGTGTGTGAAACCCAACTTATTCATGCCACATACATTGCCCTGCTGGATGCAACATGCTGTATGCCCCATGATCCTGACACTGCATGTGGACATATAGACAGACCTGCCACATTTTGAAAATGAAAAAGAGAGGCGGGGGTCTGGGGGCCGGCACAGACGTCCAGTGTGGTACAGGGGTAATGCCCCATTGGGGGTTAACTGAAGGTTTTCTAAGGATTAGTGAGCAGAGAATACCCCAGCAAGCATAGAAATGCATGAATTTTTATACTGTCAATGCATTCAACAACAAATTTTCAAGTTAAAACTTTTACAGATCAATCAGCCTTGCAACATAAAATGATGAAAAGCTAAAAATAAAACCAACCAAACAAAAAAAAAAAAACTAGTGTGTATTCATTTTCATACTTTTGTTTTTTTTAATTTGTGACACATAATGACATCACTGAGAGAGAGAGAAACAGAGAGATAGGGCGAGAGATTACATTGATTTTAAGTGATTTACAGAAATATTTAAAATACAACCCTGTGATCACATTTAGTGATAATTATCAGTGAAATACTTCATTCAAATAAAAAAAAAATAAGAAGAATCCCAGGGATTGATGACTTTTCACTAGTGCTGATAAATATTCTGAGGGAGGCCTTTCATTATTTCTTTTCTGCTGGTTCATACTGTCCTTTGGACTAGTCCTGACAAAAAATGTGACCAGTCCTACAGTCATGCGATCACTGCAAACACAAAAAACTACTTATTTGGGGATTGCAGGCCAGGAATGCTTAGTGGTAATACAATACTCCTCAGAATCAATCCATTCACAGGGTTTAAATCTTCAGCTTCAGTTTCACTGACTTGGCAAAACATGGATAAACACTCTTGTGGTCCTCTTTCCATATCTGATTGTTTTTTTTCAGCTCGCCTTTTCAATCACAACACAATCACCTTCATCTAGTCATTCCGCCATCTTCAAAGGAAGACATCACACTCTGGCTATTTTTTGACCAAACAAATTTCAGCGAAAACTTTCCATCAAGACAGTAAACTTGACTGGTTTTGGCACGCCCAGAAATTATCCTGCCTATTCACAGTCTTGTGGAGAAGAGAAGAAAAACTGTTGCTTGACGGCTGTCAAAATACTGGAATTTGGGCTATCGCGATCGGAGAGTGGGTTGAAGCCTAAAAAAGCGCGAGTTACCCGACAAATCATGGTCAATGGCAGGTCTGTATAGATATCCTGTTACTGATATATAATATAGATGCTTGTATGCCCCATATTGGAACACTGTCGCTAGTGATGCAAAAACGATTCATGTTTAACACTTATAAACAGCTGATGTGTGTGCACATGAACACATAAGGGCACAGTGACATACAGATGAGAATGGGTTTGATAGGTGAAAATGAGTCGCCTACCACTGTCCAGTCATCTTTGTCAAATATCAGTCCTTATTAGTAACTAATGTAATAAATAAATGTACATTACTCATTATGGGAGATAATTTTCATATGAGCCCATCAATGGAATTTTCTTCCATACCACAGATGGCTGGATCTTGTGAGCTCTGCCCAGTTTCCTTGCAAACCACAAGTGGTTGTGCATTGGTTATTTATGTGCATATCTCAGGGTCCTCACCCAAGATGATAAAAAAAAAAAAAAAAAAAAATTCAAATGTGATGACCCAGGCGTAGCCACTAACAAACACCTATGCCGGGCAGCTGGGCAATGTCCATGTCTCTCAGACTGTGCTGGACACACTGTTGGCTGCCTGGTGTATGTGAACACTCCTCCACAGGCACACAGGGTAGACCCCCACCCCCACCCTCCCCCAATGGTCTGGAGCACTACATGATGTTACTTGTCTCTGCCAACAGTCTTGGCCGTTGACAACTCCAGATGACTGTGGGCTTGTTCATTCTCTTCACCAGTCCTGGTGGAGCATCAGCTGTTGGCTCGCTGGATGAATGCCGGCGTAGTATTGCTGCTTTGTCAAATGACGGCTACAGCTTTCAACAGCTGCATATGGTGAATATCAGGCAGCTACTTGCTGTGGGAATGTCGAGCGCCTCTCTGTGGATCTTCTGTCAGCCATACTGACAGCGTAGTCCCTTGCACTTTTACCGAGTTTCCTAGAAACAGAGTTATCATCAGCAACAGTTACTGCAAGTACAAATCACTGTATACTCATCACTACGACTTGCCTTTACCATTTTGACACATAGTCTGTGTTGTCCTTACAAAATGATAAGATTATTTAGTTAGATCATATTAAAAAAAAAAAAATTACTCACTTACTTTTTTCAAAAACCAAGTCCAGAACAGTAGAGAACAAGGACATCACAGCCATAAGGTAACATTTTATACAACTCTATCCCACTCTCATGAACTGCGACCAACTTCTTGGTTGTTAAATGCATGTTGGTGTATAAAACGAGTATGCTGATGAAAACGTAAATCAAGTATGCAGGATTTTAAGAAGACAAGGACTTTTGAAGTCTTGTTTATACGTCTGGTGCTGCCTTGGTCCATCTCATCAAGGAAACTGCACAGCTTGCATGCACTGAACAAACAACACAAAGTGATAAGTTTGTAACCTGTAGGAATGCCAGTTGTGTCCGATGACAGACTGGTTGATGGCGTCCTCACATGGAGACACAGATGAAGGCAAAGGCCTCATAGCTATTCTTTCTCAGAATGACATGGGAGGCATCAGTGATAAATATGGAGTGGAGGTCCAGGTTTATGAAGCCTTATTTATATATACGAACTAGTTTGTAGTGAAACAAAAAAAGTTCATAGCAGTAAAAAAAATGCATTTCATGAAGACTATGTAGAGAGAGGATTTTGTTCATAAATAAGTTTGTAACTTTAGTGTTGCTTCCCCCCCCCCCCCCCCACCCCCACTTACTCTGTCCATAGCTACACTGACAGCACAGCTGCTCAGCTTTATCAGCACCCAGACTGTTTGTGTGGAGGGTGTCTGTATATTTAAGGTGTGTGTGAGCCACGAACTTCACAGAAAAAGAAGAGAAGGCTGACCACGTTTAGTGAATGTGTTTTACCAGACAAGATTTGCTGAGAACACATCAATTTCCATGATCACACCATACACCATGTCTGATCACACACAGGTTTGTGAAAGTAAGTTCCTACATTCCTCTTCTCTCTCTCTCTCTCTCTCTCTCTCTCTCTCTCTCTCTCTCTCTCTCTCGGTGCCATCTAACCCCTTCCCAATCACCCTTTTTCTGTCATCAGTGATCTTCATTCTCCACACGAGCCTGCCTTCCACCAATCATACAGATATTTATTGCCTTGCGATATCATGTGACCGACACATTTCAAGAAGTTGTTGGCAAGCATTTTGGCAAGTACACGAGCTCCTTCATGGCTCTTCCTTTCTGTGTGCCACCTAACCCCCTTCCCCATCTCCGTTTTAATAATACAAATGCTCTCCATTCTCTGTGTATGCATCTGGGTTAAAGGGCAGCAAAAGGTGGTGTAGCAGTCCGTGCAGGGGCGTGGGGCGTCGGGAGGATGAGGTGTGAGCAGGGTGCGTCCATGCCTGCATCTGTGTGTGTGTGTGTGTGTGTGTGTGTGTGTGTGTGTGTGTGTGTGTGTGTGTGTGTGTCCCCTGGTACAGTCAGACCAATAATTGGTGTGGAAGTTGTGAATAGCTGTACATTTAGCCTTACCACTTTCGAAAGAATGATCTTTTTTTAGCAGTTGTGTATTGATGCTGCACATGAGATTACAAAATGATCTTTAACAGCCAGTGCCCAAAACAAGCTGCAGTAGAATCATGGCAGAATACTTTGTTGCTCTTTTCCAATGCTTGAAAAATTAAGATGTGCAGTCCCGAAACACCCGAATACAAATTTCACTTTATCTTCCATTTGTGATGCTTGTAACAAAAAAGCTCTTGATGGCTGTAAGCCTACTCTCAGTTTGCTTGGAACTCGTAAGGTAAGGTAATGTTGCTTATAGCCCAGCCGACCACAAAGAGCCATATCAGGGCTGTCACCATGTTAAAATCAACAACAACAACAACAAAAAAAAAAAAAAAAAACCCTTCACACATTTCATTAAAATACACCTTTTAAAAACGCACCAGAAATTTTGTTAAAAATCTTTCTTCCGTAAAATTTTAGAGCAGATGAAAAATGTTGATCTCCTTCAGAAACTCCAAGAACACATCAGGTCGGACATCCCTGAACAAAGTTTTCATGAAGTCTGCTGTACAGTGTTTATGTCTCACATCGTGCAAGTCCCAACACTAAAAGAACATGTTTCACTGTGAGTGGAACATGACATGGAATGCACCACGGAGCTTCTTCGCCTTCAAAAAGATAAGAATGGGTGTAAAACGAGTGACCTGTATGCAAACGGAACAAGACTGTTTCATCTTTATGGCCACCTTGGGAACATGGTAAAAACTTTCAGTTTTGGATGGATTTTGTAAAGTTTGTTATCCGCCTGCAAGTTTCATTCCTCGTGCCAGAGGTCTTTGACATAAGCCAGTTTGGGGTTTCAGATCAGTGAGAGGGGGGACAACCTGCCCAACTTTTCCTTTGTGGCACCCTGGAAAGTTGATCAACCACCTCGTTGCCTCAAATGCCCACATGGCTGGGAACCCAAGCAAACACTATGCTGTATCCATCAGACATTTCAAAGAGGTGTACAGTTTGGAAACTTTCCACAGCTGAGGGTGCTTCAGGCGGCACAGGACTGACACCACTCGGCAAAAGATGGCCATCTGGTAGTCCTGACGACGGCCTTGGAGGAAAGGCTACAAGGAAGACACTGTCATCACTACTGACCATGGAAGAAGAAAAGCATCGACTATCTACGAACTAACAACTCGCAGAAGTGATGGCAGGACTGGCCTTTGTCGCCAGAGGACAGCTCTTCAGGCTGTGAGGCAGTTTAATGATGAGGTGTTGTCATTCTGTGACTTCACTGTGGCCTGCACGACCAGCAGGCCCTCTCCTTGGCTGGGTGGGGGAGGGTGGGAACGCCCCTCATGGTTGCACAGTGACACTGCTCTATGTGCAGCAGTTTGGGGACTTCTGTCCCACACATTTCTCAAGTCGGCCTCACGTGGCACAGAACCGTCAACACTCAGCATAAAGATGGCTGCCAAGGCCTAAAGGAAGACACCATCATCACGACAGACCACGAAAGAAGACAGACACCGACTATCCACAAATGAATAACTTCACCCACGCTTTGCCTCAGGAAACGGACTACCCTGGGCACCTCCTCCTTACCGCAGATACAGACTCCAACCACGCCCTGCAGCTGACAGGTCCGCCAGACAACCAACTCTATGCACTGCAGCTTGCTGCAGCTAACAACTTGTCCCTAAACGCAAATGCTGTGACCACATCAAACTCAACCTACACATCCTAGTGTTCCAGAAGAAAAATAACAGGGAAGAAACGCCAATTTGCATCCTGGACAGAGAAAACAAGTGGTTCCAACGAGGGGGTCAAGGAGGCCATCTACATCGCAGCCACCAAGCCCCTGCTCATCAACAGGGACCGGGGCCGCGCTACACCTTGCCCCCAGTGTACTCGTCACTGATTCGGTCACATGACCTGGGTACGTCCCATGGTCACATGATCTGAATCGAGTTCACTAGTCAGCAACAGAATCGCTGAGGAATATGGTCGGATGGCTGTCGAAAGCGACAAGTGATAGTGCATTTTCTTTTGTTGGGAACTAGATCTAAATCTAGGTAGCAAACTCCACTTTGTTCTCTCTGCGTTCTTCTTGACTGGCTGTTGTCCCTTGGTTCCTGAATCTACCACCAGTAGTCTTCACCTGCATTCTCCACTACTCTTCATCATCATTATCATCATCATTAAGGTTGTTGTTGTTGTAATGTGTATTTTCTCCCCTTCAACCTCAGCTCCATTCCGTAATTCTAACTGTTCATCCAAGATCAAATTCAGCACCAGATGCAAGAGGCTGCCTTAGATCCCCTAGAGGGGTCAGGGATACAGCCCTTTGTCAGGGGTCCAGGGGGCCTCCTTAGGTCCCCTAGTGGGGTCAGGGATACAGCCCCTTGTCAGGGGTCCAGGGGGCCTCCTTAGGTCCCCTAGTGGGGTCAAGAGATAGAGCCCCTTGTCAGGGGTCCAGGGGGCCGCCTTAGGTCCCCTAGTGGGGTCAAGAGATAGAGCCCCTTGTTGGGGGTCCAGGGGGGCCGCCTTAGGTCCCCTAGTGGGGTCAAGAGATACAGCCCCTTGTTGGGGGGTCCAGGGGGCCGCCTTAGGTCCCCTAGTGGGGTCAAGAGATAAGAGCCCCTTGTCAGGGGTCCAAGGGGCTGCCTTAGGTCCCCTAGTGGGGTCAAGAGATAAGAGCCCCTTGTCGGGGGTCCAGGGGGCTGCCTTAGGTCCCCTAGTGGGGTCAAGAGAGAGCCCCTTGTCAGGGGTCATGGGGCAAAGCCCTCTGAGGCTGAAAGGTTTCTACACCTTTGACAGGTAAACATCTGGGCATTTGGAGACACCTTACCTCCTTTTTTGCCATGCAATCCACAAGGACACTTGACAGTTAAGGACAGTTTACTGCCTACTCCTTTGATGCAAACCCTGAAATTTATACTTCTCAGTACTATATAGTTTAAAACTATTTCAGGCAAAAATCACAAAACAACTACAAAATGTCCAACGGAGTCGAGGCGGAAGAGCAAAACATATGAATTGGAGAACCAGTGCAAGCATCCATCCATCAAAGTGCAAACAGGGTGAAAAAAAATTTTTTTTTTAAACACCAATACGGAAATCTGTATAACACGGAACTACTCCCACCCATGCATTATTACCAGGTAATAAGGAAGAATCATGCACAAAATTTAAGACACATCTCAATAAATGAACGTTTATTGAACAGATTGTGAACCTACCCGTAAAAAGCAAAATTCTGTCTTTTTACACCTGGGTTGTGGTACCGCCAATTATGTATGGGTTACTACACACAGGCATGGGAATTGTCAGAGGGGAGTACAGAGTCAGGGGTCAGTGCCCCTGATGGAGTACAAGGGCAGCGCCCCATTGGGGGGGTCTGGGGGGCAACGATTTGAGTAGTTAATTTTGCAGTTTGTCACGGATGTACATATTTTTAAACCCAGTGTAAATTGGAGTGTTACCAGTGATTTCTTTACTACACTGGCCAGGTGTCGACCGGTGAGCTATACTTCTCTTCATTTTTCTTTTAAAGCTTTCTTTTTCTGTTCTTTTTCGTGGTTCTCTTCTTTAGCTTCTAGTTGCGTTTTTTTAGGCAGGCCAGTATAGGGCCCTGTGTTCAGCATAAATCCTTATGCTTATCGTTTTTCACGTGGTGCATCAGCTGATGTCAGGAGCCAACGGTGAGCGTTTTTTACCTGCTGCCAGCTTGGTTAGGCTAGTGGTGTGGCACTCTCTTACGGACCTTCGAGTCGGAGAGATCTCTATCTCTGCCAGCTGGAGTCTTCCTGTCTGAATCCACTTCGGCGTGGGTTGCGTGGAACAGTCTTTCACTCTTTGGTGGGTAGGAAAGAATTCCACTTGTCACCTCTGGGATCCCTATCCCTGCCAGCTGGAAAAGGCACTTTGGGTCGTCCCTGACCTGGAGTCCACTTTGGTGTGGACCGTCACGACTTCCACCCTTCATTGGACTGGGAAGTGGACCATTCTTCACCTCGCCCACCCGCCATTCTGGTAACTATGTTCTGTTTTGGACAACGTATTTTGTCATGTTGGCTTTCTAGCCTTTCAATGGTTAAGGGGGGGGGGGTTCTTCTTCCCTACATGTGCTCGTTGGCTCAGGCACATCTTTTCGGTGTGTAACTGCTCCAAAGCGGGGGAGCAAGTATGAAAGAGGTGTAGATATGCACCTATGTCCTCACTGCAAAATTGTAGAAACGCATGGTCTTTAATTGCATTTTCCATCCTTAGCGGCTAGAGTTCTGTCACTTTGGACCTAGTTGAAAATGTATAACTGTAAAATATTCCTTCATTTCAGTTAATGGAAGCTAATTATGTTTTTTTGTTTACTCAGGTTCAGTCAATACTTATCTCCCCTTTTTTCTGAAGGTCATAGCAGACTTGAATTATGTGATAGATACGTTCTTTCATTCAATATGTGATTCTGGCCGGATAGAATATCAGATATGTTAGTTCCCATTTTTGTTTTTTGTTTCGTAGAATGGAACGAATCAGGAAACGCATGAGCATACAAACGGCTAACCATTTAGGCCGCGGAGCGAGGAATGCCCACCGTATCGCCCCTTCATTTGGTTCCGTTCTCTTCATGTCCTGTGTCCTATATGTTTGTGTGACAGAAGTGTGGATGAACTCATTGTTTTTATTTGAGCGTTTACTGACTATGGAAATTGTCCTTAGTAGGGGTCAAGTAAAAGGAAAAAAAAAAAGGGAAAGAAGTTATTGTAATTCATTTGTCCTTCTTGTAGTGACAAAAACGATGTTGTTGACCTTATTTGCTATATAGTGACCCTTGATACTGTGACGCACTGCCAAACCCACCACGTTGCCACACACTGACTGCCACAAGGACTGTAGGGCAGTGATTTCTTGTCTGGAGACTGATCTCCGCCATAGGGCAGAATTTTTCGCCCATTTCTTTAGCTGCAGCCTCCATTCTTGGGGTGGCTGAGCGGCAAGCATCCATGGACCCCACAGTCACCCTTCACCCAGGCACCAGCCTTCATGCAAACCTGAATGAACTGGCGGTGGTGACCTCTCCTTCTTCTCTGGAACAGCTGCTTCACCTCTGACCAGGAGAGACCAGCCAACAACGACCTTCACCTCACTACAACAAAATCAACCCCCCTCTGCAAACCTCCTCAGTCATAGACTCTTGAGTTAAGTTACTGTTTCATGTGGTATAAATGTGGGTCTGGTGTGTGTGTGTGTGTGTTTGAAGGCTGTCACCGATTCCTTTTTTGGTTTAATTCTCGCTATGTAGGTCCTGTTGGATGTAGTGTTTTTTTCTAGAACTATCTTTCTTCCATCTTTCTGCTGAATATCCTTGTAGCAGGTTAGGTTGGGACAGTAATGGGATCCTGGGGTATTTGGGAGTGTTTTTTTTTTTTTTTCTTGTCCCCTAAGACAGCTAGTTCTGGGTAGTGCCTTCTTCTTCTATGCCCCACTTTCTCTCTCTCGGCTATCTTCTCTCTTCTTTGTTAGAGTCCTTACCCCATCTGGAGTGCTAGTGCGAGTGAAATTGCTGTACAGTAAATAAAAGTTTTGTTGAAACTTCCTCCTCTTGTGGTCTGGTGGTGTGAGGGTTTGAGTGCTCGCTCCGTTTCTGCCACTGCACATTACCTATATACACGCCCCCCCCCCCCCCCCCCCCCCCCCCCCTGTCAGGTGTACTCCCACTTGACACAGTTGTTGCAAGAACACTCAAGCAGAGTCCTTTATCACGGAGTGTATGAAGATAAATGCCATATCTATGCTTCTCTCCATCCACTTCATCTTCCTTTCCAACCACCTCCAATTCCAACTATATCGGCAGCCTTCATCAGAGAAGGGTTGGCCTCTCGATCAACAAACTTGCTCATCTTACAAAGTGTTAGTCTTAGCACAAACTTGAGCACTTGACTGGCTTCCCTTGGGGAACTGAGATTAATGAGTCGGCCATGCCTGTAGGCTAGGGGAAGCAATCTTTGCCATTTCCATTTCAGAGCAATGTATGGTTTGCGAAAGGTGCAAAAACAGCACAATGAAGGGTTAAGTAGGTGAAAAACGATAGGGGCGTACAGACATGTCACAGGGGCATACAGCAAGGCTTCTAGGGGCGTATATACGCCCTTGGGCATACAATTCCCATTAATGTATACAAAAAAACATTTGCTGGCAGTATTATCAATATCAGATGTTTTGTATGATGTTCAGTCAATAAGAATACCCAGGTTTTTTTTTTTTTCCACTTCTCTCTTTTCTGATGTATTGCAATATGTGTGTGCTGGGAAAACTGTCAATTTATTACAAAAACAATTGATTACATTATTTCTATCATACTAATGATCAGCAAAATCAATTACGATGACACCACATCATAGCACAGGGTATAAGTAAAAAAAAAAAAAACATGCAGAAATCTAGAGATATCTCAATAAATGAATGAACAGTGGACAGGTGAGTGAACCTACAGTAAATTTGGTCCTGGCACCTGGCAATACAGAAAAGCTCTAATACTGTGGCAGGGATGGGGTTAAAACTGACACTGACGTTACTGACCTGTATGCAGTGGAGTTCGCTTCAAGAAACCCAGGCAGTATAATTTTTGTTGACTGTAATTTGTATTAACCACTTCTGAAACTTATGAAGACAGCTTGCAGTCTGAACTCAAGAAATATTTTGTGGTGACCAGAATCTGGTGTTAGAAGACTCCTTAGTATGGAAATCTAGATTTTTTTTTCCACATCACCAAAACTTGTGTGATCTTGTGTCTTCAGCAGTAAGTTCAGCCTGCAGCCCTGTATCTCAGGAGGAAGGGGTGGGAGTGGCATGTGGGTGAGGTGGAGGTTATTGGTGCAACAGGTATGTGACTTGGCTCATAGATTTAAACTCTGAAGTTATAAAATGATGCTTGGATCTAAACCTTGAACCCCCACACATGTGAGGTTCTTGAAGAGTCCAGAAAAAATTCAATACCTTTACTAAGAAAACGAAGATTATTGAATTCTGGGGCACAAGTTAATTTCTAGTGGATGCAAAAATAAACAGTGATGTGAAAGGTATAGATTTGTGTTTACTTTTATATGAAACATATTGTAATAAAACCTTACATACAAGTTGCACTGATAACACACTGTGGTAAGAAGCTTAGTGATATACCACCCATCTCCTGACTGGCGTGAAAAAAAAAAAAAAGTTTTTTAAGAGATCATGGGCAAGACTGCTTTGACCTCACAAATCAGATGAAATCTCTCATATAAACAGAGTCTTTTTAAACAATATAGATTGAACAATGTTTGTTCATTTGCCTACTAAGTTAACCAACTGGAAATTTGCCACACAATAATGAACCATGAATCACAAAATGACCCATTTAAAGTGGCCTTTCAGCTTGCATCAACGAAAAAATAAAAGTGCAATGAATGTATTCGTAATAAGTTAGGACAACACTTTTTCTTTTTTGTTTGTGAACACATAACTAAGACCTGCTTGGCCATATTTTTTGTCAAATTTTGAACTCAAGATTGGTGAAATTAGGACAAATACAACGAACTTTCAAAAACAAAAAAACTGCCAAAAAAATTCTTGAGACAATATTCTTCAGTGGTATTTAAACTTGTTATTCTTCCTGTACATGAACATCTACAAGCCACAGGCCACAGTTTCAGCCCCCAAGAAACCAAGATCTTATCCAACTACAGAGCCCTCCTCCACAAAAAGAAAAGTTAAAGAAGCCATGGAAATTAAGACCAGATGCTCCAGCCTGAACAGAGATCAAGGCTTTGAACTTCCCCCCATCTACAATCAGATTCTGACAACCGTTCACCCCACACAACAGTCGTCCCACCAGGGCCTCGCTGCCACAACAGCAACAGTGAGCTGAAGAAGACAGGGCGACCCTGTCGAAATATTCTCCAAGTAAGTTTTTGATTCTGAGTCTGTAATATTTCGAAAGACATTTCAGGATCTCCAGACAGTCAATAAAACAGTGAGTTTGAATTCTGTGAGCATGAGCCAGACCCCCGCATTTCTGGGCATGTGCTTTTCATCCATGCAGTTAATCAGTGCATTGATGTAAAGGCGATTGAGGTCTTTGACATTAAAGCTTGAAGTCAACTGGACACGAATACTCCCAACATATCACTGATTCCAAGAGGAGGGAGGGGAAGAAAACAACAGAAGTTTGCTACATCTTTAATGATCAAAACCTAATTGCGCTGCCCATGGGAGCTCCTTTATGTCAAATTTTTAGATCCTATTTTATTTAATTTTGTTAGTGACTGCATTCGCTAAGGGTGGCTGGACAGCTCTTAGGGCGCCACCCACCTACCCCCAGTCTGAACCGACCGGGTGCTACTACCAGTGCAGAACAAGACTTCTAACTTTAAATTTTGAAGAATTGTCCCATCCGCTGCCATCAAAATTCTACAAAGTGGAAAAGCTTTACTGGGGTGGTGCGTTGTACACCTTGCACTTCAATCAACTCGGACCAATTTTGAATCGTCATTGTCATCAACGATGGTAATTATACTCAATGCTATGACTTGCCATACCATTTTGATGTGGGCTGCTGTTCTTACAGAATAGTAATTTCCTTATTTATTTAGATTACAAACAAACTAAGAATATTCACTTATCTACTCCTTTTACAAGCACTGAAACAGTCACTGGACAAGGAGCTCAAACTGTGACAGTATTTCAATAACCAATCTGTCTACCACTGAATCTTTTTTTCATTCATTTGATCCCATTCACAATGTACCCCTTCCAGAATAAGCTGTAAGAGAGTTTATCAACTGAACTGGAGTCGTACCTCTGGAGCACTGGATGGACAGCAATGGTCCTCTGGTAGTCTGGCACCAATTTCTGGACAGTGGTCCATGTCCGTGAGCTGCAACAAGCAAAACTGAGAGTGAATTCAAACACAAAGTTGGCCAAACCCCTTTACGAAGGCAATAAACACTGAGAATAAAATTGGTCCTAAGCCTAGGAAAGAAGACAGCCAACCTGAGACAGAAGAATACTCTAAATCCAGTCAAAGAAAACTTGGCCCTACAACAGATATACTGACCTTATCACAAAAAAAAAAAAAAAAAAAAAAGTAGGGGTGGGGGCAGAAATCCTCAAGTAGTGAAGACAGAAATCCTTCGCTTTGAAAGAAGGACACTAAACCCTATGGAAAGAGGACACTGAAGGCTATAAAGGACAGTGACACCTTAATGGATGAAGGCACTAAACCCTATGGAAAAAGGACACTGAAGGCTATAAGGATAGAGATCCCTTAATGGATGAAGGCACTAAATCCTATGAAAAAAGGACACTGAAGGCTATAAAGGACAGTGACACCTTAATGGGATGAAGGCACTAAACCCTATGGAAAAAGGACACTGAAGGCTATAAAGGACAGTGATACCTCAATAGACGAAGATACCAAACCCAGTAAGAAAGGGCACTGAACTTGTTTGCTCTGGGCATTATGCCCAAAGGGACGAGAAGGGGAGGAAGCGTTTGAACTGCTGGCCAGTCTGGAAGGTGGCAGATTTAACACCTCTGCTAGAGGCTGTAGTGGTGGGTTTAACACCTCCACCTGAGGCGACATCTTTTAGACTGTCTTTGATGGGGGAAATGAAAGGTAAGTTAAGGTTTTGTTGCTTATTGCCCGCAAAACCACAATGGCCACATCAGAGCCGTCACTACGCTCAAGTCAACTCACAAGTCGAAAGTGTTTGGAAAGTTCTGGTCAGATTTTTTACATTTACTTCCCTTTTAACAGATTTTCAATTTGCACTAAGAACATGGATTGCTGATGCTAAATTTCTCATCGGACATCCTATCAAGGGGTAAAACTTCTGCTTATCTTTATGATCCCGCTGCATTTGTGTCACATGGAATGCACACCACCAACTTAACAGACATACTATCAAACTCTTAGTATCTTCAAATGAATACTGTATTAGAGAAAACAATTCTTTGACCATGCTTCAATCTAGATCTGATGAGTGCTGTTGCAATGTGCACCACAGTTTGGAGTCTTAACCATTAAGGTGCATAGCAACAGTTTTCAGAAAGTGTAAACTCTTCATGGGTTTAGATGGCATAGTGTCAAAACGTTATCTTACATTTATGCCTTGGGGTCAGATAAGCACGTTTCCCCCCCCCCCCCCCACCCCCTGCCCCCAAGTATATAACCTGGATCTTATCATCAGAATTCTGCAGTTTTTATGGACAAAGACCACTGGTGAAAAGGGCAGCGTTAAACTCTTCTACTAAAAATTCTAAGCAGTTTGTTTACATCTGTTGATTTTTAATTCCGGGGAAGCAAAAATACTCATGTGAAATGTGTAAATACATTTTTTTTTCTGAAGCAGGTTCTCAAACACTTTATATGTAAGTTGTGTTTATAATAGACTGGGGCTTGCAAGCTTTAGGCTATTTAAATCTCTTCATAATCATAAATCAGGCATGAAAAATAAGAGTTGTAAGATCAGTGTCCATGACTGCTTTGCTGACATAAATCATATAAACGGAATGTTCAAAAACATACACTGAATGATACTTGTTCATTTGCCTACTTCATTAACCAACTGGTGCTCTGTCACACAACAAAGAACCAGGAATCACAAACTGCCCATTTAAAGCGGCCTTCAGCTCACATTAACTGACAAGATAAAAGGGTAATGAATGTACTCATATTGATAACATTTTTTTTCGTTTTTTTTTCTTTCCTTTTTTTTTTCTTCTTTTTTTTTTCTTTTTGCGAGCTTATGACTACAGACCTGTCTACCCACACAGTTTTGTCGAGTTTGTTTTTTGGTTTCCATGATGTCTGACTTCATCAAAGCATTTACCATCCTCAAATTGGTCAAAACATTTCTTTTCTTTCCCTTTCCCTGAAAAAGAACACATTTTTGCACTAAAAATGGAACTGACCTTGACTGCGCAAAGCAGGCAGCTGATGTACAGGATGAAGTGAATTTGAAACCATGCTGCAGCTACTGCAAGACTGTACCTCAGTTCAGTTCCAGGATTTGTCCATCCACTCTGTAGTAAAACAGACGGGGGCGTCTTGTGATTTCAGCATATGAAGAGCAGGTTTGATCATTCATGCACTCTCCCTCTCTACACTACCACCCCTCCCCATCTTACCCCCTCCTTGCCATGTAAACCTCACCTTGCCTCCCCCCCCCCCCCCCCCCCCCCCACCCCCCCGTCTTTCAATCCCACTTACTCTTCCATCCTCCCCCCCCCCCCCCCCCATATATTATCCCCCCCCCCCCCCCTTTTTTTTTTTTTCTTTTATTCTCCCCCCTCTCCTCTCTCAGCAGCATTGACACTGATGGGTTTCTACACCTTTGATTAGTAAAATCTGGGCATTTGGAGACACCTTACTTCCTTTTTACCATGCAATCCACAAGGACACGTTAATTAAAATGGACATTAATGTTACTGACATGCATGCAGTGGAGTTAAGATTAAGATTAAAATTAAAATTATAGTCCTGTCAACAGCAGAGATTATCTCAGGACTGTCACCGCGTTCCAAACTACCACATATATATAATGTTAAAAAAAGATTAAAAGCAAAACCTCACCCAACCCATTACAAACAGATTAAAAGAACCAATCCTAGGATTAAAAACCAACACGTTGAAATAAGATAAGACAATGTTGCCCACAGCCCAGCCGACCGCAAAGGGCCACACCAGGGCTGTCACCACGTTAAAAACAACTCACAAGTCAGTCATTCACACAATTCTTTAAAATACATCCAAAAACCCATCCAAAAGTTTGTTAAAAATCTTTCCACTATAAAATCTCAGATCCGATAAAAAATGTAAATCTCTTTCAAGAACTCAAAGATCGTGTCAGGCGGAACATCTCTGAACAGGTTTTCATGGAATCTGCTGTAAAATGTTTGTGTCTCACATCATGCAAGTCCCAACACTCTAAAAGAATATGTTTCATTGTGAGTGGAACATGACATGGAATGCACCATGGAGCTTCTTCATTCTTTAAAAGGTACGAATGGGTAAAATACGAATGGCCAGTGTGCAGCCGGCACAGAACTGTTTCTTCTTTACGACCACCAGACGAAGATGAGAGAGAACTCCTTTAGGTTTGGATGGATCTGAAAGAGTTTGTTATCCATCTGTGTATTCCAATCCTCCTGCCAGAGGTCTCTGACATAATCATTAATTTTGGGTTTCAGATCTGAGCAGGGATAGGTGTGTTTTGACAGATTCTCTCTTGTGGCATTCTTGGCCAAACGATCAACCATTTCATTCCCTCCAATGCCAACATGACCGGGAATCCAAGCCAGAATAATGTTGTAACCATCCGCTTTCAACTTGGTAAAAAGTTCAAAAAAAAGTGTAAAAGTTCAGGATGCTGAGACTGCGGCCAGCTATGGCCTCCAAAGCCGACAGTGAATCTGACAAAACCAGAAAATCCCTCTTCGTAGATTGTGAGATTATCCTCAGTGCCAGAACCAGAGCTGTAAGTTCAGCAGAGTAAGCAGAAGCGTCTGAATAAATATGTTCCAACCGTATTTGAGAAGGAGCACCAGGGCAACAGTCTGTACAGGCCACTCCATCTTCAGACTTGGAACGGTCAGTGAAAATTTTCTGATAGATGGGGAATTCTAACAAAGGTCAGCATACAACGCCTTGTATGCCAGAGAGCTGGTACATTCTTTGCAAAAAACTGCAAGATCAAAACGAATCTCTGGTGTAAAATAGGTCCACGGAGGTTGATCTGGAAACTTAGAAAAATCGGACACAACTCCTAGGTCTAGACCTACATTCCACACGTGAGGCTGCATACGAAGACCAAACGGTGGAATACAGTTGGGGTTGTTTTCGAATTTGCTTTGGAACTGAGGGTCAAAGACACAGTCATAGGCAGGGTTCTCCGGTTCCGAGAGCAGTCCGATATAGTAGTTCAAAGACAGTTTCAGCCTGCGGTTGGACAGTGAGGGTTCACCTGCCTCTGCGTACAGGCTGTACACAGGGGTGGTGCTGAATGCTCCAAGACAGAGACGAAGACCCTGATGGTGAACTGGGTCTAGGACTTTTAGATATGAGGCTCTAGCGGCGCCGTGCATGATGCTGCCGTAGTCCAACTTGGATCGAACTAACGCCCTGTAAAGATGGAGAAGTGTGCGTTTGTCTGCACCCAATCCGTATGAGCCACTACACGGAGGATATTCATGGCTTTGAGGCACGATGTTTTCAACTTCTGAATATGGCTTTAAAATTTAACTTTTGGTCAAAGGTAACACCCAAAAATTTGGCTTCTGTGACAGCAGGAATTTTGAGCCTTATCTATGAAAATTTCTGGTGGTGGAAAAAGTTGTCTGAAATTGTGAAAGTGGATGCACTCTGTTTTAACTGATGAAAACTTGAACCCATTTTCGACTGCCCACTGTTGGATTTTATAAACACACAACTGGAGTTGGCGCTGTACACCAGCAAATGATTTCCCAGATGCATAAAGGGCAAAATCATCAACAAAGAGAGAGCAGTCTGAACCCTGGTTGACAAAATTGACAATTTCGTTTTTTTTATACTAAACAGGGCTGGGGGAAAGGATACTACCCTGTGGAACACCCATTTCCTGCTCATGAATTTCTGATAATGTTGTCCCCCACACGGACTGGAAGGATCTGTCTGCCCAAAAACTGTTCTATGAACACTGGGAGATTGCCACGGAAACCCATCCGATGGAGGTCTGACAGGATTCCATACTTCCACATCGTGTCATAGGCCTTCTCTATGTCGAAAAAAAAATGGCAACAACATGCTTTTTCTCTGAAAAAAGAGTTTCAAATGGTGGTTTCCAGTCTGATTAAATGGTCCACGGTAGAGTGATGCTTTCTAAAACCACACTGTTCCATGGCTAAAAGCCCATCAGTTTCCAATTTCCACATGAGCCTACCATTTACCATTTTTTCCATCCATCACTTACAAACACAACTTGTTAAGGCTATTGGACGAGTTGGTTGGGTTTGAATGATCCTCCCTGGCTTTGGAATGGGAACAATTACGGCCCTTTTCCATGAAACTGGGAAAGACCCAGACGTCCAGACATAGTTATAAACTTGAAGCAGAATGTTAAGACCTGAGTCAGGAAGGTGTTTTAAGAGTTGATAATGTATTTCATCAAGACCAGGAGCAGAATCGTGACATGCCTGCAAGGCAGACTTCAGTTCATTTAGATTAAAGGGCAAGTTGTAGTCTTCTTGATTGGGTGAGGTAAAGTCAAGCTTTTTTTTTTCTGCTTGCGTTTTGATCTTTAAAAACACGGCAGATTTTTTACTAGAGGAAGAGTTGGTTTCTATGGTGGAAGCTAGCAAGTTAGCCACAGCTTGTTTTTGTCAGTGATGAGTGTATCATCAAGTTTTAAATGGTGGATTGAAGGGCAGCTGTTCTTGCCCCTAATTTTTTTAACAACTCTCCAGATTTTTTTCCTGGAAATGTTTTGATGTAAGCGAAGAGCAGAAATTTCTCCAAGATACTCGTCTACTTCCTCTACAAACAAACCTCGCCTTTGCTTTTTTCCTCTGATAAGATTGAACATTCGGGGCCACAGGATGCTGAAAGACTAAACGTTGGGCCCTCTTGCGAACGTTGCAAGCATTCTTACAATCTGGTTGTACCATGGCGTACCAGGTAGCTGCGGACCTGGTTTTGTGAGTGAGTATCTCTGCACATGATACCAAAATATTTGTAAAGGACTCCGCTGGGTCTTCTGATCGGAAAACGATTTCAGCATCTAGCTTATCAGTTATGGCTGAACGAAAAAAATCCCAATTAGCCATCCCAATTAGCCTTTTTAAAGCAAAAATACTGAGGAAAGGAAACAGGTTCCTTCAAAATTGGAGAAAGTATTACAGGGAAATGGTCGCTCCCGTGCAGATCATTGTGAACTGACCAATCATAGTCTAGAACTAATGAAGGATCACACACTGACAAATCCAAACACGAAAGGGTACCATTTGAAGAATGCATGTATGTTGGTGATTTGTCATTTAGACAACACAAGTCCAGTTCATTAAAGACCTCTTCCAGCATGAGACCCCGAGGTGAGGAGTGTGAGCTACCCCAAGGGGGGAATGCCTGCTGAAGTCTCCCAAAATGAAAAAAAGGACGCGGAAGCTCATCTATTAGATCAATGACTTGTTGCTTGGATATTGTACCAGAAGGAGGACAATAAATTGAACAGACAGTTATTTGTTTTAGTGAAAGTAATCCTGGCCGCAACAGCTTGTAATGGGGTATTTAAGTTAGTTTGGCTGAATAATAAAGATCGGTGAATAAGAAGGGAAACACCCCCAGTGACACCATGGCCAGTATCTGTAGGTAAAGCAGGAAAACCTACTGAACTAAAGCCGCCAATGAAAAATGTTTTCCTGGTCTCAACAATGTTTCCTGCAGCGCAACAACACTAGGTTTGAGGCCAGAAACACAACTGCTGGAGTTCCTCATATTGGGCATTAATGCCTCTTATATTCCACTGAATAAGGGCCATGACAATAAAAAAAAAAAAAAAAAAGAAAATTACTCCATCTCATTGTCCCCATCACCTTCTATCTCCAAAGGAGGAGAAAAGCGATTGGAAGAGGGCGATGGAGATACCACCTTCCTGGCTGACGAAGGACGATACTTATTTCCACCCCCAGATGGACAAGGTGGAAGAGGAGGCTTCATCAGAGGTCGACTTCTGGAGTGTTCCCCAGACAAAGAGGCTACCTGTGCAGCCTTCCCAGAGGATCTGGGGGACTGGAGGAAGGGGGCTCAGACCCTCGAGGAGTCCGGGGGGAGGTGGATATTGAGCCTCCACCCAAGGCACACTGTTTGAATTTTGTTTTCTTTTTCAACTTTCTTTCTGTGCATGTTGAGGCTCCTGTTGCGTCTGTCGATCATGATGTTGAGAGCCAGCCTGAAGTTGAACAGTCTCAGTCTGAACACCAACACTGACCATGCTCCCCTTGGCGACATCAGCATATGACCTGCTGAGGGAGGACTGTCTATTCTCCACAAGTTTCCGTGCCTCAAAGAACGAGATTCGATTCTCTGTGCATACCTTCTGGATCTCAGACTCGGTGCGCCAAACTGGACAGTCCTTCGAGAAAGGTGAAGGAATGTACATGGCGACGGGAACCCTCAAATATCCGACCTTCACAAACACAGGGAGAGTTGGCGTACAGAAAGTTAGGAAAAAGGTATCTGTTGGCACACAGTCTTGGTCTTTTCGTGCTAAAACCCGGTGGACGTGGGTCACACCCTGGGAAGCCAGTTCCGTCTTCATCTCCAACACGCCTCTCAAATCACGGCACCTGATGACGCCCTTGCTTGAGTTCAATGTCTTGTGAGGTGTCATTCTGATTGGCCTGTCAATCAATGTCATCGACTTGAGAAGCAACTCAGAATGCTTTCGCTTTGCACATTCTATCAAAAAAGAACCGTTTCTCTCAGCCGTTTCATCAATTTAGGCATGCCGGAGAGTCCTACTCCTCTCGAAATTGTGAAAGGACTCAATCCATTCACCCCACAGAGTGGGCGAGCTTCGTCTACGCCTTCCATCACCAACCAACAAGGCCAAAATCCTGATACTGTCCTTATCTCATCATCCGAGTCCGAGTCCAAGTTGAATCTGAGGAACAATTTCTTTTTCTTTTTGTTGGGAATGAGCCATAATTTGAGTTTGTATAGTTCATCCCTGCCTACCCACCCACCATGGAGTCCAACAAGGGGCCAGGGTCAAGGGGGAAACCAACTCTTGACTCCTTCCAGGTTTCAGCAGGGATATACACCAGATAGAACGTAACTAACCTATTCCACCAAGATCATGACACACCGCCGGGGACAGACAGTGAACACTTACAAGGTTTCCAAGGCCAGCCAAGAACTACCCAGTTTGACCCAACCTCATGTAGAGGCAGCCGATTGACATACACGGGCCAAAGTATGCCACCTGTCTTAGAGGAGGTCCGAGCCAAAGTGATGTGTTGAGAGCAGCAGGCTCTCTCAATCACCAGGATCTCATTCCCCCCCCCCCCCCCCCCCCCCCCCCCTTACAGGATGCACTGCATGGCAAACATGGTGGGTCTGAAGAAGACTGCAGAGAAAAGGAGAAGTGTTCCAAAGAAGGCTTGTAAGTATAGATTAAAGTACAGATTAAAGAGCCAGGTAGGCAGAAACTAGACGAAACAGAGGCTGCAGTTTCTGTGGGGAGACTTTATGGGGGAAAAAGAAATAGTGAAAGACACGGTAGGCAGAAAAATAGGAAAGATAAGAAAAAGGGGTGGGCTCAGGTTAGTCGAGAAACACCCCCGCCATGAGAAGGGTGGCCCGTGGGGGCATGCAGTGGAGTTCACTTCATTAAAGGAACAGGAGGCAGAAATAATTTTGTAGAATACAATTTGTATTTACCACTTCTGAAACTTCTGAAGACAGCCTGCAGTTTGAACCAAGAAAAGGAGTCCTTACTTCAAGTTGCTTTGTAAGAAGTTGGTCCCTAAATTTACATCTCCTCCCTAAATTTACATCTCCTCGGGAGGATAAGATAAGATAATGTTGCTTATAGCCCAGCCGACCGCAAAGGGCCACATCAGGGCTGTCACCACGTTAAAATCAACTCACAGGTCATTCATCCACACATTCTTTTAAAAGACATCGTCTAAAATCTCATCCAAAACTTTGTTAAAAATCTTTCCACTGTAAAATCTCAGATCCGATGAAAAATGTTAACCTCTTTCAAGAACTCAAAGATCGCGTCGTCGGGCAGAACATCTCTGAACAAGGTTTTCATGGAATCTGCTGTAAAATGTTTGTGTCTCACATCGTGCAAGTCCAACACTCTAAAAGAATATGTTTCATTGTGAGTGGCACATGACATGGAATGCACCAAGGAGCTTCTTCACTCTTTAAAAGGTACGAATGGGTAAAATACGAATGGCCGGTGTGCAGCCGGCACAGAACTGTTTCTTCTTTACGACCACCAGACGAAGATGAGAGGAACTCCTTTAGGTTTGGACGGATCTGAAAGAGTTTGTTATCCGTCTGTGTATTCCAATCCTCCTGCCAGAGGTCTTTTACATAATCGTTAATTTTGGGTTTCAGATCCGAGCAGGGGATAGGTGTGTTTGACAGTTTCTCTCTTGTGGCATTCTTGGCCAAACGATCCACCATTTTCGTTCCCTCCGATGCCAACATGACCAGGAACCCAAGCCAGAAGAGGAGGCGTAAATTTGGTAGTGGGCAACTAGACGCCATGAAAGAAGATGGCCATCAACTTAGTGTTGCTTCAGTGCATTCCATCCCACTGCAGTATCACTGGGAATGAGAAGGCCGAAGCTCTATCCAAGGCAGGCAGCAATATGGAGCAGTTCAGCCACCCAGAAACCTACAGAGAGGCCCAAACTATCATCCACAACCAATACCAAAACCAGTGAAAGGGTGCCGGCAATTTTTTTTTTTTTTTTTTTTTTACCTTTTTATTTGTCTTTATTATTGTTATACTTATACAAAGAAAAAAAAAGGGAAAAAAAGACATACATACAACCATATACATATAAAGAAGTCAAACAAACCAACCAACCAATCAACCAAACAGAAAAGGGAGAGAAATATACAGCAACACTCGTAACTATAAATTAGGTATAAAACAAGAAACAGACTGACATATAGGCAGACAAAAAAAAAAAAAAAAAAAAAAAAAAAAAAAAGACCACACACACATGAACAAAAAGAGAGAGAGAGAGAGAGAGAGTATTTCAGCATAGCATTGTTTATGTATATAAAAAACCAGCCATGGTTACTTATGACAATGCTATAAGAAATATACACAAACCTGTATGCATTATTCTAATACTACTACCCAAAACAGATGTATACAAGCGTTTGTTGAAACAAAGAAAAAGAAAAAAAATATATATACATATATATACATACACACATACATGCACATACATATATACACACATACATATACACACGTACACATACACATATACATACATATATATATATATATACATATATATATATATATATATATATATATATATATATACACATACATACACATACACATATACATACACACATGCATATACACACATATATATATACATATATACACACATATATATACACACACATACATATACACACATATATACTGCAAGATAAATCAGCATGTACACACATATAATGTAGGAAAGACAGACGGACAGACAGACAGAGTGACAGAATGGTTGGGTCACAACAAGTGAAGATAATACATGTTATTATCATAAGTTACATTATTTCTTGAGTGCCAATAACATAAATATTTCAGCAGCAGACAAGAGCCACACAGGATATCCTCAGCAAAGGATCAAAAACAAAAAAAAAAAAAAAAAAAAAAGGGGGGGGGGGGGGGGGGGGATGACATGACTAGTCTAATAATTGTTGTTATATTATACGTCATAGGCATTTATATATTAATACAGAAAAGACACATTCCTGAGACGGTAGCTAAAGCAGCTAGGTATTAGAAACCAAAGCTTCATAAGCAAGCCATCTGGCATGAAAATCCACGTGGTTCATGGTTAAGTATGAGTTATATTTTTCAATTCTATATATCTATAGGTCAAACTTTTCAAGAATACTGCTACATGTGGAAGACTGCCTTCTAACTTACACTTATATAGGTAATGTTTTGCTAAAAGAATGATGAAGTAAAAAATGTAATCAATTGTGATTGTTCTGTCGAAACCTAAAAGTATGAGAGACTCTGTTAGGCGTATATTCTGTGCATGAATGCATTTCTCTTTTACTAAATCAATTAACCTACTCCAAAAAAACATTTGACATGAGTACATTTCCAAAACATATGGTCAATAGAATCTTTAAATAATCCGCAAAAACTGCATTTATCATTATATCAGTAACACCGATTTCTTTCAAAATAACATTTGTACCTAAACACCTGTGAATTATTCTTAGCTGAAACCACTTAAGTTTTACATCTGTGATCTTATGTGCATAAAAAAAGCATGAATTCCAGTCATGAGCTTGTGAAAGTTTGATGTCCCATTTGTCACAGCACGGAGCTCTCAACTGGTTATCAATCAGTATATCGTAATAAGTCTTTGTGTACCTTTATAAGTGGCAAACAGTATCTTATAACAGAATGGAGAAGTAATACATTTGTTATTTTCGATGGTAATGTCAAATCTTTTTATGAATTCAATTATTGCTAACTTATACCCTGTATAAGTTAGAAAATCAATGTTGACATCATATTTTTTCCTTAAATTGTCCGTGGGAAAGAAACTGACCATTATCATCATCCAAAAAATGTGCAAGATAATAGACACTTTTGTTTTGAAGCAGTTTAGAGACAATGTGTCTTTTCCCAACCTGAATACGTTTGTTGAAGCAAACTGGTTCAGCAAGTAGTTCAGCGGATTTTTTTGGGCAGACATTTGTAATAAAAAAGTTTGTAAGCTTCAAGGACATCTACCCAGAACGGATTATATTTTGTAATTTTTTGAGATAATCTCTGGACCATGTTTACTCATATGAGGCCAATGAGGAAAATTAAAATTACTAAGAAGAAATATGTTTCCATTTGTGGTTTGATCTCAGTCCTACGGATCCAGGATAGTTTTAAAGATGTGACGTAGGTTTTTACATCAGGAAGGCCAATACCTCCATTCCGTATGCTTTTATGCACTGTTTTTTCGACTGATTTTTTCTGTTTTTTTTATTCCACACAAACTTGTAACATATTTTCTGGCATGTTTGAAAGAAAAAAACATCTGGTGGGTTGGCAGAAACAGCCAAAGATGAGTCAGCTTTGAAAGGATGATGGATTTCAAAAATTGCTACTCTACCTAGAGGCGTAATCTGGCGTTTTTACCCATATTTTGAACAAATGATTTACATCAGCTAGTCTTTCTGCGTAGTTTATTTCTATGCAGTCTTTCAAGTCATTTGTGAACCATATGCCAAGTATTCTAAATTTTTGTGGATTCCATACAATTTCTAAGTGGTCCATGTAGTGGTTTTGACTATTTTTTTACACTTCCAAGCCAAACTGCGCTCGTTTTACTTAAATTCATATGAAGACCTGAGACACAGTCAAATCTTAAAAGAACTTCAATACAAGTTTCAAAGGATTTCTTATCCCCTGCTAGTAAGAACTCGGTGTCATCAGCATACTGAGATATCTAAATTCAGTTTCATTCATTCTGATTCCCTGAATATCTTTATTTTCCCTTACCATAATGGCTAATATTTCGACACACAAATTACGAACAGATATGGTGAAATTGGGTCTCCTTGTCGACATCCTTTTTTAATATCGAACCAATGTGAAACCTGTCCGTTCACAATAACACAAGACTTGATATTTTTGTAGAATGTGCTTACCCATCTACAAATATCTCTTTGAAACCAAATGCCTTTCATTTTCATCTAAATAGGATATAGTGTCAAATATCAATCTTACCAAAACCAGTGAAAGGGTGCCGGCAATGGTGCTGATCTAATCCATCATCTCCAAAGATACCAGCAAACAATCCTCTGCAGACTTCAGAGAACTGGCCAATGCTGACTGCCGAGCCTCTTCAGCTGAATTAAGATTGCCCACACAGACGAATGTTCGTGCGGCACTGGGTCTCAGACCTCAGGACATATCCTCCAATACTGTCCACCAGCCCACCATGTTCTACAGCCCCAAACCTGGCAGAGAGGCACAGAACTCCAACACTGTCCACCAGCCCACCATGTTCTACAGCCCCAAACCTGGCCAGAGGGCACAGAACTCCAACACTGTCCACCAGCCCACCATGTTCTACAGCCCCAAACCTGGCCAGAGGGCACAGAACTCCAACACTGTCCACCAGCCCATCATGTTCTACAGCCCCAAACCTGGCCAGAGGGTACAGAACTCCTCCAACACTGTCCACCAGCCCATCATGTTCTACAGCCCCAAACCTGGCCAGAGGGCACAGAGCTGCCGATGCAGATTTGGGACATCCATCATATCCTCGAGAACACTGTGGATTTTATCATGGCGACAGGATTGAAGATCTGACTCAACAACGATGACGACAAAAAATCGACGGCAGAAGACGACAACAACAACTTACCATTGAAGCGACAGATGAAATGTGACATACTAGAAGACCATCACTGATGGAATGGATGAAATTTTAGTCTTTTTTTAATCCGTAGACCAAACTGATGGAAATGCGAAGCGACCTTGACCTTGACATTGGAAGAGAAGGAAGTGCTAGTTATCAGTCGTTCAGTAAGTTTGCTGATATTTCTATTTTCAAACCTGTTGGTATGGTTGATGAAGATTTCAGTGGGGTTGATCACTCTACTGCACTTCACAGAAACATGACTGACTGACACTCTGTATTTTCATTTTTGGACATGAACATTTATTGATCCATACAACTGGCAGGTGTCTGAAACTGACGTGTATGATCATGGTCAGGGATGACGGTGATGGTGTTGGAATGACGATCTACTCGGGTCAGCATCATGCTGAACATGGGATTAAGAACATACATCAACATCATTCTCACAGCAAGCTTACAGGTAACATACAGGCATAACTCAGCCAGTTTTGGGCAAGACTTTTTCCTGGGAGGGGGGGACCCCTGTTTTGCTTTTGTCTTTTTTTATTTTATTTTTTTTTTTAAGTTTTAAGACTAATAATATCAATTTGCCCAATGTCCTTATATGGAAAAGAAACGGGAGAATGTTATGGAAATATGAAAAAATAGTAGGTTAGTAATAGAACATATATACTTTATTATGAACTTAAGAATGACAGACTTACTTGGGCAATGAGGAAAAAAAACAACCAACATTGCCACATTACCTGCCCTCAGTTTTGGTGCTTCCAATGCTCACATCCAACCTCCTCCCCCCACCCCCATCTTTTTGATCCGACTTGATCTGCCACCAGTGTGTGTGTGTGTGTGTGTGTGTGTGTGTGTGTGTGTGTGTGTGTGTGTGTGTGTGTGTGTGTGTGTGTGTGTGTGTGTGTGTGTGTGTGTGAGAGAGAGAGAGAGAGAGAGAGAGAGAGAGAGAGAGAGAGAGAGAGTGAATGTGTGTATGTGTGTTCTGCAGCTTCACCTGTTTGCTTTAAGTTGTATGACATTCGTAGTAAAAAAAAAAAAAAAGGAGGAAATGCATATATGAGGCAAAGGTGGCTGACTCTGTGTTGTGAGGATGTTATGAAAAACACACTGAATGTGATGAAAATTGAATTGTCTGTCAGTGAAACAATATGAAATATCATTGGAAAAGAAATTCATTCATCACTCAGTGATTAACGCGCATACACACATATATACATGTGTATGTGTTTTTGTGTGTACGTGTGTGTGCGTGTGTGCATGCGTGCGTTCGTGTGTGTGTGTGTGTGTGTGTGTGTGTGTGTGTGTGTGTGTGTGTGAGTGCGCGCATGTACATGAGTGACATGGGCAAGCGAGTGATTGTGTAAGTGAAAACAGATTGTTTATATTCTGGTTTTTACTTTTCGCATGGTTGACTGTTTTGAAAGAGCAATGGCCGCAACTCAACACTACCCTACACAGATCACTGCACGTGCGACACGGTCGTACGATCTCTGTCACTGAAGGTGAACCACATCACCACAACACACCTGTGTGCCAGTGTCAGAGGGGGCCATTCTGCCCTACTGTCAAAACTCTGCCGCACGTGCAAAACAGACAACTATGCCCACCTGCCGCCATACATGGCGACCCCTTTTGCATATATACAAGGGCCGAGATGTTATCAATGAACCCTGCACCCCTGAACCCTGACCTGGCCGCCCATTTGCGACAGGCATGAATTCGATTTGCCTTGCCCCGAAGGAGACTCAAACGTGGAGGAAGACGGAAGCGGAGAACTATTTCAGTCGTCGTTTCTCCTCATTCATCCACTGAGAAACTTAACACCACAGACCGACTGTCTTCCGTGAACGCTGAATGCTGTGGTGGGGAATTCCGGTCGACGCCTCTCCCCCCTCACACAGAGACGTCAGCCCACCGTCATCGCGGTCGTCAGACGGCACCATGCGGACCTGCTGGCACTGCCCCTACCACTGGATCTCCTGCCCCATGCCACTGCTCTACTAAAAGACGTCTAGAGAATGGACTTTTACAGAAAGGAAACTTAATTGAAATTTGACCGAACATTTCATGCCATGTGCCTCAAAGTATAAAACTCTTGTTTGTTCAATGCCCAGTCTATCAGGAAAAAACTGAAAAAGAGCAGCGATTTCTGACTTTATCATTGAAAATGATGTTTGAAAATCATGTTTCTTACGAAGTCTTGGTTAAAAACGCATGGTGATGAGTCCAAGTGTGCCGACATCACCCCCACAGGTTACGCGTTGAAATCCTTTCCTCGTGTGTCACGTGGTGGTGGTCTGGCTATCATTTTAATTAAGAGAGTCTTACAACACATGTGTTACTATTACAAATTCTTTTCCATTTGCGCATGATAGTTTCGAACTTGTTGTTATGTCACTGTCGCTGTCACAATTACACATTAACTTCTGTTTGTTGTACCGCCCCCCTCCAAGCAAAACCAATAGGATGACTGATGACTGATGCCCTCTTTCACCAACAGTTTCCAGACTTTCTCGCCTATTGCAACGTGAGTAGGGGAAAGTCTGTAATCCTAGGGGATTTTAACTTTCATTACGACGTAGAGCAACAGGTAGCCAGGTTGAAAGATATGTTTACACAGTTCGATCTGGTACAGCTTGAGACTGAACCCACACACAGGTCAGGTCATATCATTGACTGGGTTGTTGACAGTGAGTCTGACCCCCTTGTTAACCCACACACAGGTCAGGTCATATCATTGACTGGGTTGTTGACAGTGAGTCTGACCCCTTTGTTCAGTCGACTAGTGTTTTTCCTACTACCTCACCTCTGATCACATGTCAGTTGTTTGTGAACTTAATATTAAAAAGCCTGTATTCCCCTCCACAGTAGTTCAGCGCAGGAATATTCGTGCCATTGACAGATCATCATTAAGGTCTGATCTTGAAAATACTCTGTCCGACACCTGTGACATTACAGTCAGTGATTTAAACACACGTCTCAGTGTACTGCTTGATAGAGACAGCCCCAGAGACCCCTAAACATGTGCCCACCAACAAGAAAGCTAAACCGTGGTTCACTCCAGCGCTGCATGAAGCCAAGCGTGCTCGATGTGCGGAGCGTGCCTGGTGGAAGACTGGTCTCACAGTGCACAAGCAGATTTTCACACATAAGAAGGATGAGTAAAAACTGTTTACTTCTTAAAGCAAAACAAGATTTCTATTCTTCCAAAAATCAAAAGTCAGACTTGTAAAGAACTGTTTGCCATAACTAATTCTCTGCTGGGAAAGATCAACACGTCCCCCCTCCCTAGCAACATTCCTCATGCCGACCTTGCCCAATCGTTCAGCGACTTTTTCAACAGCAAAATCCAATCAATCAGACAGAACATTGACAGCATGCAGACTTCTCATGTTCCCCCACAACCTGTCCTGATGTTGAAACACCCCTTGCTTTCTTTTCACCAGTGTCTGAAGACGCAGTGAGTAAGATCCTGAAAGACATGCCCCACAAAACTTGTGAACTGGCTCCGATACCCACGTCACTTCTGTTTGAGAACTCGGATCTCTTCATTCCCGTTCTTACCCGCCTTGTCAACGAGTTTATTCACTCTAGTGAGTTTCCAAAGGAACAAAAGCTCGATCTTGTCAGGCCTCTACTGAAAAGGGCCGGTATGGACCCAAATCAGCTGAAAAACTACCGTCCAGTCTCAAATCTTCCCTTTGTTCCCAAACTCATAGAGTTTTTGTCTCACAGCTCCTATTCCATCTTGAGATTAACTGTCTTCAAAATCCCTTTCAGTCTGTCTATTGTGCTGGTCACCGTACCGAAACTGCTCTGCTCTTCTTTGTTGTAAATGATCTCCTTGCCACTGCCGACGAACAAAAGGTCTCTATCCTTGCTCTACTCGATCTATCCGCTGCTTTCGACACAATTGATCATTCCATTCTTGTGCAATGTCTGCAGCACTATTTCAGCGTTACAGGAACAGCCCTTCAATGGTTCAACTTCAAGTCATACCTGTCAGACAGACACCAGTCAGTCGTTGTCAACAACGTCAGATCTCGTTTAGCCGAGCTGGAATCTGGGGTTACACAGGGCTCCGTCCTTGGACCTGTACTCTTTGTAATGTACACGCATCCTCTCTCTCAGATCCTTGAAACTCACTCTTGTCCTCACCAGATGTTTGCCGACGACACCCAGATAAGACGCTCGGGGAATGCCTCTGATCTCGACCAATTGAAGGGCGAATTGTCTGAATGTGTGTCTTTCGTTCGAGACTGGATGGCTGAAAACAAACTTCAGCTAAACCATGATAAGCCTGAAGCCTTACTGTTCAGCTCACCAGGAGCAAAAACATCTGCTCTTTCTGTAAATTCTTCACTTCTTATCTGCAGTACTGTTATCCCCTTCTCAGAAAAGGTTAAAAATCTTGGCGTCTTTTTCAACAGCGATCCTGATATGAAGGCACAGATGAACCATGTCTGTAAAATATGCTTTCTGGAAATTAGACGTATAGGTGCTGTCCGACATCTCCTTACCACTGAAGCAACCAAAACTCCGCTGTCCGCTTTCCCGTGTGTCCTGTGCGTTATCTGCTTCCCCGTGCCTGGGTGCGCGGTTTGGGTGCGTGCATGCGTGCATGTGTGCGTGTGTGTGTGTGTGTGTGTGTGTGTGTGCGTGCGTGTGTGCCTGCGTGTGTGTATGCGTGCACGCTTGTGTATGTGCATGCGTGCGTGCGTGTTTTCGTTAGTCCTTGTAAAGCACTTAGAGCTAATCTAGGATTTGCGCTATAGAAATATTCATTATTATTATTATTAAACATATGTGTCTGGGGAATGGATGTTGATGTTGTTTTGGTGACTATAGTATACACTCAGACATGCAAAAAAGCATTAGATTTTTTTTTAGAACAGAAATATATGTGTCGTTTTTCCTAAACTAATTTCTTTTTAAGTAATATTGCTTTTGATGTATCTATTTTCTGAGAATCATAACAACAACAACAACAATAATGACAATAATGATAAATAATTTACTTATTTAAAAAGAAAAAAATGTCACCCTTTCTGTAAAATTTGGATGTTAGTACACCTATACCTTATTAGAACCATTCCTATCAATGGATTTTATACGCACAGATTACATATAAAATTATCTTGTTTCTTTTATTTTTTTCTCTTTTCTAAATGAGAGTATGATGTTGAGTACACCCACATCCATGGAAATAAATTGTCACTTTTGTTTTTTTGGCTGTCCAATCTTCTGTGGCACCTCAGTGGCAGTGCACCCACACCGCTCATTCTCACCCCCTGTCCACAGCCACAGCCTGGCTTGTTCCGCTGCGGCCCGGCCCCGGCACCCACAACTAACAGGGAGCAGTCAATGTCAAGCTGTCAAGAGACAGTCCGCCAGAGGAGACACTGCACTGGTACTGAGTCACTTCAGTGGTGTTCAGTGGTGCCTGTTCTGATCCAACATGTACAGGACACCACATACTAAGCCCCCTACTGACAACAATACCTGCTTAGTCGCAGAGCAGGCATGAGCAAGCTCTCTCTCTGGAGGGTGCCACCACATCTGTCTAACGACAGTCCCCATGAATTTGCTGAAACCGGTGGACCGCGACGGATTCAAACCAAGGCCATAGACGTGGAGAGGATTTCAAAACTGAGGTCACCATGAATGCAGGGCATGAAAGGACACAGAATTTGAGACTTTTTCCCCCCTTAAATGCTGATCGATGAGAATGAGGATGATGAAGATGATGCTACGAATTTCCATTCAGGTCTGAGACTGCATGGCAGGGCTGTATTCTAGTTTCTACATTTGCTTTCATAATACACCTTGGTGTCAACCAGGCCCGAGAGATCTCTTACAGACACCTGCAATGTTTGTCAGGAAATTTGAGCAACACTCACAAAGACGCATCCATTAAGTGGATAAAACTCGATTGTGTGGTCCCAATCTTCCAAAATGAACCCATAGCAAACTCAACTCTGGGTAGGTGCTGGTCGGGGCAGAAAAATCCCACATGACTCAGATGGGGATTGAATCCATGACCTCCCAGCCAGGAGTCTGTGATGCTAACCACTTCGCCACGGTGGCTAGTTGAATAGTCACTTTTGTCCAAATACAGTCCAGATGTGTATAGACGCCCACTAACCCAGAATGCCAATGTTTCCAGCATGTCCAGAAAAAAACAACAATACAAAAACATATTATGTAATAAATGACTACCTAACTGCAGAGCTATGATAATGAAACTGCCATAAATGCAAGGGCATGCTCTCTCTGTGTGTGTGTGTGTGTGTGTGTGTGTGTGTGTGTGTGTGTGTGTGTGTGTGTGTGTGTGCCCTTCTAAATGTATGCTTTTATCATTTTTAACCCATCTGCTTTAGTTTTCTTTCTTTCAACTAACACACAGCATTCGATAAGTGTATGTTTGTATTTTAGGTGTTTACATTCAATGAGTAAAGGAATATGAGCCATCTGATATTTTCTTAATTTGACTAAAAATCATGAACATTATTATTTTCAAACTTTCTTCAATTCTTGAGTCTGGAATCAAAGCACAAACTAACAGTAAAGGGCACTGGACATGTTTCAAAAGTTGTCATTTTCACACAGTTTATACTAATGTACAGCAATTAGCATGCAAGTGTGTGTGTGTGTGTGTGTGTGTGTGTGTGTGTGTGTGTGTGTGTGTGTGTGAGAGAGAGAGAGAGAGAGAGAGAGAGAGAGAGAGAGAGAGAGAGAGAGAGAGAGAGAGAGAGAGAGAGAGAGAGCATGCGTGTGTATATGTACGTGAGTGCATTTGCATGTGTGCAAGTGTGTGTGTGTGTGTGTGTGTGTGTGTGTGCGCGCGTGCGCGCATACGTACATTTGCATGTGAGTGTGTGTGTGTGTGTGTGTGTGTGTGTGTGTGTGACTGTGTGTGTGACACCAGACGTTCACATGCTTAGAATCAATGGGAACTCAAGGTCCCAGTAAACAATAGGAACAGTAGAAATGGTTGAAACCGCCTTGAAAAATGAGTCACAGGACTGCTAAGACACGGTACACAAAAGTAATAATTGGTAAAAATCCTTTGGAAAAATAACTTTTAAGTTCCAGTCACTTACTCTAAATTCACTCAAGCTTTGCTTGAAGGCCCAGGTTCAAACTGAATCATTTTTCTTTTAAAAAAAAAAAAAAAAAAAAATCAGTGTTTAGTTTGTGCTACAAGGCTAAAAGAGTCCAAATATATGTGTTTTTAAATCAACACTGCCAAACAAGTTGGCAGCTGTGCTAAACAGAAATCTTTAAAAAAAAAAAAAAAAAAAAAAAAAAAATTTCATGTGTGAACTTAAGTCTACTTAAGTCAAAAGACATGCTAAATTGTACCAAAAAGAAATAATAATCAACCGGATGCAAAGTCCAACTGTGAATAATACAAAGTGTTTTTAAACCCTTTCAGTGTAGTAGCGACAATTCGACAGTGCATGCGAAGACAGTAGGCTGCTTCCGCGCAGCCGTTCATCAACGGGACTAGTGTACACGCGCTCTCTCTCCCGATGAATGTATGCCGCAAAGCTGTTCAACGTAAAAGATTCAGATCCAGATCCAGAACTACTTTCTATCAGTGAACTGGTAGAAAATCAGCCCAGTAAATAAAAAACTAAGAAATCCTTACCACACGAATGTAATGAAGGCTCTGTGTTCAACTATACAGTCATATAATGTAGAATGACCAGCAGACAACCAGATAGCAGTTCACAACCCAAAACAATACCTCAATTTTCGCCATTCAAAACGCTGAGCATGAACTCACAGGGCCTATACGGTTCGTCCTAGTTACTTCCCTTAAATCCTTACTATTTTTTTTACCCAAATCTTACAAGAAAAATAGAAACTCACTGAAAACAATGTGATGTCCACAAGCAACGGTATAAAACATTTTCTGTAAAAGAAATGAGCTCCAATCAAAAGTACAAAATCATTCTCTGCCACATGTGTTAAATTCCATCAAGAAAAATGGTCTGCTGGACAAATCAAATTTAATAAGGCATTTTGTTCAATAAACATATGTAATATGTTTCCTTTATAAGTCATAGGACAAGACAAATGTTATTAATTTTGATTTCATATATGATCTCCAAATTTTAATTAAGAGGTAATCGTTGTAACTGGCAAATGTAACTGAAATCTTTGATACTGACATCAGTGTGTGTGTGTGTGTGTGTGTGTGAATACTATGAAATAGATCAGTGCTACTTTAAAAGAAGTTAGAAAGCATTACAGAAGTGTTCGAAGATAACTGTCTGAGAGTACACGTAGAGTGTGTGTGCGTGCATGCATGCCTGTGTGTGTGTGTGTGTGTGTGTGTGTAAGATGAGAAGAGGACGATGTGGTTACATAGAACAAAAATAAAGGACAGATGAATTATAGGACAGTAACTATGAAAAATTATAGAAAAATAACTAAAGTTATCTAACTTACGATTATGATTATAAAATGTTCCTTAATGGACTTTCCAAAAGGTGTCTCGTTAATTTAACAAGAGAAATAACTGGTAACGAATCTAAGAAGTCAAACACATTAACATGCCCAGTGTCAGCACTTGGTATAACACCATTCAAAAAGGGTTTCGTTAGTTCACAATCAAAAATCACATGTTGAACTGAAAGATCCCCACGACATACACACTTAACAGTCTGGCAATACTTGGTTCGTAGGGAATTACATAAAAGTCTAAAAGCCAGGCTTGAAACCGGTCGGCTAATCGACACAAAGTTTGACAGAGTTTGCTGACGAGGTTTTGATGAGGAACTGTATTGACTCCAGAAATCCCTTTCGATGATATGACTAATTTCCTTGTGTGACAAAGGACAGTCAACCTTAATACTACCTAATATATTCTTTGCTCCCCTTTTTGCTGCTCTATCTGCTTGATCGTTAAAAATGAAGGAGGTGTGCGATGGGACCCACGAAAAACAACATTAGTACCTTTCATGTAAAGACAGTGCAACATGTACTTAATCTCAAATAATAATTCCTCTCTCTGTGTATTTTCAAAACAATGCAAACTTTTTAATACTGACTGTGAATCAACACAAAACAGGATATTAAATATTGAGACTGGCAAGGAAATTAAATAATTTAATGCCATCAGGACAGCAACAAGTTCAGCTGTAAATATGGAATGACCCTTACCTAATATAATATGATTTTTCAGCTTTGTAATCTGGAATTACAAAGCCAGATCCCGCACTACCATCATCAAGAACTGAGCCGTCAGTGTATACTTTCAAATAGTTAGTAAACTTTTCTTCCATGTCAATTTTGACAGATGCTGCTAACACATGCGGCGACATCGCTTTATTTAGATCAGAAGAAAAAATGTTAACTTTTACTTCCGTTAGTTCCCAAGGGGGTACCGGCGGAACCAGTACGCGAGGCGCTACCTCGTGTGGGTTAATCTTTGATGAATTAAAAACGTCTGAAACATATGAACGAAGCGTCTCTAAATTTGAATTTTCTGTGCATTTTTCGAAAAATCAATGTCGGATCGTGTATTTAACTCTTCAAGGTCGTCCACGGCAATCCGTCTCACTACATATTTTACAGAACTTATTTTCCTTTCCTCATCAAGTGGCAAAAGGGCTGCTATCTTATAAACTTCAGAGGACTTAGTGTGCACAGGTACACCAGGCAACTTTACAGCTTTACTGTCAATTCTTTGAAGTTTCTTTAAATGCGATCGCGGAGCTGAAAAGAATACCTCCTGTCCGTAAGTCAATCTTGATCGTACAAGACTGTTTGCTAAATGCAAACAAAACTTTGGGATCCTGTCCCCATGGAGAGTGACTGACTGACATTTTTAGAAAATTCAAAACTTTTAACCGCTTTAGTAACTATCGAGTCTATGTGTTTTTTTTCCAGTTTAGTTTTGGTGTAAGTAGGACGCCTAAAAATTTTACTTCAAGTTTATAAAAAATTTCCCGTCCTCCCAGAAAGAATATAGGCAAGTTACTTGGGTTATATCCATTGTTAAAGAGAACCAAATGTGTCTTTTCAACAGAGAATTGAAAGCCGTTCAAATGCATATAACTATTTAATTTATCCAGCTCGTTCTGAAAGAGCTTCTGAATATAATTTATGTGACGTAAATTTGTTCTTTTCTTTAAAGATACATTAATCCATATTGCAATGTCATCAGCATATTGAGCTACCTTGGTATATGATGAAAAACATGTACATAAGTCATATAGCATTACGTTGAATAACAAAGGGGAGATAATAGAACCTTGTGGAATTCCCATATTTATAGATCTTGAGGATGATAAAGTCACACCAACTTTGGTCATTATATGTCTCCCCACTAAAAATGATTTCACATAATTGTAGACGTGACCAGAAAGACCCAATTTGTTTAATTTATACAGTAGTCGGCTGTGCCACACTCTATCGTAAGCTTTAGTAAGATCAAAGAAGGAAGCAAGGACACTTTTACGTTTAGAAAACTGTTTCTTAATATGAGTAGTTAGTCGTGTCAGGTGATCAATTGTACTTCGTCCTTTTCTAAATCCAGCTTGATGTGAAGAAAATACATCATGTTTATCACAGTAATTGGCCATTCTGAAATTTACTATTTTTTCCATGACTTTTCCAGTATGAGACGTGACTGAATGGGTCTATAACTAGACGTCTCAGACCGAGGCTTGCCCTGCTTTAGAATAGGAGTCACAATAGACGTCTTCCACTTATCGGGAATTTGTCCACATTCCCAAATTTGTTAAATAATTTATGTAAAATGACTATCCAGTTCTCTGGTAAATGGTTTAACATAGTGTAAGAAATCCCATCCAAACCAACCGAAACCTTTTTATTTCCCAACAGACGGATAGCATTCCTGACTTCCTGTAAAGATATTGATACATTTATAGTACTGTTGTTGTTTGGTACAGGATCTCTATAGTTATCAGTATTTTTTTCTTTTAATCTAAACGACTTTTGTTCATTAGGCAAACATTCCGTACAACATGTTTTAACGTACATAGATGCAAATTCCTCAGCTTTTCTTTGGGAGATAGAAAATTCTTTACTTGTTGTTTGATCGGGTAATCTTGGAGTTTAATGCCCGATTTTTCATTTTCTTTCACTTATCCCACACCTTTTCAAGTCTTTACAGTCAGATACTTCATTTAGACAGAACTGTGACCAGTATTGTGTGACTCTGTTTGCTTTTATTTTTGTACTGCACATTTCTTTATGAGCTGCATCTTTTATCTCTTGCACAGGAACTTTTCTAACTTTTAGCCAGTTAAGATAAGCTAATGTTTTTGCTTTAACAGCATGTGTGTGTGTGTGTGTGTGTGTGTGTGTGTGTGTGTGTGTGCAAGCGTGCGTGCATGCATACATGCATGTGTGAATACTATGAAACAGCTTAGCGCTACTTAAAAAGAAATTAGCAGGTACAATTTAAGTGTTCAAAGATTATTATTAAGCACTGCTGCACTAAAAAATAAATGCTGTTCCGTGTTGCTTGTCACTGTTTGCTTGTTCTTTGTTTTCACTGTCCTAAATGTTATTTGTTTTCGCCTGAAGAAGATCCAAGAGGTCAAAATGCAATGTGTCTTTGTCCTGTACTTTGTCCATGTCCTTGGCGGCAACTACCCCCCTCTCTTTCTAAATCTTTTTTTTTTTTTCATTTAGTTGCAAAGTGAGATGACTGCAGGCGGTAATCTAAACAAATCTTAAGTAAATGTTAGCGTATTATGAACGTGGACAAATGAATCACAAGACAAAACACCAATGTGTTTCAACCTCCTAGGTCTTCTTCAGGCAAGATAAAACACAATTAGGACAACGAAAACGAACGAGCAATCACTTGTCTTCAATCACTTCAACACGAGATGGGTGTTGAATGAAAAACGAGGCTATTAGAAGGGGGATAATGTGTGAGTCAAGGTATTAATGATAATGAGTATATTACTGACAGGAATACTAATAATGGTAATGGTGATGATCAAAATATTGAAAAAAAAACAAAAAGTGAAGACAGGATTATTACCACTTTTAGTATTATATGGCATTAGCAGTTTATAGTGTGGGAGAAAGGGGAGTGGGTTAGAGGATTCTTAAACAGCATGGGTGCCATGGCAACAGTCTTGATGGCGATGGTGATGTTTATGGTTGTGGTGGTAATATAAATACTAACAATCGTATTAATGATGATAATGCTAACAACCATAATGAAGGTAATGGTAATAATGGCACTGATAATAAAAGCATGATACAGATATATATATATATATATATATATATATATATATATATATATATTATTGATAATTTAAAAAAACTAATGACAATGATAATAGAATAAAAATAAAATGATAATATTAACGAAAGTAATGGTAATAATGGTACTAATACTAATACTAAGGGGGAAGAAAAAAAAACAAGGGGAGGAAGAGGAGGGGGGAGGACAGGAAGAACAAAGAGGAAAGGGAGAAATTTGTTAGGTGGAAAGAGGAGAAAAATATTGGGTGGTGGAAAGGAGTTGAAATGCTCAATGAATAACAGCAGACAGTACTGTTGGATGGGGATAATAATGATAGTAGTAACAGTAAGTGCAGCAACACTAGCAGTGGCAGGAAAGGGATGGTAATGATGATTGATAAAGGAGCTAGCATTTCTATCTATAAAGAGAGAGAGAGAGAGAGAGAGAGAGAGAGAGAGAGAGAGAGAGAGAGAGTGTTCCATTGTAATGTCAGCCTCCTACTCATTGATCACCCCACCCCCAGCCCCCACCACCACCACTAAATCTATCGTTACTGGGGGAGGCGGGGAGGGGAGTAGGGAGTGAGTAGACTGATGTAGCAAGCGGAGAGACTTTGAGTGTAGGGAAAGGGAAAGGAAGGTGAGCTGTAACTTATGTTTGAGGTCAACAGTGGGAGGTGTGTTAGTATGTGTGTGTGTAGGTGGATGATATTGCAGGTTGGTGCTACTTTTGGGTGTTGATGCCATGAGGATGGAGCATGCCGAGTTTGGCAATAAGATGAGATTCCTGCATAAGGCACTCCAAGTTGTCATCCTGTGATTCCCAAAGTGCCAGGACTTTAACATGGTTGATGTTGTGTTGGGTGTGATTGAAGTGTAGAGCACTGGTTTGGGCCGATGATGGCGGATGTCCCAGGTGTTCAGAGATGTGTGTCTCAAGTGTGTGAGATGTCTCACCTACATACATCTTACCACACAGCTGGCAGTGGATGGCGTACACAATGTTGTGGCTCTTACAGGAGAACGTGCGTTTAATAGTGAATGAGCCTTTGGGCCATGTAGGCTGGTGTCTGATTTGGTGAGAGGGCAGATTTTGCAGTTGGGTTTAGACCAGGGGAAAGTACCTGGTGGCTTAGTTGCGGATTTTTTGTTCAGCTTAGAGCACACCAGTAGGTCTTTGAGGTTTTTGTCACGTTTGAAAGTGATCATTGGTTTGGACTCAAAAGCAGGTTTATGATTTTCTACTATGTGCCAGTTTGACTTCAGGATCCGGCAGATGGGCAGAGTGTGAGGATGGAAGAGAAGGCAGGCGGTGGGTCTGTCTCTTTGGGAGGCTTAGTTTCCAGAGCAGATAATGATATTCTGGATTTAGCTGTGGTGTGGCTGAGAACATCATTAATGACGGCACTGGGGTAGCCACGGTTGGTGTAAAACTCAGACATTTTGGTTGCTTGTACAGTGAAATCTTCGCTGGAGCAGAGTCTGCTTAGGCAAAGGAATTCAGAATATGGAACTCTGTCTTCAGTGGATTGGCGGTGGGAAGATGTGTAGTTCAGGAATGAGTGCACATCAGTGGATTTATAGAAGACATACTGTCTAAAATCACTTTATGTGAATAGACGTTAAATTGAAGAACGAACGAACGATAGAAGACACACAGTTTTTAAGCAGTCCATCTTTGAGGGAGATGGCGATGTCCAGGGAGTTAACTGACTGTGGAAATTGTGTAGGTCAATTTGATGCATGGGTGGTATCAACAAAGTTGAGGAAATTGCGGAGGTCATATTCTAGCACGGATGTGGCTTCCAGTCCATCATCAATGTATTGTTTGTAGAGCTCTGGTGTTGGGTTTGTAAGAGGTTAGTAGGCGGCGTTCTAGGTGCCCCATGAAGAGGCAGACGTAGGATGGTCCCATTTTGGTTCCCATAGCAACACCACTGATTTGTGAGAATGTATGGTTGTTAAATTCAAAGGTGTTGAGGGCGAAGGCTAATTCTGCAAGTCTGACCGTGTATCTGTGGAGGACGTTATGGGTTAGGGGGCTATTTGTAATAAGAACACGAGGGCCTTCAGTCCATCAGCATGAGGCATGGAAGTGTAGAGAGAGACAACATCAAGTGTTAAGGAGAGCTGGGTTGGAAAGTGGGATCTGTGTTGTATGAATTAATCATCATGTTGAGTGTGTGGGTTGTGTCTTTAAGGTATGTGGGGAGGCCTTGTACAATGGGTTGGAAGAGAGAGTCTAAGTACTGTCAAATGTGTTCTCTCTCGCTTTCTCTCAATTTGTTTTTGGCTTCTTTGGTGCTCTCCCTCTCTCTTAACAAACGTGCACGCGCACACACACACACACACACACGCGCACGTGCATGTACACACAACCACCAGCGTGCGAACGTGCACATGCACTCATTATAGATATGCACCTCTCTCTCTCTCTCCACAGCACTTTGCAGCACTCTCCATCCTTGATGTGGAAGAGGATACAGATGTCAATACACTTGTAAACACCTTCAACACTGTGGTGACTGAAACTGCCAGAGAGATCCTTGGCAAACGTCACCCTGTCAGAGAGCAATGGGTCAAAGAAGACACCCTTGATTTGTGCGACAAGAGGAGAGAACTGAGAACAAGAAAAATAAAGCAGATGGAGCAAAACAGAAAGTGCAGTTAGCAGGGAGATAAAGGAAAATGTGAAGAAAGCAAAGGAGACATGGATAGAGGAGCATGCCAAGACATTGAGGACAACCTACAGAAGAACAACAGTGGGGAAGCATACCAACTTATAAAAGACCTGACAATCTCCAAACAAGGGCAAGTTTCCTCATGCAGAAAAGGCTATTCTAACTATAGGACAGAAGAACTGCTCCAAATTATACCACTTCACCACAACAGGAGACCCACAAGTCCTGAATGTCCCCTCAGTGACAGTGACAACTTCCTCATGCTGCATGAAATAAAGGCAGCAATTAAGTCCTTGAAACTCGGCAATTCAGCAAGGGTGGACAACATGCCAGCAGAGTTGGGAAGGAAGGAGGAGATGCCATGATAGTGCCCTCACAGAGGTATGTATCAAAATCTAGCTAACTGGCTCAGTAATCATTGCTGGAAGTATAGTAGCAAACCTACGCTTTGCTGATGACATCGATGAGCTAGCAGAAGAGCAGGGAACTAGCCAGCCTAGCGGAGTGCCCTGACAAAAATGTTCTGCTACATTCAGCATGGAGATCAGCACCGAAAAGATAAAACTGATGACCAGTGACTATACTATGACTGTGCTAACACTGCTATCAAAGGAAAAAACTAGAGATAGTTCAGAGCATCAAGTGTCTGGCAATTGGAGATCAAAACCTGAAGTGCTCTCCAGAGTTGACAGCACTACTAGGCAGAGTAAGACCCATCTGTAATGACAGAAACATCACAATCAGTTCCCAGATCAGAGCGATATGCTCCCTGGTCAGGGCCATAACTCTCTATGCCTGTGAGATGTGCACTCTGACAGCTGAACTGGAAAGGATTCAGGCATTAGAGATGAGATGTTTCCGCAAGATCCTTGGCATCTCATACGAAGACCATGTTACCAACTTGAGGTCCAGGCCACAGTAAGGCAAGCCACTGGGCCATACGAAGACCTGTTGTCCACAGTGAAAAGACGGAAAATGAGATGGTATGGACATGTACAAAGATCAACACGAGTTGCCCAAACTATTCTACAAGGAACAGTGCGAGGAAGCAGAAGGAGAGGAAGACAGAGAAAGAGATGGGAGGACAACATGAGTGAATAGACTTACCTCACACTCAGCAACTGTCTAAGAGTGTCTAAGAACGGGAGGAGTGGGGGAAGCTGGTTGCAAGTCTTCTGTGGTGCCTCAACGGCCCAAGACTCTGGGACAGGTGATAGGCATTGTTTGTGGTTTTCTGACATGTACGTGAATGGGTGCTACTGTGCTAGTTATGTGCCGGAAAGCTGGTTTTTTATATATATATATATTTTTTTGGTGTCCCAACCTCTGCGCCACCTCAGAGGCAGTGCACCCACGCCACTCATTCCGACACCCCCCATCCAGCCACAGCCCGGTTTGCCCCGCCGCAGCCCCGGCACCGGCAATCCACAGGGAGCAGTCAATGTCAAGTCATCAACAGGCAACCCACCAGAGGAGACACTGCACTGCTGCCAAGTCACTTCGGTGGTGTTCAGTGGCGCCTGTTCTGATCTAACATACGCAGGACACAACCTACTAAGCCACCTACTGATGACAATAATTGTTTAGTCGCGGAACCGGCGTGAGTGAGCTCTCCCTCCGGACATCCGTCCAACGACAGCCCCCATGGACTCACCGATACCGGTAATCTCAACAGAACCAAACCAAGGCCACAGACGTGGAGAGGACATCACAATTGAGGTCACCATAAGAGCAGGGCATGAAGGGCCACAGAATTTGAGACTTTTTTTTTTATGCTGATCGATGAGAATGAGGATGATGAAGATAATGCTACGGATTTCCATTTCGGTCTGAGACTACATGACAGGGCTGTACTCTACGCTTCCTTTCATAATATATCCTGGCCCAAGAGATACAGGCACCTGCAGTGTTGATCAGGAAATTTGAGCAACACACTCAGAAACGCATCCATTAAGTGGATGAAACTCGACTGTGTGGTCCCAGTCTTCTCAACTGAGTCCGCAGTAACTCAACTCTGGGTAGGAGCCCGGTCGGGGCAGAAAAAACCCACATGATTTCTGATGGGATTCGATCCCACAACCTCCCAGACGGGAGGCCGCGACGCTAACCACTTCGCCATGGCGCTGGTTGGTTTTTAATAAATGGTTTGTGCCTGCAATGCCAATTTTGTTTATATCTGAGGAGCAATGAATTTTTAAAGCGTGGTTTAAATTGGACAGCAGTTCCAAGTTTTCAATGCGCCGTGTTCTTGCTCTTTCCACGCTGGACATACGAAGTGCTCCACTTCCTTCAGATCGACTTGACACCAAACACATAAGCACATTTGAAAGTCGATGCTAGGTATGTTAACATGACAGCAGAACAATTGTTACAATGCCAGTTTTGACAAAAGGCAACGTCTCAAGACTATAGGAGGTGGAGAAGAAGGGCATACAAAGTCAATGGTGATGGGAATGGCTGATGGAAAGGGATACAACAGGCAAAACAGGTGGTCTGTGGCTACAGAAGATGGACATGCCAGGGGCAGCTTTCTGTTCCGTTTGTGTGAAGATTTCAGACTTCTTCAGATTTCAAATAGCAACAGCAAATTCAGTGCCAAAACTGTGTTTGTAGAGTAACCGTATTGTGGCTTCTTACACCAAGTATCTGCAACCATCTGCCAGTAATACATTCACGAAGTAGCTCTTACTTTTCAGTGACTTCAGAGCATGGAGTATAACTCCTAGGACTTCAGAAGATGGTCTAGAGTCCCTCTTCACTTCAGAATATACAATCTACAGTGTATGGAAGATTAAAAGGTATAAAAAATATGTGTAGAATAGTGACTTCAGAAGACAATCCTGAGAACCTCTTCACTTCAGAATCAATCTACAGTGTATGGGGGAGATTAAAAGGTGCGTGTGGATTAAATTTAAAACAACATATTAGGGGAAAAAATGATTTTTTCTTCAGGAAATTGCATTTGTTTTACGTATTTATTTATGAACTTTTTAATTTCAGATGTAATTTTCCACTCTACATTCAAACAACCCTTTCAATTGCCTACTAAAACAAGATTTTCTTTCAGCTTCAGAGAGGCAATGCCCCCTGACCCCCACACACAGGGGCGCTGACCCTGTACCCCACTGGGGCCTGGGCTGTCCCTAGACCCCTGCCTTTCAAATCTACTGGTAGCACCCCTGTACATGTATTTCTGTGTGCAAAAGTGTGTTGGTTTATGATCTTTTGACCATACACATTGATTTATTTCTAAGGGTACTGTTCTCGTTTACATTCTCTTTCGAGGGCTTCATGCATTTACCTGTAGCTTTCTTATTAACAATTTTTCATTGAACAGCACTGTTTTCACCTGCACAGTGCCAGATGTATAGTGCAGCATCGTCATGTGTTGACAGATGACTACTAAAGCAGACACTTGTGAAGACAAAACTCCCTTGGCGTCCAAGATTACATGTGGTCTTTGAAGTGCTTGTTTCAAGTTGTAAACGCACACACACAACACAAAATCAATGAGAGAAATGTAATTTATTATACAAATTTCCAATACTTGTTTACAAAATGCACATCAGAAGAGAAATCCAATCCAGACATCACGGAGCTACCCTGCTGATCAACACCACTGCCAAAGCAAAGCATTACTGAACATCCGCCACTAAGTATTCCTCAAGCATCAATATCCAGCATGTTGCATTGTTTTCCCTGTTATTTTCACCCCTGGTCTGTGTGCAATGTGTCATGCATGTCCGCACTCTGTGCAATCTTTGATGCATGTACACACTATTATGTGCGTACATATGCAGTCCAAAAGTAGTTTTTCCCATGGGTCTTGATCCCACACATCAAAATGCAGATCCCTAGGAGCAGTCTAAACATGGTTCTAGAAATCACTGCATCACTTTTACACTGAACAATCCAAGAGCTTTCAAAGCACATTTGCAAGCTCAGAGCCAATCGCAAATGACCAGGAACATAGATCAACATGAAGTTATGAATGGACTGTGTGTGGGGCACTTACCAAGACAAACCAACGTCCTGTTCACCAACCTCCTGGCTGCAGAAACATTTTCTTTTATGGCATTATGCATTTTTCTTGGCAAAGGCTGGACTTGAGAGATAAAAACAGTCTATAACATTCGTCCATAGGGAAACAAGGCTACCTGAAATTGTTTTGGCACATGAGAGATGGCAGTTCACACCAGCACATGACAGTGTTTAAGTACAAAATGTTCCCCCAGCTCAGGGGGTTAAAGAGAAACAGAAGAGTTTCGTACATCACCATCAACTTAGTTTTCTCATTTAGAGTGACGGCAATTGTGCTGGTGGTGGCCCATAAACCAGACTCCTGTGCATAGCAACCCTCTATACATTTTTGCTGAATAAAGCAAGACAAACGAAACATGCTGAATAAAGCAAGACAAAACAGAACAGTCCAGGTTTAACTTCGTTTCCCCCTCTTTGCACAGGTACAAAACCTGCACAAGTATCAGATCAATCTGTATGGATCACACACTATACTCCCTGCAGATTCCAAATAAGGCAACTTTATATGAATACTTTATATGAATACCGCTGGACAGTACAAAATGGTTTCATTTGAATAGTGTCTGGATTCAGTGATTCGGTTGGTAAACTAGCTGGTGGTGCATGATCCCACAGCATTTCAGTGAAAGGCAGTATTTACAGCAGACAGGGGAATCTCAACACTGGTACATGTGGTTGGGGGCAGCATGTCACAGGATCACCATCTTCCCATCCACACAATGAAATTTGCTTCTGTTGGTTTCTGAATGCCTTGGAATACCAGGACTCCATTCATGGAAAGACAAGAGAGCAGCTGAAGAACAAAGTTGCTCCCAAATTTCATCACTTTCTTTTCCCTTGACAAAGTACCAAATCATGAGCAGGAAATATCAGAACTGCATAACAACAATGGAGAAAAACAGACCAATTAATTTTCCAGTCTAGGAAGATCCAACAAGTTAGAATGATCTTTGAACACTTCATCTGATTTTTTTTAAAAAATTTCTATGCCACTTCCTAAGAGTATAAATGCATCACTGCTTCTGCCCACCTATAGGGGCTAGAAAATCAATGGCAGGATAGCTTTGGGTCCTTTCCTGAAAAAAAAAATCAACTGAATTCTGGGCCTTTGTTCCCTTGGTGTAATAAATCATGCTCACCTTTCCACAAGGAGTGAGAAACATAAGCCATGAAGGTTTCCACAGCAAACACTAACAAGATGTTCCTGTTGTACATGGTAAACATCATTCATTACAGATTTTTTTCTTGGTACAACTATTTAAATGTCGCTGAGAACATGAAAATATTAAAACTGAGTGCAATAAATAATTAGAGTGAAGAAAAAGCAACTTATATTCAAAAGAAGACCATCGATTCTTCCACCATATCCGAACAAATGCTGCACTGAAACAAAATTAATCCCACAACTGTCCTCATTTACAAAGAAAACAGCATGGGTGTTGATCATACCATTTTCACCAATAACCACTGACCCAAATCCATAGCTTGAAAACGAGGCTTGCTTACTAAAACAAAGTCAAGTTCTTGGGTGTCTTCAGCAGAAAACTAGAAGACTTGATGTGCTTTCATTCTGTTGTAAAAGTGTCTTGAATCCACCAAACAGATGTGCTTTCATTCTGTTGTAAACGTGTCTTGAATCCACCAAACAGGCGGCATCATTAGGATCATCCAGATAGCTTACAGAAATATTCATCTGAATCCTGCTGCTTCAAATGAAGTATTCACCTTGTGTTTTGAAAACTGGGCCTTAAACTGCTTGTGAATTTGCTCAGCTCAGCGTATCACACTGTACAGAGATGTTACTTTGGAGCTCTGCTGTATCATGATACGTGACCTCTAGTCTTATGCCAGGGTACATACTTTTAAACACGCAAGCCAAGAAGAAAACGGTCATAATTCAAGTAGTGTTAACATTACAAATATTACCAGTATAACCATAACTCTACAAAACAATCTTCAATACAGATATATATGGCTGATCAAGCACTTGCAAGCAATTAGGAAATGCATTGTTTTCCAAGAGGCACCCTCTTTGCCTCACGTGTTACGATGTAAATAAACCAACTCAACTGTCCATTAGAAGCCCCAGCCCCATAAGCCTTTATGCAAATGCCCACCTCTCCATCCAAACTCTTTTTACATGGTCCTACTTGATCATTTAAAAGAAAAAAAAAATCTGATAAAATGTGCATGCTGAATGGGGAAAACGAAAACTTCATCATCATGCACCCTCACCATCTGCATCATGGCCATATAAACACTGACAAGTTATCCCCATCGGCCAAAACTATTATGTCTAGCCCTCAGGTATGGCAAGGGGACCTGACCTGGAATTCAGTCTTTTTTTTTTAAACTCCATTTTACTGCCTCTGATCAGAGTAAGAATCTTCAATGCTAAAATAAACACTACCACCACACTGCTGATTTTTTTTTCACTCTGTATTTTAGCAGGCTTGGGACTTTGCGTTTTTTTTTTTTTTCTCCTATTGGAAAGCCTCTTCATCCTGATCTGTCAAAAGGCCGTGTCTGCTGAAACAAATCTACATGTCTAGGACTTTGTTGGTCTTCTCTGCATTCCCGGTCATGCAGGTGTAGCTTTCTGAATACTGAAACCGAGTCAAGTGTTGTGACCACTGTGCATAATAATTTTACAAACACATACATACAATTGACAGAGAAACCCAAGTTTCAGAAGCATTTGTGAGTCCACTGTTTGCAGGTACACGGTGGTCAAGGGTGTGGAAAACATCAAAGCGTTACACACGTCTGTATATGTGCATACTAGTACATGTCCTTGTAAAAGTTAAGATACGAGCCATGCAGGAACAAGGCAATCACAACAAGATTTATAGAAAAATGCAAATCAACTGTACTGTTCACAACCCTGCCCCTGAAATCCCCTCCTGTCCAACTTCAGGGAAGCACACATCTACGGCGCAGCTATGGAGGAACACTCTGGAGACTGGGACAAACTGAGAACTTTAGGTGCTGCAAGCATCTGGTGCACACCCTACCATTGCTAACAAGAACAAAACCTGCTGCACATGCAATGTTTCATTTCTGAACTGTTTTAGCTTTCTGTTTGGATTCCATGCCACATACAAAATACCTTGCCCCAAAGACCACTAATTTTCTTCTTTTTTTTTTTGTTTTTGTTTGAGTGCAATTACTTCCAAGCCCACAAAATGCAACGTAAACTGAAAGAGCAATCGTGTTGCTGTTGAAGCAAACTCAATGTAACTTGCATAGACGCACCATTTCATAAAATGCAACCCATTTCTCCCTCCTTTAGCACTGAATATGCCCTCAATATTCTGCAAGGATCTAACAATAGTTTCAGACACCACCTTAAGACAATGCAGAAGGGTTGAAAAATGATGGTCTTCATACTGTCAAGAAGCTAATGTTAAAACCGTTTCATGTGCTCCCTGAGGGCTCCTCCATGGCCGAGTCACTACTGCTGCGGTAGTTGAGGTCCATCAGACAGGCATCAATCACATGATGAAAACTGATACAGGAAGTCAAAGTCATGAGGTCAAGGTCACTCAGAATTCATGGAGAGAAGAGAGTTGATGGTGGCATCCTTGTTACCATTATTGGCCTCAAAGACCGACTTGATGACCTCGTCCTCCATGTTGGGGAACATGTCCTTGACCTGCTGCAGGTCTTCCTCTGTCATCTGGGGCTGCTGCTGAGGTCCACCACCAGGCTGACCGGGCTGACCGGGCTGACCAGGCTGAGGAGGATACCCTGTGCACATCGTCACATCACTCATTTAACACGCGTCATCTATGGCACACTACACATGCCAAATCTTGCACACAATCATCATAATGCACCTTTAACTTCAGTCATTTAAGGTACCATGGACAGTTCAGGTGGGGCCACTGCGCACATCAATGCAACATACATTTAACTTGTGTCATTTAAAGTACCATGGATACTGGATTTGGAACTAGTGTGCACGTCATTACACCATACATTTAACTTCTGTCATTTCAGACATCGTGGATGTGGGATGAGGGTGCTGCACACACCATCATGTATTCACTTAATCTTTCTCATATTAGATACTATGGATGTGGTGGTGGGGGGGGGGGTGATGGGGGACCCCGCACACATATCGCATCATGCATTGGACCTTTGTCATCCTAGGCATCACAGATATGAAAGAGGGTGTTGAGGGGAGGTGCTGCATCCTTCACTTCATACAACCTTTGTCATAAGGTACCCTGCTATGGAGTTGGGGAGGGGATGCTATATACGTCACATCATACATTCAAACTCTGTCTAAGGTACCACAGATATGGGGGTGTGGACGCTGCACACATCATACATTTAAGCTGTATCCTCTAAGGTACCACAGATTCGTGTGTGTGTGTGTGTGTGTGTGTGTGTGTGTGTGTGTGTGTGTGTGTGTGTGTGTGTGTGTGCATACATCAGACATTCAAACTTTCATCTAAGGTGCTATGGATATACTTATGTAGATGGTGGGAGTGGGGACACTGATCATGTACAGCTGACCTCCTGTCATCTAAAATACCATGGATATGGGGCGGTGAGGTGGAGACGTTGCACACGTCACATATACATTTGATCTCTGTCACTTTGTCATCTAAGGTACCACAGACATGGGAGGTGGGGACACTGTATTATCATATATTTAACTTTTGTCATCTGAGAGACCATGGATGTGAGCAGGGGAGGGGTTAGAGGGATGCTGCAAACATCAGACATTTGACCTCTGTCGTCTCAGGTACTTTACAGGGGGTGGGTGGGGATGCCGCACACATCATGACATCCCACATTTAACCTCTTGTCATGTAAGGTACCATGGATATGGGAAGAGGGGGGTACGCTGCACTACTACATCACACACTGAACCTGTCATCTGCAGTACTACCGATATGGGAGATGGGGGCAGGGACGCTGCTTGCAGACCAGGTAAACAGCACACACGTCTAGGCGGCAGGAGAAATGTGGGCCCATGGTTCAAGTCTCCTATAAGCAGGGATTTCCCTTCCCCTTAGCACTTTCAGCTATGAAATTTAAATGAACACCCCTCACAATCTGCTCAAAACTGCATTACAAGCAGATAAATCAAAGGTCTATGTATTTTGTGTGCATCTGTATACTGTGCTTAAAAGTGCATCGTACACATTTATGCGTGGGAAAGTTTGGCTGGTATTGAACAATCCTTAACATGTGAGGATACATGAAAACTATAAATGTAAAATTGTGTACCTATGAAACATATTTTGTGACACAGTGTATGTGCAGGAATGAATGGAAGCAGGAGTGCATGGAAGCCCAAACATACATGTCCAGAAACTGTACATCTCTGTCTGTCCACAAGCACACCCAAAGGCATGTTCCCACAAACCCCAACCCTCCCAAAGAATTCAGGGACAGAACAGAGCCCCCAAGATCAAGGGAGTGAAGAAGCAAGGCCTGACCTGCTGGCTGTCCCGGTGCCTGGGGATAGTACATGGGCATCATGAGGGGCGTGGTGTAGGTGGTCACATAGTGGGCTGAGGAATGCTGCTCATTGGCTGCAACAGCGTCATTGCCTTCCACAGTCAACAACAAGCAGTCAGGAAAATCCCAGACTTTCAACACTCAAATGAGGTTCAGTAGTCCACTAACATATACAGCAAAGCACTCTGGGATTTAAAAAGTCATTAACAGAGCTGCCTTGGCCTCAAAGCACAGTGTGTGGCATCTTTAAATTCTAATCATTGCATTCCAAACCTATACCTCACCCTTGTATGCCATATCCCAATCATCATGCGGTTTGGGAAATCGGTGAGCAACAAATGACATTTGTTTTTAGCAATTTGTTTCCTGATTTTTCTTCTCTTTATTGAACATATTTTTCTAACATAAGTTTACAGTCTAAAAATTTACATAATCTCAATTTAAGCCACTATTAACTCCCTGAAGAGGATAGGGAGCAGTGTATTTTTTTCTTGGTGTTTGTGTTGCATTTTGTCGCAGCACCGTCAATGAAATCGTAACATGCTACGCCAAAAGCAGAGCACGTGGATGCTCTGCATTGACCTACCGGCAGATTTAAAACAAGACCAACCACTTTGTGTGCAAATTCTACAGTAACCTGTCTGGATCATCACTGGCTAAACAATTAAGATACAAAAAAGGTGTTCTCTCCTGCAGCTGAAAAGTTCAACAAGCTTCTCCTCGATCACCCCATCGATCTGACGCAAGGTGTCTACTCATTTGCCCTCCCCTTGGTTTCCAGCAGTGGGCACCCCCCACCGAGTACATGAGACAGGAGGAGGAGGAAAGCAGAGAGACAGTAGCTAAAGACTCGTTTGATTGTCCACATACAAGTATTACAACTTGCAAATAAAATCATCAACACTTCTGCGATCCAACGCAGTTAAACTTCAGCTCAATGAAAAACTGAAATGATCATCTCTGCACCTTAAACACTTTTCAACTGACTGTATCCCAAACTCCAATCAAATTGGAAAATTGCCCTATTCAGACATCTTCATCTGCACAGAATTTAGGCGTTACCCCTGACTCAGCACTTTCCTTCCAGCAACATGTTTCCAGTCTGCCATGTCAGTTACTTTGAGCTTCACTGCATCTGTTCTGTGCGACATTTTCTCTCTCCTGATGCCACAAAAACCATTGTTTCTGCCTTCATTCTATCAAGACTTGATTACTGTAATTCTCTTCCAGCTGGCTGTCCCCAGAATCTTCTTAGTCGTCTCCAGAAAGTACAAAACAATGCTGCTCGTTTGATTCTCAATCTCAGACAACCCAGATCTTCTCATGTCACTCCCTTACTTCATTCTCCTCACTGGCTGCCGGTCGAAAAACAAATAGACTACAAAGTGTCCTCACTCTGCTTTAAATCTTTGAATGGCTTAACTCCTTCCTACCTTTCTTTTCTTTTCTTTCTTTTTTTTTTTTTGCTGTCCCAGCCTCTGCGCCATCTCAGAGGCAATGCACCCACGCCGCTCATTCCAACACCCCGTCCACAGCCACAGCCCGATCGGCCCCATCGCAGCCCCGGCACCCGCAATCCAAGAGAGCTGTCAATGTCAAGTCGTCAAGAGGCAACCCACTGGAGGAGACACTGCTGCCGAGTCACTTCGGTGGTGTTCAGTGGTGCCTGTTCTGATCTAACATACGCAGGACACCACCTACTAAACCCCTACTGATGACAATAATTGCTTAGTTGCGGAGCTGGCATGAGTGAGCTCTCCCCCCGGAGGGCGCCATCACGTCTGTCCAACGACAGCCCCCATGGACTTGCCGATATCAGTGACCCAACAGAACCAAACCAAGGCCACAGACGTGGAGAGGACATTGAACTGAGGTCACCATGAGAGCAGGGCATGAAGGGCCACAGAATTTGAGACCTTTTTTTTTTTAATGCTGATCAATGAGAATGAGGATGATTAAAATGATGTTACGGATTTCCATTTCGGTCTGAGACTACATGACAGGGCTGTACTCTACGCTTCCTTTCATAATATATCTCAGTGTCAACCAGGCCTGAGAGATACAGGCACCTGCAGTGTTGGTCAGCAAATCTGAGCAACACTCTCAGAAACACATCCATTAAGTGGATGAAACTCGACTGTATGGTCCCAGTCTTCCCAACTGAGTCCGCAGCAAACTCAACTCTGGGTAGGAGCTGGTCGGGGCAGGAAAAACCCACATGCCTCTGATGGGATTCAAACCCACGACCTCCCAGCCATGAGTCTGCGACGCTAACCACTTCGCCACGGCGGTTTGTCCCTTCCTACCTTTCTGATCTCCTTCATCTCTATGTTCCTTCTAGCCAGTTGCATTCTTCTACCAACAACGCTCTGCTCAAAATCCCTCGATTTTGAACTAAAACCTATGGCGATCACTCTTTTTCTTTTCAGGGTCCAGTTTCTTGGAATGAACTCCCAACATCTTTGCATAGTTCAGACTCTGTCTTCCTTCAAGTCACCTCTTAATCCAACCCTCTTCACCTATCAATGGAAGTTCTTTCTTCCCCTTCCCTTGCCAATCAAACTGATTCTGCAACTAATGAGTGTGTGTGCCTGGGTGTGACTGTGTGTGTGTGTGAGTGTGTGCGTGCGCACATGTGTGTGCGCGCTTGCTGTTGTGTCCGTTGTTCTTATTCGTTTCATTCATCTTTTCTTTAACCTTTTATGTATTTGTGAGTACTTAAGGCTTATGATGTAAGCGCCATAAATATTTGTCATTATTATTATTATTATTATTCTACACAATGTTCTAAGACTGACATCAACAGCTGGAAGAAGATGCAATATGAACTGATGAAACTGTCTGAATTTTTCTTCCTTTTCTTATATCCCAAAAAACTTGAGTGCAAGTGTCAATGCACTATCTGCAAGAAAAATAATCTCAAGTAAATATGATGGGTTTATTGGCCTGTAGATACACATTTTGTGATTGTGTGTGTTGTGCTGTGTTGTGTGTGTGTGTGTGTGTGTGTGTGTGTGTGTGTGTGTGTGTGTGTGTGTGTGTGTGTGTGTGTGTGTTCGTGTGTGTGTGTGTGTGTGCGGGCTCGTGTGTGTGCTTTCCTTTTCAGCGTGTGTGCATGCGTGTGTGCGTGCATGCGTGTGGAGGATGAGGGTTTTGACTGAAACAAAGAGAAATGCAAAATATTCAAATGGGATGTATGTGTCCGGGATGCATGTGCAGGTATTAAACAAAATGAAGCAAGATGCCAATGTAGTAAACAAACTATGATATACACACATCATACCAGTTACAAATTACAGACGCAAAATTCAGAACATGAAGACTACTTAATTCATTTGTTACTTCTGACCAGTCTGTCCTCAGAAAAGATATTAAATTAATTTTCCCCTTCAGTTTAAAATAAAAAAAGTAAACAAAAACATGTAAATGCACTAACCCAAACAAAACTTCAGGAGCTATATGACATTTTAAAAAAAAGTCAAAAAGGTCACTAACACAGACATTCCAGTGTGTGGCCATGATGTGGTATGAAAGAGCTGCTGGTATCTGAACAGAGCCCTAAATCAGTTCACTGTTTTCCACAATGTGACCAGGTACTGACAAACATAACAAGAAATACAACTACAGCATGATGGGGGTAGAAGTGAAGACACACCTGGGGGTACTGAGAGAAACACACAAAAATGCAAACAAGACCGAGCCTACTGACATGGTACATTTTCAGCCAATTCGTCTCTTCACGCAGCTCACACATAATACAAACAAGATAAAACATGATCTGCATGACATTCAAACTGCTCGAGTTCATCATCAGTGAAGCTGTGTATATGTGTACACCTGTACTGTCCTCCCTCTTGACCTCCGTTCCATCCTTCCATCATTGCCATGAAACAAACACAAGTTACTGCATGCAAGCTATTCTGCTGCTGCACTGCGCCCTGCCTTCTCATGTGTCATCACTGAACATGGGCACATGGATAGCAATTTCCAACAAGTTTTCCTTCCTTCAGACAGATCACTGATATATATGTTTGGTCAGCACTGCTATGTAATTGAGCATGTTTTGCTCGTTAGACCTTCTGCAGGTAGACGCCTCTCTCTATTGCTGGATGTCCACTACCAGTAATTCGCTACACAGAGACACTGTTTACCTGAGGCAAAAGACCCACTTACCTGAGACAGACTGGCACAACAGTCTTTCAAATCTGAATTGCAATCACTATATCCAAAGCCCTTTCTCCTCTCTACAGCCACAATTTATGATCCATTTATATCTCTCACCATGAACAATCTGTATTCAATGCCATTTTCTATAAATTACTGAATCAAAACCTCATGTTCCATCCTCAAACCATCCTGAATCAATCTTCATCATTGCGCCATTCTACTACTTTTCCCTCTGGTCAAAACCCTTTACGCTGCAGTACTATTATATCTACAGTCTACTTGTAAAACATTCATTCTGATGTTCCAAAGAACAAGTTTTGATTTTAACTCTTTCATCCCTACAACCCGTTTTTCCAGTTTGCAGAAATCCTACCCTTCCTTCCTGTAGCCCAGAAAACCAGGCAGCACAAAATCCCTCCTTTCCTTCCTGCAACCTGGAAAAATCGGTTCTCGCTGCAAGCACTTTGAACTTCGCGCGAGTCGCGTCATTGGTACACGTCATGACTGGATCACTCACGTTGCTGTGTTTATGAATGGCCCCTACAGTGTGGGAAAGTGGTCGCCGTCTATTCTGGATGGTTTGCTATGGCATACGAGGTAGTTCTCACTATAAACTACTTTTCTTTTTCTCTAAATCCAGGAATGAAGGGAATACTCGTATTATAAGAATCTTGGACCAAGAAGAAGTAATGGTTCATAGAAACGTAGAATGAAAGAGTTAAATCTGTTTTCATTGTCGGACAGCAGCTAGCACATGTGTTCTACAGAAGCGACTTGATTAGCTAACCTTGTTAGTTGGGGAATGCTTGTGAGAGATCATAATTAGAATACTTATTTGCATTGATTGGGGAACTATACATGATGCACAACCAAAGATTTTTTTTCCCAAAGCCAGCTTCTAACCAGTATAATTCAAGCAGGCTTGTTCATTTTGGGGAAACCTTTCTGATGGAAATGTGTTCAAATAACACCTAAAAAGTATTTCGACCCTAATTTACTTAATAATTGTTCTGAACCTTAAACCTAATTCAAAATCATTAAAAAGTTTGCACTGTGTTCTCCGATCACAACATTCAGATATAGTCTTTCTTTTTTCTCCCTCACTTGTGTGTTTTTTCTATTTGTTGATTTCCTTTCTCTCTCTCTGCATCAATTTTCTCTATTTGTTCATTTATGTAGTTTATGCAGTCGTCTTTCTTTTCTCTCTCTGCATCAGTTATTCTGAACCTTCAACCTAATTCAAAATAATTAAAAAGTTAGAACTGCCCTCTCTAGCAGGTCAAATTGGCGTCTCACAACTTGGTTTGCCTCACACACATGCCAGTTTGGGCCAAGCTCTCTGTTTGATCAAGATGTACAGTGACCTGACCAGTTACCACATTTCTGTCTCTATCAGCCAAACTCTCTGCGCAGCAGAGATGTACAGTGATCTGACCAGTGACCACATTTCTGTCTCTATCAGCCAAACTCTCTGCGCAGCAGAGATGTACAGTGACCTGACCAGTTACCATCTCAAGCACCATATATAGCATGACTTTGTATTGTAGCAAAGTTCATGTTCATGTGTTCTGATCTACTGCGTCGGTCTCACATCTTTTGTTTTGTATTAGTCGCGCTCTTTTCCTCGGCACTGTTTAATTCTGTATGTGTGTGTATATATATATATATATATATAAAAATATACATGTACATAATAGGACCTTTCATTCCTATTTAGTCAATGTTCATATGGCCATGTTGAATGAAAACTATTGTTTATCTGCAGTGCATGTATCCATTGGTGCTGCTCTGATAGTACCGATAGTTATTCATAGCCCTCTTGGCTTACTCCAAGTGTGGACTCCAAGTTGTTCATCACTTAGCTACTGCAAGTGTGGGCTCTCAGTATTTTCATTCATAGCCTTGCTAAGCCAGTTTAGAATTAATGGCTCTCAGTCATTTTTAGTTGCTTTTCACTTTGACACTAATTGCAGTGCAGTGTTGCTGAGCAGTTGATTTAAAGGTGAACTGTCCCTCCATTCTAAATGAAGTGGTATGTGTCTGACTCACATAGTCAACACAAAACTAAGCACTGGCATAAGAGTGCTTATACTATCAAGCTCAAAGGGTAAAACCTGACAATTTTCGTTTCATATTTACCATGCTGTGAAGGTATGATACCTCTACTGTTTTGTTAGCAATGTTGTTTAAGTTTCTAGCCGTGTCATTCAGGCACTGTCTTCTCCCTATGCAAACAAACAAATGCACATGAAGCTGACTGGATTCCACCCGCATGGTCTGGCCTGCATGGAATTCACCATCTTCACCCTTTTTCCCTGTTCCTCTACCCGCGCCCCACTCCATCTCCATCCATTCAACCCTGTCTCTCCCCTTACCCTTACACCTGGCACTAGGATTGGAATACACAGACGGATAGCAAACACTTTCAGATCCATCCAAACCTAAAGGAGTTCCTCTCATCTACGTCTGGTGGTCGCAAAGAACAAACGGTTCTATGCCAGCCGCACACTGGCCAATCGTATTTTACTCATTCCTACCTTTTAAAGAGTGAAGAAGCTCCGTGGTGCATTCCATGTCACGTGCCGCTCATAATGAAACATATTCTTTTAGAGTGTTGGGACTTGCATGATGTGATACACAAACATTTTACAGCCGATTCCATGAAAACCTTGTTCAGAGAAATGTTCCACCTGATGCGATCTTTGAATTCTTGAAAGAGATTAACATTTTTCATCGGATCTGAGATTTTACAGTGGAAAGATTTTTAACAACATTTCGGATGGGTTTTTAGAAGATGTATTTTCAAGAACTGTGTGAATCAATGACTTGTGAGTTGATTTTAACACGCAGTGACAGCCCTGATATGGCCCTCTGTGGTCACTGGGCTATAAGCAAACATTACCTTACCTTACCTTACCTTACCTTACCTTACCCTTACCCTTACACATTACCACTACAGTCCCATCACATTTACACTTCTCACTGCATCCAACAAGCATCCATTCACTGAACAGCAACAGAAGCATATGAACTACACATACACTTATTGCTGCAACTGCACTGGTATAGGCCTATCACCTAAACAGGCTGGGTACACAGTCAAATTCGCTAAAAGACAAACTGCAAGATAACCAATTGTTTTATCAATGCCTCATTTTGTATACAAATTACTGTCATTCAAAGAAGACTGCTGTGTGCGCAATACTTTGCTAAAATGCACATATGATTTGAAGATGTCAATATAATATGTTAATGACGAGAGACACTTACCGTAAGTGTAAGGACGATATTCACAGACCCCTCCATGCCATCTCCAAGGCGACCACTGAGACTGAACCACTCGTCCACTGTCTCCCCGGTCATCACTGCAGGAGGAATGGTGATGACCCCCCAGGCCACTCTGTCGTCCATGGTGAACGAACGCTGAAAAACGATCGCCTTGGGTGTACTGATAATTGGGGAACATGACATCACTTGTAACTCATGTTATCTCCATTCAGGCACTGAAAACTATTTTGAACCACATTACCTACATTCAGGAACTAAGAATTGTCTGTATGAAAAACATACATGACTAGAAGAGATCAATTGTTAACTTGACTGTAGTGATTAACTGGTAAAATAAAGTTTGTCAGTTTGAGAAATTAAGACAGATTGTCTTCTTCTTCTTCCTTGTCTAGAGCCGGGCAAAATTGGCGTTGTAGGCTCTGCTGTTTAGTTGAGTGCCGGCCGGCTGGATGGCTTTTTGAGTAAAACAGGATTTAAAACTATATACATGTTCAAATCTATTGTGATTTCCACTAGTGGCCAGCCTTGGGGGGCTGCAGGTCACTGGAGCTGCAGCGCACAGGCGGATGAAGAATGCCACTACTGTTGGAGCTGTAGTGGTCTCACTAGAAAGTTTATTCCACTCCCTCACTGTTCGGGGGACGAAGGAGTTGTGCAGAGCTGGGTGTTTTGAGTGCTCCTGGAAGATGCGAGCACTATTCCTGCTGCAGGCCCTGGAGTGAGAAGGACGGTAGAGCATGGAGGGGGGAATATCTACCAGCCCATTCTCGATGCAGTACAGCATTCGCAGTCTAATTGGCAGACTGATTGGCAGTTTTAATTTTAAAAAACACACACACGCATACACAAAGAATGAACATGCATTTTGTCAGCTTACTGTTAATTTCTCCAATCAAAAAGAAATTGTGCAGCACAGCATTACAAACTAAATTTGAGGGATATGCGTGTGCACTTGAGGACTACAACTAACAGAACGCTGAAGTCACCAGTGTGTTGGGAGCTTTAACACCAAGATACGCAGGAATGAGTACTCCGGGGTGCCATCATTCAAATGAACACCATGACTTGTGCACACATCACACTCTTTAGCCATCTACATTACTAAAAGCAGGCATGATGCAGCAGTATTTTGCTGAAAAGTTGCGTGGATGCCCACCAAGGAAAAGGAGAAAACTGAGCTAGTTTGAATATGGTGCAATGAAGTAAAGAGATCTTTTTACTGTATAAATGGGTATGGAGGTGGTGCTAGCTCTCCTCTCTCTATTTTGTTTGGTACAGGGGTGGAGGGATCCTGATACGGCATCCCATCAGGACATTCCTCCCCCCCCTCCCCCCATCTCTTTTTTTTTCTTTTTGAACTAACTGAATTGCATCAAGTTCAACTTAAAAGTGCATCTACCTCGCAGCAGAAACCAGCTGTAACTTACCTGGCAGTTCTATGACCACCAGAAAAGGCAAGAAACAGAGGATCTTACCTGGCAGTTCTATGACCACCAGAAAAGGCAAGAAACAGAGGATCTTACCTGACAGTTCTATGACCACCAGAAAAGGCAAGAAACAGAGGATCTTACCTGACAGTTCTACAACCACCAGAAAAGGCAAGAAACAGAGGATTTTACCTGGCAGGTACAACCACCAGAAAAGGCAAGAAACAGAGGATTTTAAAGGTCAATGTTCATAAGCAGATTATGATTGTATGAAATTTTTTTTTCAAATGTATTCTGACTGATACAAATCTGTGCTTTTATTTCATACAAAAAGAACTCCATTTAAATAACCTGATTAATCAACATCTCAAGACAGATGAAAGCCATAGGAAACAGCTTTTGTACAGGACATTCAACTTGATTCTCTGTGTGTGCGTATGTGTGAGAGAGCGAGTGCAAGAATGAGTGGATGAGTGAGCAAACAGTGTGCTTGTGAATACACACAAACAGGTGGTACAAATGCGCACATGGCAATAGTGGGAAAATCCACTAAGTCAACATACAGACTGACTCCAACACACAATCACAATGTAAAAATGATCTACACACTCACACAGGTAACTGGACAAAGTTCAACAAAGAACAATGAACACCGAGTCATGTGCTAGCAAACTGACGTTTACCATGAACACCTAGTGCTATAACAATTTATAACAAATGACATCACACAGACCTCGAGGTGCTTTATGATTAATGTTGCACACAAAAGACCATCAAGAAGCTTGTCATGTATTTGTGGTATGTTAAAGTTTGCCACCATCCCTTTCCTGCGTGTCCAATGAATCACTGGGTACAACAGTGTACCAGCATCATACCATACCCACCTCATCAAAGATTTCCATGTACATGGAATCCACCCCATGAGGCAAATACCTGCAAACACATAGCCTCACTTGAAGACCAAAACCCATCTGCAGCAATATGATATCTTATCAAAACTTCTTATTTTTCTGTCCCATCTTCTGTGCCCCTTCAGTGGCATTGCACCCATGCCGCTCCATCCAACACCCATCCACAGCCACACCCTGCCCAGTCCGCCCGCAGCCCTGGCACCGGGCAGTCCACAGGGAGCAGTCAATTTCAAGTTGTCAAGAGGCAACCCACAGGAGGAGACACTGCACTGCTGCCGAGTCACTTTGGTAGTGTTCAGTAACGCCTGTTCTGATCCAACATACGCAGGACACCACCTACTAAGCCCCCTACCAATGACAATAATTGCTTAGTCACGGAGACGGCTTGAGTGAGTTCTCCCTCCAGAGGGCGCCACCACGTTCGTCCAACGACAGCCCCCACGGACTTGCCGATAACGGCAACTCTGACAGAATCAAACCAAGGCCACAGACGAGGAGAGGACATTGAAACTGAGGTCACCATGAGAGCAATGCATGAAGGGCCACAGAATTTGAGACTTTTTTCCATATATGCTGATTGATGAGAATGGGGATGATGGAGATAATGCTAAGGATTTCCATTCCGGTCTGAGACTTCATGACAGGGCTGTACTCTACGCTTCCTTGCATAATACATCCCAGCGTCACCCAGGCCAGAGAGATATAGGCACCTGCAGTGTTGGTCAGAAAATTTGAGCAACACTCTCAGAGATGAATCCATCAAGTGGTTGAAACTCGACAGTAGTCCCAATCTTCCCAACTGAGCCTGTAGCAAAGTCAACTCTGGGTAGGAGCTGGTCGGGCCAGATAAACCCCACATGACTCTAATGGAAACTGAACCCGCAACCTTCCAGCTGAGAGTCTGTGACACTAACCACTTCGCCACGGTGGATGGTTTCTTATCAAAACTTTATCAAACATCTAAAACGTTGTGTCTGCACACATGCATGTGTTTCTCTATGTGTGACAGAGAGTAATGAGTGGGGGGAAAAAATATGGTCTATGTTGCACTCAAGGAACATGTTGATACCATGTAAATTGTAACATCAATTTCACATAGAAAGCAAAGACATGAAATCTGGCTTGCGCATGCTATGGAAGGCATTATTCTGATTAAATGAATCTGACTTCAATTCCCCACCAGTGTTGTGGACAACTGAACTAAATCCAGAGCCGAGTAGTACTGGAAGCAACTACACACACACACACACACACACACACACACACACACACACACACACACACACTCACTCACTTGAAGAGCTTTCCTGCTTGGTTAGCTGCAGACATCAAAAAAATGTTCTACCAGAAAAATGACAAAGAGCATTTGCTGAAACGGCACTCCGGTTTGTGTGAATGTGCCAGCAAAAGAAAGTACAAAACCTTGGGCATAGCAGCAGTCTCCAAACATTCAGTATCATTCAGTCTGCCATCTTTCCAAAAAAAAAAAAGAATCATCAAATCAAACTTTGCTCTGTATGGAGGAGGAGGTAAACATTAATGCAAAAATATATGGATACTTCAGCAAGTATTCAGTTCGAAACTGAGCTGACAACTTCTTTGAAGAGAGTTCCACTTCCTTCTCACCAACTGGCATTCAACAATGTGACACTGATCTGAGCCAGTTACACTTGCATTTTGGACAGCAGCATATGTATCTGAAATGTAATATCATGGGCTACTTTACGATGCTCAGACACACAGGGGTGAATGAAACGCTCGAAGTTCTAATTCTGTGGCTGTTCTGACAAATGCATAGTTCAGCAGCATGAAGTAAATCCAGCAGTAAATAACGGAAAATCTGGGTAGTTGGCAGCTCTGTAAATTCCAAAATTCAGTGGACTGATATAACAAAATATTAAGGTCTGAACTTGTACATACTGATCAGTTTCACAGCTCAGTTTTCACACAATATCCACATCATCTCAAAAATGGGAAACGGATTTTCATCTCATCTCGATTGTTTTTTAAGAAAAGACAATAAGTACCATTAAAAACAATGAAAATGATAGCATATACAATATACTGATGAAAAACTCCTCATTCAAAAGAATGAACTGACAGTGCCCAAACCATCTGTATCAGAACTCTTTATCCCTGCTAGAATTTTCATAAAACTTACGTTTGAACAGTTTTGTTCCATCGAGGATTTTTGGCTCCATTGACAGACGTAGGCGTTTCAAACACAACGTGACCAAGGCGAACACGACAGTATGGGTCCATCTTGGTCAGACCATAGTTCTTGTTCAGCTTAGCCTGAATGGGCAGCCAGGTAAATTACTGCATTAGCACACAGATGAAAACACAACTGCCAGTCAAAACAAGAGTGTGCTTATGAATAAGATGGAACACCCTGTTCCAACAAGAAAAAATGTTTCTACATGTTTAAAACACAAAAATGTACGTCAAAAAATGATCCCCTATGTCCAAAGAGCAGCTATTGGCAACCTTTCCTTCAAAGCACTCAGGCCCTATGGGGAAGGGGGGAGAAAATGAGATATTCCACCAAAATGAACACATTCTTGCCCTCATATCCTTCTCTCTCCTCTCCCCCTCTCCTCCTCAGGCATCCTAGTTCATCCTAGTTCATAAAAAAAACTTCTATAAAAGTGTAACACAGAAAAAGACAACACTGTAAACATCAGAGAGCACCATGAAGCTTTACTCCTTTTCCTAATGAGGCAACAGACACGATTCTCTCCCTTCCCATGCTTTATCCTCTTGTCAATGCCCACAAATGCCAAGCAGTTACCTGGACAATGGTGACAGCGAGGCGGCCCACAACGTTGGAGGGGACGGGTTGATAGAAACCAGCCTGCTGCTGGGCCTGCAGGATGTGGGCGATGCGTTCATCTCCTGCTCCTGGCTGCGCCCTGACCGCAGAAAGTCCTCTGGCAGATCCCCCAACATCACCTGAACAGTCCTGCCACTGGTCAGCCTGGTTCCACCATTGCACTGCAGCCATCTATTGCCTTCACCATATTAAACTGCACTCTGATGTAACTTACCATTCTTACACCCATCTCTTGCCTTCACCATGTTAGTTTTCCCTTTAAACTGCAGTCTGACATAACTTACCATTCTTACACCCATCTCTTGCCTTCACCATGTTACTTTTCCTTTTAAACTACACTCTGACATAACTTACCATTCTTATACATTCTTTACAAGAAAAAAAAAAAAAAAAAAAAAAAAAAGAAAAAAACGAGGGGCACACAAATTGATTGGGCAGTCCCCAGTCTAGAAAATTCCTTATTTGCACAGATTCTCTTTCAGCTTTAGAGGCTATAGGAGCAAGAAACATAAAACATCCAGCTCTTATTACGTTTTTTACCATGTTTTCTTCATTAGTTTCTAGGGGTTTTGAGATTTTTTTTGCCTGGGTGCCAGGTCATTTGGGGATCAGAGGCAACGAAGAGGTGGATCGGCTTTCTAAAGAGGCTGTCCGTCTTCATCCTTCTAAACTGCTTGTACCATCTTCAGATCTAAAAGGCAAAATAACTTCATATGTCAGTTCTTTATGGGAGGAGGAGTGCAGCCTCCAAGAAAAAATAAGCTTCATCAAATACGTCCAGATTTAAAGGAACATCTTCCCATGGCTGCTGGCAGTCGAAAGGGAGAAAACAGTATTGTGCAGACTGGACAGGTCATGCCTATTTTACTCATTCGTTTTTATTGAAGGGAGAAGACCCGCCTTTCTGTGTTGCCTGTGATAGTAAGATATCTGTCCAACATATTCTTTTAGACTGCTGGGATTTATACGACATTAGAAGGAAACATTACACTGCAGATAATATGAAGATTCTTTTTCGTGATGTTCCCCCTGACAATATTTTTAACTTCCTAAAAGAAGTGAATTTATTTCATCATGTGTGAATCTGGTGTTGTTAGATTCTCTATACCCAGTACTGATTTTTGCAGATTACAGTTAGTGGTTTCAACAGGTTGGTTTTTAATCCTAGGATTGGTTCTTTTAAATCTTTTTTTTTTTAAAGGGTTGGGTAAGGTTTTGCTTTTAATCCTTTTTTAACATGTAACATGGTAGTTTGAAATGTGGTGACAGTCCTGAGATAACCTCTGCTGTTGACGGGACTATAATTTTAATCCTTATCTTAATCTTACTCTGTAACAAGAGTGAGAAGGGAAATGAATGTGGAATTCATTCTTCAATGTACCCACAGGGGTCAAAATCAACCCAGATATTCATTTAAAAAATTAGTAATTACAAAACTGTTCCAGTTACATCAATAACAGTTTGTATGACACTGTCAATGATCCCCCCCCCCCCCCCCCCCCCCACCACACACACACACACAATATTGTGTGCATAATGCTTTTGTATAATAGAAAGATCAAATTCATGGGGGGGGGGGGGGGGGGGGTACGGACTATGGCAAAACTGACCCATGCTTTTAAGGAAGGAACTTTACACAGTGGCTTACACACCAAGGATATTCAGACCCCCACTGGGGGTGAAAGCCGATATGTGGCATGGTCTGTCCTGCTGGCAGGAAACATGATAAACATTGCCGCTAGACCAAGCCCTGGCTGGAGAAGAGTTTTGTCTTTCTGTTAAGAATGGATAGGAGTGTGTACATGTATGCATTTTATTTGTGTGTGTGTGTGTGTGTGTGTGTGTGTGTGTGTGTGTGTGTGTGTGTGTGTGTGTGTGTGTGTGTGAAGTCAAAATTATTCTTACTGAAGGATAAAGAATAAGTTTTCCAACTTTTTTTTTTACATCCTGCCCTCATAAACAAGAAAGAAACTAATACAACATATAAGTATTATAACCACAAGCTCAGAAACATTTTTAAAAGCACACAATATCTATCATGCAAATACATAACTCTCATATGAAATATGAAACAATAATGAAACTGTTGTTGGAAAATCAAGTTCAAGCACAGAGAGAGACAGAGAGGGGGGGGTGGGGGGGGGGGGGGGGGATGAAGATAAGGGGATCGCATTGATGGAAATAACTTTAATTTATGCGCTGAGTTTCTATCAGATGTATTTTCAGTGCTTTTTTAAAATGTCCGTTATGAGCGGCATGATGGAGGAAGGCAAATTATTCCACGCTGTCCCTCCAGGATACAGAAAACTTGATTAATAAAGATTACTTTGAGTTCTGGGAAGAGACAGTTTATGTGTATATATCTGTAACTACTAATGACAAAGCTTTCAATGATTTTCTTTGGGGCCGATCCATTCATTACACTGTACACGCACAAGCGTTTGTTGAAGTAGAGCCTGTCTTCAAATGTAAGAATATCTAAAGTTTTGTAATCACTGTTTGACAAGGCATTGGATTCAGCTGAACTGATTTAATGGCCCTTTTATGCAGACAACTTACTAGTTTCAGATTAGTTTCACAGACATTATCCCGTAACGTGGATGCATAATTCATAGGGGAAAGGATGTGCTCATGGAAGAAGAAAACCTTTTTGGAATGAAGATTTCGGGTTTTTTTTTTTTTTTTTTTTCCTTTGAAAGTTGATATATTCTCTTAGAAATATGTTTTCCAAGATCTGCAATGTGGTAAGACCAAGATAAATCGCTGTCAATGACAACACCTAAAACTTCATGTGATGCAATGTCTTCAATCTTTTGTCCTTGGGCATGTAATGGCGCGAATGAGGATTTCATTTTCTGTCATTTCTGATGTGTTGTGATATACATGCATTTGGTTTTACTAGCGTTGTGGGACATATGATTCATTTCTGTCCATGTAATTAGCTTGTTGATATTTTTCTGCAGGTTATTTACCAGTTCAGTAAGGTTACTACTATGAGATTGTAATGAAGTATCATCAGCAAACATTTCACAACATCATTCTATAAACAATGGTAAGTCATATATATATAAATAGAAATGAGCAGGGACCCCCCAATACTGACCCCTGAGGGACACAAATTTGAAAGGGAGTAACTTTGACCTTTTGGAGTTAATTTCAACAAGCTGTTGACGATCAGTAAGAAACGAGGAAAAGAATTTTTAAGGCTGTATTTGATACTTTGTAACACATAAGCTTTTTTATTAGAAGGGAGTGGTTTATAACGTCAAACGCTTTTGCAAAATCTACGAAAAGAATTCCAGTAAGGTCATTATTATTAATATTCATAAGACATCTGTCGATAGGTTGTACAAGATGACAGAGTGAGTGATTTTCTTGAAAATCTGATTGATTTTTATGAATCAGATCATACTATTTAACCGCTGACTGCGATGGGCCACGATCGTGGCTTTACCGCCCGACTGCGTTGGGCCACGATCGTGGCTCAGATGAGAACCGTTATACCACACCACCGCTAAACATCCGGGTTGATCAGTTCACGTGACTTGCTAGTATCCATTGTGCACCAGCAAGCCTTGTCAGTCAGTTATCTCGAAGTTTTTCATCGGTTTTGACTGAAATAATGAGTGAATCAGCGACGGAGTCGAGCAGGAGTTGCATGGAAGTGGCACGAGTGAACAATCAGTTGCCGAAGGCAGTAGTAACGAAAACGAAGCAGGTGAGTGGATAAACTTTGATTATTTGTTTGTCGAGTGATGGAACACTTGCTGCGTGCAGTCATTGGTTTATTTTATATTTGTTGGTCCACCACATGAAGGAAACTGGGGGGGGGATAGAAGGGGGCAGGGTACATGGCTACTTACAGGAGTGATAGGCTTTGGCCTGATCAAACTAGAAGATCGTTTGGGGGTTGCAGGTGTTTTGAAAGCACTTTAGAGATGAATAAAAGTGGTGATTTGAAGAGAACAATTTATAACTTTTTTTGTTTTTTTTTTTAGTTTGGAAACAGTGTGGGGGTGTGTCACGAGTGGGCGTGTCTCCAATGAAAGCTATAGCCCTGCCCCTTCCTTACATGCTTGTGATTCAGATTTTATTCTTATTTATGATTTTATGCATGACTTCATTTTTCATAGAATGAATAAGTAATGCTGGTCATATTTTTTTTCTTTCTGAAAATCAGACTAATAAGTGGAAACTGAGTCAAGCTCTCTGTAACAACTCTTGCACCATTATGAAACAATGAAATGAACAGAAGACTTAGGATATATTTTTTCTTGTGTGATCCAGAATCTGGAAGCACTACTGCAGAGGAGAGAGATGCTGAGAGTGAAGGAGTTGAAGAAAGAGTAACTGTGCTGCTGGCCATCCTACTCATGTGCACTCTGGCTGGGAATGTTCTGGATGTGACGTGGGACTCTGCTCCAAGTGCTTTTCAGCCTTCCATGGAAGACCAAGGCCCTAACTTTGTTCTGTGTCTTCCAAGGACATATTCTTCTTGTTTTCTCTCAAGTTTCAAGTGTTTTGACATTCAAGCAGGAAAACTGTGGTGTTCCAAACAATGTGACTGACGTTTTGGATTACCTTTTCGCCATTGTTCTGGATTACACTGTGAAGAATATCTTCATCTGCCATCAGGGTACTGTCTTGTAATTTTTTTTTTTTCAGATTCCTCATTATCTCTAGTTTACAAAAAAACATATAGTTTTACCTATCTAGCTTCAAGACAAGCCTGCACAAACCCCATTTCCTTGTATAGTGAAATTTGATTGTCCAGATGCTGAATTATAGGTACATCATTTGAGGCACAATTCATTATAACATAGCTCAAGTCAAGAGAATTATCATCTTCCCCCATGTTTCCAGCACATATTTGTCTTCATTTTACCTCCAGTCTGAAGTGTTTAGGTTGTACAGAAGAAAAACTGTGTCTCTCCTAACATTTGACTTACTTTTCAAATAACTTTTTCAGAAATTTTTTGTCTGCTTATATTTTGAGGTCAGTCCAAGTAGGTACCACCTACAGTATTTCAGTTATTTCACTAGATTCTACAACATCTCTAGTTTTTCTAAAAATGTATAGGTTTGCGTATCTAGTGCAAATAATATGTATGCAGAAGCCAAATTCTCAAGTGTGGTGTGTGACGAGTTTCCCGTCCTAGATTTTTCAAGTTTAAAGGGAAGTGGCTTTTAGTTTTATCAATACACAAATTAAAAACATAAGTGAGAGTATCAGCAATAGTCAGTGAAGCGATTTTTAGTATCTTACCATCAATTCCATCTAATTCCTGAGAGAGAGAGAGAGAGAGAGAGAGAGAGAGAGAGAGAGAGAGAGAGAGAGTGTATGCGTGTGTGTGTGTGTGTGTGTGTGTGTGTGTGTGTGTGTGTGTGTGTTGGGAGGGTGTGTGTGCGTGTGTGTGTGTGTGTGTGTGTGTGTGTGTGTGTGTGTGTGTGTGTGTGTGTGTGTGTGTGTGCGCACATGTGTATGCACATATGGAATACACCAAGTGTGTGGAGAGAGGAGGTCAAAAACAATCATTACACAGAAAAAGTCTGATAGAAATTGATCGGTGTGCTCTTGTCCCTTTACATACATACATACACTATTCTGTGTAACTGTCTATGTGTCTGAGCATTTGTCTGTGCTATGTAGTTGTAACACACACATATGCACCCATATGCTCACATGGATATAAGAACTAAATGAAAGTAGTGTAACAGTCTGCACATTTATGTTACACAAATCAGTTTTCACAGACTGACACTGGCACACACAAACACAAGCATATTCACATACACATACACATACCACACACACACATGGCACAGCTGAGCACACATGCATGCATGCAAGCACACACACACACACACACACACACACACACACACACACACACACACACACACACACCGACTTTTATGGTGATAAAAGGTTTAAAAAAATTAAAACCATACAAAAAGAAACATTTTTAAACTCAAAACATGCATCAAAAAGACATCAGGATAGAATAATTACACACAGACACAGACACACACACACACACACACACACACACACACACACACACACACACACGCATTCACACACACACACACACACACACACACACACACACACACACACACACACACACACACACACACACACACACAGGCACACACACACACACACACACCAGAGGGGAAAAAAAAAAACACACTCTCTCCTATTTTCTCTCATACTAACATGATAAAATACAACAGAACATGCTCAACACACACACCTACCTATTTACACACGTACATGTATGCTATCACACCTCCCTCCTTCACCTTTTCTGCCCCTGCTCAAGGGACACACAAAGCCAAAATGAAAAAAACAAACAAGCAAACAAAACCAAAAAAAACCCCACAAACACCTCTACTTTCTCTCTCTCTCTCTCAGTCTCTGAATACACACACTACATGCAGGTATGCGCACATACAGGAGCACATATGCATACATGCATGCATGCACACACACACACACACACACACACACACACACACACACACACACACAGAGAAGCATGCACACGTGCATGCATGCACAAGCATGTACATTTCTAGGGTATGAATATAATTGTCAAACAAACCTGTTCACCCATGCACACACACACACACACACACACACACACACTTCCATGCATACAATCCAAATCTGTGCTTGTTCTTCATGAAACTTAAGAGCAGAGGTTGGCCACATGTTGAGAAGGCACTAACTAAACAACCACCCTGTTTAAATCAAAACTATCATCAGCACTGAATAACACTACAGCCAGCTGCTTGCTGTGCTGCCTCCCTTTCACCATTTGGGAAAGGAAAACATGAGTCAGTTTTCCCCCAGTCAGTACACCATGTGAGTTTCACTGCATAAATTGCTAGTACGCCATGTGTGTTTCATTACATGGACGATTATGGGTCAGTAACGCTCCAATGTGTTAGCTGTGCAAGGCTTCTTCTTGAAAACTAGCAAGGGTCAGTTTTGCCCTAGGTGGTAAGACACACAAAAATTTATTGCTGATTTAGGTAAAATTAAGGATGAATTACTTGAAATAAGTTGAATGGGTAACAGTGCAAAGTCCTCTTTTCTGTTCACACAGCTTTTTCATGTAGCGACTCACTCCAAAGGCACAGCTTTCTGTCCATTTGATAACTCATTTCATGAACTGATGACACAAACTGAATTTTGTGTCACCATGCCAAACAGATTCTTCAAAAAACATACATGTTCATTTCTTGTAAGTTAAAAGCAGTTTTGACAAAGAGAGTTCTGAACCTTAAAGTTAACCATAAAATGGGGAAACAGAAAATGTGACAGCGGTGCTCAAAGAGAAAAGACAGCAAGAGGGAGTGGGGAAAGTAGGAAGGGGGTGTAATTAAATCTATAAATACAATAGCGAATTGACTAATATAATTTGTAGTAATACAAAACACATAGGCCTAGATCTTCCTTTGCTTAACATTATCATGCATGCTTGGTTAAGCATTTTGATCCAGATTTCTTTCTTTTATCCCAGTTTAAAGAACAGTGCAAACTCCACTGCATAAAATCTTTTGAACAGACTCCCTCTCAAAAGTTGAAGACATTACTCCAACATCAAAACAGGCTATGACTATAGTTTGGGCCACTATGGCATAAATAAATCAAGTTGTGCTTGCCAGTCCAAAGCTGTAATATTCTTTGCAAGGAAAACCTGCACACTTATTATAACACACACACACACACACACACACACACACACACACACACTTGAATCCAAGTCGTCTGTGATTATCTCTCCTACGTCACGGACCATTACTCAACCACTGCGAGTATGACTGGCCCACGGATTCTAGACCTCCAGAACTATAGACTAGTACTAGTCGGTCTGTAATCAATATCGTAGTTCTGTGCAAGATGTTATCAGGACTCGCAGCTATACTGAGAATGAGTGTATTGTTGTATATGGAAGTTGGAACAGAATGTGGTCACATGATCCATTCATAATCCAATCTTCAACCGACGCGAGTCGCGTGATTATTAAAGCAAAAGAAAAGAAAGAACAAAATTGATCTAAGATCTACTCCGGTTGTAATTTGTTGTGTTGTTATCTACGTTCTTGTACACAAACAGTTCTTTGTTCACCACTTTTAACACTCTGGTGAACAATTGCGTCGCCAACTCGCTATGAAAATGGGCTTGTTTTACCTGTTGTCGTCGAGTAGCAGTGGTTGTGCTGCCAGCTGTGAGTTGTTGGGGAGGAACCGTCGTAGTTGCGCTGCCGTCAGTCGACATGGTGGCTTTCTTCTGCTTTGACAGGGCTCACTAAGGGACAGAACTGCTTCCTGCAACGGGAGACAACGCTAAAAAGAAATGTAGCAACGTTACCTTATTGCCTACCCTATTCCTGAAACGGACCGAACCCTTGCGCTATAACTCAGATGCTCGAAGAGTGGCAAGCAGAGAATAAGTAAATGAAAAATTTGGTTCAGTAAATAATAGAAACAGCATACGCTAAAACAGCAGAAAGGAGAGAGGAAGGGATGAGGTTCCACCGTATTTCACGTCTGCACTTGTCAGGCTAACGAAGTGGAACAATCAATAACGAACAAATTGTGTGACTTCTTCTTCCGTTAGTAACCACAGTCAAGTGTTTGACTATTATTGTGACGTTTGCGGTGAAGGCGAAGAAATAAACAACAACATATTTTCTTGAGAGGATGAAAGAGTGTAGAATACAGAGAATGGGGGGGGGGGGGGGGGGGGGGGGGGGGGGGGGGGGGGGGGGGGGGGGGGGGGGGGGGGGGGGGGGGGGGGGATTTACGGAAATTCCCACTGAAGGTACCTGCTGTTGGGACCCGCACTATCTCCTGAGGGAGCAGGTTCCAGTCCCTTACAATTCTGGGAGGACATATTTCTTTGTTCCGTCCGGCACGTTATTCTGCTATATTGTTGGTTGTGGCCCCTCCTTGATCTCGTTTAGAGGGGTTTTGAATGTGGAACTTTACAGCCGTTGCGTTGTGTTTCATGTTGTAAAATATGATTCGACGACAAGCTTCCTTCTTCCCCAGAACGACACGTGACTGGAACAACCTGCCTGAAACAGCCGTCGCAGCGGAAACCTTGGACATCTTTAAGTCTAGAGTGCTCCCCAGTCAGTAGTTAGTTAGATAATAGGTCCCCCCCCCCCCCCCCCCCCCCCCACCCCCCCCCCTTCCCATCCCCACTCTTACCCCAAATACTTTTTTGTTGTTTTTTTTTAATTTATTTTGGGGCCCTGCTGTCTTAGATCAGCAAAGGACCGGCTAGCTCGGAAGGGCGAAAAGTGAAGTAACAGTAGCCTGCCGGAGAACTCACTTAGAGCAGGACTAGGTTTTTATCCTCACTTTTAGATCTACCGCTTTCTATAATTTTGTTTTTCTTTCATTGCAACCCCCACAAAACGGCGTAAAAATCAATTGGATGATTGTGGCCGTTCGTGCAGTAAAAGTCAAAGTGTCGCTTTCCGCCTCGTCTCAAAGGGTGGCCATTTTAGTTCCACCAGCATGATTGTGACGCTGGAGGTTTGCTTGGAATCGTTCATGATGAAGCGGGCCACTCTACGTTGGATGGCCTATATGTCCTGGATATCTTGGGTAGTGTGTGGGTCCCAGACAGCGGAGGCGTATTCCAGCACTGGTCTCGCTAGCGCCTTATATGCCATTTCTATGACCTTCCTGCCGGTGTTCTTTAGATTCCTTCGCAGGAAGCCCAGTGTCTTGTTGGCTCTGGCGCATATGTTGTTGATGTGCCTGTTCCATTTGCCGTCGTTTTGCAGGGTCACTCCAAGATACTTCGTGTTGTTGCTGCTCTGGAGAGTCTGGTTGTGGAGCTGGTATCCAACAGTAGGTGGATCTCTTTTGCTCCCATGATTGGGTCTCAAGGTGTTGCCTTTCCAGACGGATGTCTCACCCGCATCGCTTTAGGACGCCTTTGCCGACTAGGAAAAGTAGGCCTTATGAATTCACTGTCGTTTCTTCTCCACCAGATTCATGTGGACTTCTTCCGCCTGTAGCTTCAGTACCACCACTATCTATAGAGTTCTGATCCTCTCAGAAACTGATTCTGAACTGTATCATGAGATGATAGACTGAACAGCCTACACACACCCCTGCTCCAATGTGTGTGAAGAAAACTTTGGAACCCGGATCGCCTCAAGCTGTCGGCTAGACTGGCATCATCACTGCGTTTCGTCTTGTAGATGCGAGCTCACTACCGGGGCATTCTACTTTCATCAATATGAATCTTAAAAAGTTTAAGTACTGCATCCGCCCATGCAAGTTCTTTTTTTTCTTTCTTTCTTTCTTTTTTTTTTTTTTTTTTTGCTGTCCCACCTCTGCACCACTTCAGAGGCAGTGCACCCACACCGCTCATTCCGACACCCCGTCCACAGCCACAGCCCTCAAGCCCGCCGCAGCCCCGGCACCGACAATCCACAGGGCGGAGTCAATGTCAAGTCGTCAAGAGGCAACCCACCGGAGGGGACACTGCACTGCTGCCGAGTCACTTCGATGGTGTTCAGTGGCGCCTGTTCTGATCTAACATACGCAGGAACCACCTACTAAGCCCCCTACTGACGACAATAATTGCTTAGTCGCGGAGCCGGCGCGAGTGAGCTCTCCTCCGGAGGGCGCCACCACGTCCGCCCAACGACAGCCCCCATGGACTCGCCGATACCAGTGACCCCGACGGAACCAAACCAAGGCCACAGACGTGGAGAGGACATCGAAACTGAGGACACCTTGAGAGCAGGGCATGAAGGGCCACAGAACTTGGGACTTTTTTTTTTTTTTTTTTTTTTTTTTTTTTTAATGCTGATCGATGAGAATGAGGATCATGAAGATGATGCTACGGATTTCCATTTCGGTCTGAGACTACATGACAGGGCTGTACTCTACGCTTCCTTTCATAATATATCCCGGCGTCAACCAGGCCCGAGAGATACAGGCACCTGCAGTGTTGGTCAGGAAATTTGAGCAACACTCTCAGAAACGCATCCATTAAGTGGATGAAAATCGACTGTGTGGTCCCAGTCTTCCCAACTGAGTCCGCAGCAAACTCAACTCTGGGTAGGAGCCGGTCGGGGCACAAAAACCCACATGCCTCTGATGGGATTCGAACCCACGACCTCCCAGCCGGGAGTCCGCGACGCTAACCACTTCGCCACGGCGGCTGGTGCATCCGCCCAAGTTCAGTCAGTTCATTTCAGTGATTTATTTCATGCGTTTTCATCGCCAGATCGTATTAGGCATTCATTGAAAAAAAAAAAATCCAAAAAACTCCACACTCAACTTATCATCCATGTTAGAACTTTCAAACTCACATCTGATATATTATGTATATTTACATAAGTGAATTACACTAGTGGTACACAAAATTGTTGATCTTTATACAAATTTTGCAACCTGTGACTGCGAAATAACCATGGCAGTTTCAGCAACACCCTCCTAACATGAACAAACGAATCACAAACAAAACACGACACGTTTCAACCTCTTAGGTCTTCTTCAGGCAAGATAAACAACACTCAGGATGACGAAGAATTATAAAGACAATAATAATAATAATACTGATATGTGGCCGATATAGTACTTAAACTTTTAAAGATTTGTTTAGATTTCTACCTGCAGTCGCCTCACTTTGCAAGTAACTTCCATATCAGTATGCACAGTGAGTTCAAACAGAAACAGTTATTGTATTGATGACCATGAGTGGAGTACAATATCCGGTCCCATGCCACTTTTCCTGTTGATCTCTGCATAGTTTCCATTCACAAGGTCTGCCGTGCACTCACAGTCATCCACTCAGTTCATCCAGTGAACCCCAATTCCATTTCTTTGACTCCATGTCACAGCTGTTCCACTGAGACGATGATTTGTGGCCTCCTGCCATGTAGAATGTTGTCGCTGTGTGTGTGTGTGTGTGTGTGTGTGTGTGTGTGTGTGTGTGTGTGTGTGTGTGTGTGTGTGTGTGTGTGTGTGTGTGTGTGTGTGTGTCCCCGTGTGTGTGGGGTGGGTGTGGGGGTGTGTGAAGCTGCGAGAGGCGTTTTTTTGTTTGTTTGTTTTTTTCCTGCTGCGCTAACGACACTAGAGCAATCTTTTTAAGCACTTAATTAGTTGTGGCTCTATGTGTACTTTCTCAGTGCTGTTTTGCGTAAACTCATGCAGGACGTGTTCAAATTCCACTGATTATTTGTCCTGACAAAAATGGGTAAACCGAGTCATCTGATTCTCCCTTTTTTCACCATGCTTGCATTCGAGGGCCGGGGGGGTCAGAGATGTCACGTGCCACATTTTCAGTCCAGCTTTTGATTTGGTTGGAGCGCTATTCCCCCACGTTGCCCACGACCCTGTGGGCCTCGGTTGGAATGCTTTCTGCATGGATTCTCTAGGCATATTCTTTCTTCAGCTTCTGCATGCCATGTTTCTCTTTGTTCTTTCGTTTTGCGATTGATTATTTAATTTCTGATGACCCTGTCTATTGGTATGTGTATGTTCTGTTATTTCCTTGGCCTTGAGATTTGTTCTTTCAAGGCTACGCCCACTGCCGCCTGGACTTTCCATTCTCTGCAAGTCTTTTGCATGGGCTGGATTCGGGTGTAACAACCTCGTTTCCCCAATCCTCCAGCATGGTGACTAGCCTTGCTTTAACCGTCTTGAACTCCACGGGGGTGGAGTTCAAGGGTGCTGGTTTAGCTTTGCTTGGCGACAGTAGAGTTCAACGTCAGAGAGACCAGGTGGGACTGAGCCATTTCTTGGCGTGTGTGTGTGTGTGTGTGTGTGTGTGTGTGTGTGTTTTGTGTGTGCTGTGCCTGTGCGTGTGGTGTGTGTGTGTGTGTGTGTGTGTGTGTGTGTGTGTGTGTGTGTGAAACTTGAAACTTTTTTAATTGTCACTTAACATCATTAAAGGATTAATGGACACAAGATGGCGATGATTAATTAAACAACTCATCGTCCAAAGAAATATATATATATATATATATATATATTTTTTTTTTTTAACATAAAAAGTCATTATGTAAAACAGTCATATACATATTTCGCAGTTTCAACCTGAAGGTCATCATTAGACATCAAAGTGCTTATTTTCAATGAGGTAGCATCGTATATATCCATTTTGTTTATGATACGTTTTTTAAACGTATTCCTGATTTTATCGTAACGTTTACAAGAGTCTAAAAAATGTACCTCGTCTTCTATTATATTGCAAGTTGTACATTTCCTGTCTTCACGCTTAATATGGGAATATCTACCTCTTTCTATTGCGAGGTCATGTGCGCTAATTCTTAATTTACAAAGTTCTTTCCTGTAATGTTTATTTGTGCATTTGATGAGGTACTGTTCAAGCCTATATTTATTACTGTCATTATAAAACTTTTAACCTTGGTGCTCTTTCTTTTTCTTTTTCCAAAAGTGTAAATATTCACTGTGTAACTTTCTCTCTATTGCATAACGCAATCTTTGAGGGTTAAGTGTACTTTGGTTATTCCATACATGTGTCATTCCAGTATTATGTGAGATAATCTTTACAGAAGATTTCCATGAAGATGATGGGTCAAGATCTTCGTATGCTTCTCTTAGATATGAGTCTTTTTTTGATTCCATTATATGGATCCAAAACATGACTACCTGACTCATTGTTTCTTGACACAAGGGAAATCTTCCAAGTGCAGCTAGTACTGGCAACTTCATTGCTTTTGTGTGTACGCCTAATGTATGTCTGCAAAATTTTACATGTACATTCTCGATCGGATTATTGGATAATAGGTATTTTGATAAATGTCGAACATTGTAGTCCGCTTTTCAACATGTCCTATCTATTCTGTAAATGGAAACCAAACTTCTGCGGCATATAGCATCACTGATGAAATCAAAGCATCAAAGAGTTTTGTTATTGATGATACATTGACATGTTCTCCCTTTACTGTACGTAGTAAGGAATGTACAGCTTTGTTACCTTGTTTTGCTAGATGATCTTGAGCTTTACGTAGCTCGAGATCTCCACTTTTATGAAGAATTATTCCTAAATACTTGTATTCATTTACTGTCTCAAGAGGATCATCTCCACATGTAAAATGCGGTTGAAAATTTTGAGTCAGTTTTAGTGAATATGACAACTTTTGTTTTATCTTTATTTAGTTTCATGCCCCATTCTGTACAATAATTATGAAGTTGATCGAGTTTTGTTTGTGATCCCGATTTTGTGTTTGACAACATGACTATGTCGTCAGCATATAATAAATGCGATATTTGTGTTTCTTTCAGCTGTTTTTAACAGGAGAATATGTTTATAAATATAGTTTGAAATATCATTTATAAAGATATTAAACAGTGTCGGGCCTTGAAAAAGTCCTTGTTTGACCGGGACTGATCTTGTAAATCCATTATTTGATTTTTCCACAAACCATCGCGTTTGTGTACGTATCTTTTATAAAAAGCCATTGATACCTATATTGTATAGTTTCAGAAGTAAAGCGTCATGCCATATGCTGTCAAATGCTTTTCTAAGACTATATAGTCTGCCATTGTTTTTTCTTATTTCACTGTCAATGATCTTTTTAAAAATGAATATCTGGTCTCTGTTGTTCTGTAGGATTTTCGAAATCCTTCCTGTACTTTTATAAATAAATCTCTGCTTTCTATGTAATTTTGTATCCTATTGTTTTACTATTTGACGTGTGTGTGTGTGTGTTTGTGTGTTGTGTGTGTGTGTGTGTGTGTGTGTGTGTGTGTGTGTGCGCGCGCGCGCGCGTGTGTGTGCATAGTAGTAGTAGTAGTAGTACTTTGATTTAACGTCTTTTTCACAAACTATGTGAAATCAGACAAGAAAGGATAGATAGACAGGCAAGAGAGGGAGATAGAGTTTGTTCATGTGTGCATACAAGTGTGTGTGTGTGTGTGTGTGTGTGTGTGTGTGTGTGTGTGTGTGTGTGTGTGAGAGAGAGAGAGAGAGAGAGAGAGAGAGTCCGTTTGTCTCTCTGTGTCCGTGCCATGTGTGTGTGTGTGTGTGTGTGTGTGTGTGTGTGTGTGTGTGTGTGTGTGTGTGTGCGTGTGTGTGTGAGCGTGTGTGTGTTGCCTCTACTAATACCTCTGTACTAGTGCTGATAAAGTGTATCTCCAGGAGCCAGAGGAGATTAAGAATCAGCATGAGCTGCTGACACCAAGTCTTGTTTAATATAGAAACTGGACTCAAACCGATTGACAAACAATACAGAAACCGAACGCTATTGTTCCATTGTGTACTTGGTACCTGCTCACGTCTGCTGAGGATTACAGGCTAGAGCACTATTTTTGCCGCATGATGTGAAAAAAAAGTCCAAGCAGGAACAGCAGAACGAACATACAATATCTTTTCCAGCAGAACTATGACTACAGAAGATACCTGAGTGTTCTTCCAACTTGCGCAGATTTACACCAGTTTAAAACCTTCAAGAGAATCACCCGCAATGTATTCATTGGCGGTATGGACCAAGCATGAAGAATACTGAAAACCTTACATACCTATTCACTGCACCATATCAATCAACCAATCAATCCATGATTAGTTTGATAGGTTTTACTTCTTCTTCTTCTTCTTCCAGGAAAGCGACCACAATCAACCGGCTGATTATTTTGTCACTTTGGAGGAGGTCGGCGAAAACAACAACAACAACAACAAAAACAAAACAAAACAAAAAACTATTTAGTGAGTTTGGATGCCCCTGACACAAAAGTGTCGATGGTTCTGGCCTCCACGATGCTGGGGCAGACGGTTCCAGTCACGGATTGTTCTCGGTAGAAGAGCCTGTTGCTGGTATTGCGTGCGGCATCAACGTTGGTTATATTGATGGTCGTGGCCTCTCCTCTGGCGGGCCACTGCAGGCTCCATCTTTTGCTTTATGCTCTTCGTGCACACTATATTGTTTCGGATTTTGTATAGCATGGTGAGGCGGGCAGTCAGTCTGTCGTCTGTGTTGGAGCGAGGGCCATCGCAGTTCGTCAATCATGTCTGATACGCTGGAGATGTTGCGATAGCGCCTCAAGACGAATCGAGCTGCTCTGCGCTGTATGTTGTCGATATTGTCAATGTAATCCTCTGTGTAGGGATCCCAGACTGTTGCAGCATATCCCATGATGGGTCGCACAAGGCTCTTGTATGCTTGTCTCTTTGTTCCCCGGGAGCTATTTTTCAGGTTTTTACGAGGTTGTTGACAAAATATTCCGAAATATTTTGAGGTCTATTGTTCCATCTGTCGTGAATGCATGGCTCACAGTTTAAAGAAAGTCACCTGGAGGCTACAATCCTTTCAATATCCCATCTATCGATTTAATGTAAAGCGTTCCTGTGGTGGCAATGTGATTCAGCAGTTTGTTCCACAAGTTAATAACTCTCTTAGCTAATGAAAAAAAATATGAAAAAGATTACATTTGTTAAAGCTTCGCGCCAATTTCAGTGGGTGTCCCCCTGTGTGCATAATGCTTTTCTTTTTCATGAGAAAAAAATGTTGTGTGGTACTCCCATTCACAACGACCGTGTAGAATTTTATAAGTCTTAATCATATCACCCTTGAATCTTTGATACCACTAGAAAATTGTACGCTGCTTACTCTCTCCGCACATGTCCAATTACTCCTACCTGTATCTTGCCGGGTGAGTCTTCCCTGCACATTTTCATTGAAGTTTACTATGACCATCAGCTCAAGCCGAGGACCTTGGTATCATCCTCAGCAGGCATCTGCAATGGAGATCTCACGGCCACACACAGAGAGTACCACGAACAGGTCAAAGAGAGATCTGGGCTTAATCAGCAGGAACACCATGTTCTCAACAAGTCCTTGAAACAGTCCGCCTACACGGCTCTGGTACACCCTGTTATGGGGTGTGCAAGTCCAGTATGGGATCCCAGCCAAGTGGATGACATCACCATCCCTAACAAGGTGCCACATCCAGTAGCTCGCTGCGTGTCCCACGATTTCACCCAACACCAAAAACGGAAAAGATGCTGCGGACGCTGAACTGAGCAACCCTGGTCACAAGGTGAAGATCAACGCTGCTTTCTACACATTCCACCATGGGTTAACCTGCATCAGTTCACAGCATCTACTTCCATGTGCACCCAAAGTCCTGTCCGTTGTCCTACAATACACCATGGGTTCACTCCATCAGTTCACAGCACCTACTTCAATGTGCACCCAAAGTCCTATCCGTTGTCCTACAATACACCATGGGTTCACTCCATCAGTTCACAGCATCTACTTCCATGTGCACCCCAAGTCCTATCCGTTGTCCTACAATACACCATGGGTTCACCTCCATCAGTTCAAAGCATCTATTTCCATGTGTCACACACAGCACCCAAAGTCCTATTCGCTGTCCTACAATACACCATGGGTTCACCTCCATCAGTTCACAGCATCTACTTCCATGTGTCACACACAGCACCCAAAGTCCTATCTGTTGTCCTACATACACCATGGGTTAACCTCCATCAGTTTCACAGCATCTACTTCCATGTGTCACACACAGCACCCAAAGTCTTATCCGTTGTCCTACATACACCATGGGTTAACCTCCATCACAGCATCTACTTCCATGTGTCACAGACACTGCACCCCAAGTCCTATCCATGTCCTACAATACTCCATCCTCAATGGCCACAGGCAGAATAGAAGAGTCTGGTGAACACAGCAGCGGCACCATGCCTGGAGGCCTTCCAGTCTTGAGTGCTTCCTCTCCATTCAACTTCTGCAGTAGGGGGGCAAGTGTGGGGGTAAGCTGGTATTTTTTTTTCCCCAGGAAGCCGAGTGTGATGGTTTTGCGCATGGGTACTGCGCTATGGTTTGCTGGTTCTTTGGGCACCGGAGTCCAAACTGGGATAGACGCCAAAAGGGAAGGGATGGAAAAGGGAATCTTGAGGGCGTTTTTTTTCCCACAGAACCCACTCCTCCGAAGTGAGCCCCTCCCCCACGACTCACATCTGGGGAGTGATGACAGTCACCTCTTTTGGCTTGGACATCTACGATCGACCATACTAGAGGAGTGAGCGTGCGAGGGGAGGGATCGGGTGGGGTGGGGGTCTTGAAGGAGATTGAAAGCTTGGGTTGGGAGGATTACTGTCCAGAATAAGGACCACAAAGGTACGAGAAGGGAAGGAGAATGCTGGGACCAAAATGGGCAAAAGGTGGTAGACACCTTGGCATCACTGCACTATTCTGGCACTTCTGACCAAGTCTCACTGACATGTGACGGTCCCTGTAGTGGGGATTGTCTCAGAGGCATCCAAAGATCGTCTTAGAATGGAAAGTGTCCTGTCCATCCATGCCAGAGAGAGACCAGAAGTCAAAAGGCCAGCAGAGACAAAGAAGCCAAAGATACAAAGACTACAAGATACAAAATCTGCATGTCATCTTTGTTCTCTAAATGGACATGAGAGATGACAACTGTAGAAAAGACAAAGAGAGAAGACAAGATAATCTGTCCACCGGCAAATATGCTGAAATGCTGTAGATTGATTTTAGATGTTCATAGCAGCAGAAATCTTAACAACAAATGTGATAATTGTATGAAGAAAGAAAAAATCCCAGAAAGGAACAAGAAATTCACAACATCCACATTCAGGCAAGCATATAAATACAAAAACACACCTACAAATACAGAGCATAAAAGTTTTCATTACTTTATTAAATGAAAAAAAAAAATAAGCAATGAAAAAAAGGCACACGAAAAAAGAATGACAATGAAGAAAAAAACTACAAAATTTTATCTTGACATTCACACCCTCTCCCAATAATACCCCATCCCCCACTTAGAAAAAAAAAGTGATATGCCACAATGTTGTGACATTATTTCACTCTGTTACACACATAACTATGTCGACATCAAAAGAATAAAAACTAACCATTATACAGACAGCATCACAGTAAAGTTTTTTCTCGGTAAGATGAAAACAATGAAGTTGGGTGTCTTTGCTTAAAACCAGCAGACTAAAATGGTACAAGATCCTAAGTGGATTTCAACACTGACTTCTGTTAATCTGTATTGTTTCACATTGATGATACTGGTTTTTACCATTTCAAACCAACACCCACTGGGCATCCATTCATTTCCTTTCATATCAATGTTTACTGGGCATTCATTAGTATCTGCACATGTCGACACAAGACTGAGACAACACATATATCATTCTAGTCTTTTGGTTGTGTTTGTAGCGCTAACGCATGAACTGAATCCAAAGATTAATTGTTCATTTCCGTTGTTTCATGTAAACAAAATTTCTGAGATGACTGTGATGCAATCATGTCCTGCCCTACAAAACTGGCCATTAATTCATTTGTCATTGTCAGTGAATGCTCTTGTATTTGTGGTTGCCAAGAGGTATCATATCTACTTGCAACTGTAATGCAGAATTATGCATCATTTCTTTTTCCATGCTGATGTACAAAAAATATTCCTTTGGTTGCCTTCCTTTCAACATGCACTAGATGTACACTGTATATGTTACATATACAGTGCAGGAGAGGGGAGAGGTTACCTCTCCCCTCTCCTCCCCCTGTCAGTAAGTACTATAAATCAGATCTTTTTTTTTGTCAGAAGATTGGGCAGGGAAGCTAGAGGGAGTGGGAAGGGGGGATGGAGGGTGGAGGGGGGCTCAATCTGAGAGCTGTTCCAGCAGTCCACGGAGACTGGGGCTGAACAAACTATGCTGAGACCAACCACACAAAGCAAACTATGCTGAGACCAACCACACAAAGCAAACTATGCTCCAAAATAATAAATGAAGCAGGCAGTGGTGACTGTATAGTGTCTTTCCATTCCTGTCTGGAGGCCCTCAAACTTTCAGTCAACTGTCTCAACCTAACTGTCCACTGAGCCAAAACTCCAAGGACAGAAAAAAGGTGCAACCGAGATTCAAGTCGTTCTTTTTAATACACATCAAAGCCAGACTGAAAAAAAAAAAAAGCCACCCCCCCCCCCCCCCCCCCAAAAAAAAAAACCCCAAGAGAACTCCTCAGAGTAAAACAATAAGACCAGAAAAAAGCCAAATCATATGCAGCAATATTCAAGATGATTTCTTGCACACAATCTCCAATGAGGACCTCGCAATAAAGTCACTTCTGTCTGACAGACAGGGTGGGAGGACCTCGCAATAAAGACACTTCTGTCTGACAGACAGGGTAGGAAGGTGGGGTGAGGGAAAATCTTCAGTAACTTCAGGATGCAAGTTTACCTCCACATGAACATAACAACCTGAAAATCATTCAGATCCCAAAGAGGGATTTTCACACAATGAAGAGAAAAAAAATGGGCACATGTTAAACACATACTAACTAAGCAAATGAAACAATGTGTGCATTTTGATAGTTCGGTTTCAGGGTCATGAAGGATGCATGTCTAGATGAGGGCAAGTCATAGTGCACCACAGCAAGTCAATTCAGCTATGCTAAGAGGACGCAATCTGATGACTGATGGACAGAAAACTTGTGCGAACGGCTTGGGCAGAGTGGTCTATGCTCTGCTGACCAATCATTTCAGACTCAACAGTGCACAGACCCTCAACATGTGTCTGTCTGCATTTTGCCTTAAAGAATACTGAAAAAACCTACATAATACAAGGATACCCATCTTGGGTACATGCTTTTGGCATTTGTTTCATCCTGGGACAATCCTATATGGCTCAGGTGTACTGACTGACAACACAATGTTGACATTATAAAGGTACAAAGAGCAGTCTAGTGCAGTCGCACAGAGCCGTTCCTTATCTGCATCAAACAAGGCAAACTGCTGTGTTCACTTTCAGGGCACAAAAACAGAAGAAAACAAGCCAGTTGAGCAGTACGTAAAACTGAGAAAGAGACACCCAAACACACATAACACTCGACAAAAATATATCATGAAAAAAACTATCTAGAAAACAATCCTGCCAAAATGACTGTAAGCAATGTTCATGGCCTATCCTTTCATCTTCTTCAACTGGAAAACACTTCAAGTACGCCACAACACCTGACATTTGTAATACAGCAACACTTCATGCAGGCATAAAATGTCAGCGTGGAAAGGGGGAGGGAAGGACAGAGAGGGAGAAGGCTTAAGGGGGCTGGAGGAATTAGAGGAAAATGAGGGTATATGTGTGGTTGCACAAATATTTACGCTTGTGTTAAAAAGGTCTTCCAGGAAAAAAACAATGTGACAAAAAGCAGCCATCCTCAGTGGTCATCTGCTTCCATAAACATGTATCATGGACACTGTTTTCCAGAAAAAAACAGTTTATACAAAATGTTTTGGCCTTGACATAAAATTACTACTGATTAACATCAACAGCACATGAATATCAGCACAAGGAAAGCCCTTTGGTCTCCTTGTTTGAAGCATATCTGATTCACAACATGACATCCACATTCACTATTTGGCCACTGCCAGGCTGGTCAAAGATAAAAAGCTACAAATGTATCTAATATCTTAAAAACAACCACAAACAACAACAAATTTGCACTCTCTTCAATTACCTCACAAAAACCCAAGCAGCAGCAGCAGAATTACTAAAGCCACACACATCTGTATAAACATGCCAATACTTTTCTTTATCATATTTACCGGTCCAAACAAATTCCTTATCCCCCCCCCATGCATGAAACCACTACCATATTATCAGGACCCCCTTGACCCCCCCCCCCCCCCACCCCCTCAAATAAACTACAACAAACAAACAAAAAACCACACCATCACTAACAAAAGAGCAGGGAGCTAATTTCACCTCAATCCTCAGACAGACCAGCCAGAGTAATCGCCCTTAGCTCTTGTTTGTATATCCTGACAATACTTTTCCACACATCAAATGTCATACTGGACAATCAATTGAGAAAACATCAGGCTGTTATGCACCTATAAGTCAAAACAACTGCATTAATGAGAAAGCATCACACGCTGTTATGCACCTGTGAGTCAAAACAACTGCATTAATGAGAAAAGCATCACATGCTGTTATGCACCTATAAGTAAAAACAACTGCATTAATTAGAAAGCATCACATGCTGTTATGCACCTATAAGCCAAAACAACTGTATTAATGAGAAAGCATCACACGCTGTTGTGCACCTATAAGCCAAAACAATTGCATTAATGAGAAAGCATCACACGCTGTTATGCACCTATAAGGCAAAAACATTGCATTAATGAGAAAACATCACACGCTGTTATGCACCTATAAGTCAAAACAATTGCATTAATGAGAAAACATCACACGCTGTTATGCACCTATAAGTCAAAACAATTGCATTAATGAGAAAGCATCACACGCTGTTGTGCACCTATAAGTCAAAACAATTGCATTAATGAGAAAACATCACACACTGTTATGCACCTATTAAGTCAAAACAACTGCATTAATGAGAAAGCATCACACGCTGTTGTGCACCTATAAGTCAAAACAATTACATTAATGAGAAAACATCACGCTGTTATACACCTACGAGTCAAAACAATTACGTTAATGAGAAAACATCATGCTGTTACGCACCTACGAGTCAAAAGCAACAACAAAGCCCAAATCCCGCATCAAAACAGTTGAGTTCAGGCTCCACCCTGTGAAGTGAGATACCTTGTACAGCTGTTCTTTACTCAGACAAACATAACACCACAGTGCACCGTTCCTGCAAAGCGAAAAAATGACATCTCAAAGTTACATTCTCATTTTGGTCAAAAAACAGAAACCTAACAACACACTGCTTTGAAATGATGCACAATGCCTGGAACAGTACACATTCTCCCTCTGCAAGCTCTTTGAATCATCATACATTATGGCAAAGTAACCTCCACTGGTTTGATCCCAACGCCTCAAAATCCCTAACCACATAAACATGGCAAGCACAACTGCTTTGTCTGTCTTTGTTGACAACTGCATGGCAAAGTTGACCTCAGGCAAGCAGAAGACGTTTTCTGGCCAGCTGACGGTGACACAGGCTCCACACAGCAGTAGAGTGACGACCTTGTAGAGACTCAGGCACCTGGGTCAGGTGATCAAGGGTCAGTTGACCTGAGGTCACCTCCACGGGCTCTATGCTGTACAGCGGAGCCTCCAAGCTCATTGCCAACACATCGCGCAATCTGCACACACACACATACACAGAGGAACAACACATGCTGGAAACATGTATATCACCAGCTATTCCAGTTCTGAGCCTGGAAAATTGTCTTCATGAGTGATGGTATTCTGTGTTGCCCATGGAATAATGTCTTCATGAGTGATGGTATTCTGTGTTGCCCATGGAATAATGTCTTCATGAGTGATGGTATTCTGTGTTGCCCATAGAATATTGTATTCATGAGTGATGGTATTCTGTGTTGCCCATAGAAACTTGTCTTCATAAGTGATGGTATTCTGTATTGCCCATAGAATATTGTATTCATGAGTGATAGTATTCTGTATTGCCCACAGAATATCAAGAGGGCTTTGAACCCTCATATGGAGGAGGATAAAAAGCACATATAGATCTAAAAACCTCTGGAGGTCTCCAGTCTACTCATTTCAAGGAATTTCAATATCAGGCCATACATCATATTGTTTTAGTATCAATGCCGAGCTGATAATCGTGAGATTGAATCAATTGTGGGATCTAGTTTTTATGGTTAAAATCTCTCTCTGCTCATCCTGCAGTAAATGGGGCAGGTTCAGTGTGGAGAAGGTTCATGCAGTGGAAGAAGTCTGGGCTCCGTCTTGACTAATGCATGCCATGAACATAGCGCATGACTTGCAGTTCACTGCCCCGATGCCCATTGAACTCAAGGATCTATAATCTTGTCAAAGTCAGATGCTGATGAAAACTTACGATCTATTAACAGTCTTCTACGGACACCCTCTTCCATGCACTCAAAGAGAAGCAACCCTTCACTGAGAGCATGATACAAAATATGAATGAACAACATTTTTGGCAGAAAAACCTCACAGAACATTTTTGGACTGCAAGATGATGCTTTCTTCCTCTGCTCACACCTGCACAACTACATCACTGGGTAGTGAGTGACCTACATTACTGGTAGTGAATGACCTTCATCACAGGAAGTGAGTAACCTACATCATGGGTAGTTAGTGACCTACATCACTAGTAGTGAGTGACCTACATCATGGGTAGTTAGTGACCTACACCACTAGTAGTGAGTGACCTACATCACGGGCAGTCAGTGACCTACATCATGGGTAGTTAGTGACCTACATCATGGGCAGTGAGTGACCTACATCACTGGTAGTGAGTGACCTATATCACTGGTAGTGAGTGACCTACACCACTAGTAGTGAGTGACCTACATCATGAGCAGTGAGTGACCTACACCATGGGCAGTGAGTGACGTACATCACTGGTAGAGAGTGACCTACATCACTGGTAATGACTGACCTACATCACTGGTAGTGAGTGACCTACATCATGGGTAGGGAGTGACCTACATCACTGGTAGTCAGTGACCTACATCACTGGTAGTGAGTGATCTACATCACTGGTGGTGAGTGACCTATATCACTGGCAGTGAGTGACCTACATAACTGAAAGTGAGCGACCTACATTACTGCTGGTGAGTGACCTACATCACTGGCAGTGACCTACATCATTGGTAGTGAGTGACCTACATCATGGGGGGAGTGAGTGACCTACATCACTGGCAGTGACCTACATCATTGGTAGTGAGTGACCTACATCATGGGGAGTGAGTGACCTACATCATGGGTAGTGAGTGACCTACACCATTAGTAGTGAGTGACCTACACCATGGGTAGTGAGTGACCTACATCACTGGCAATGAGTGACCTACATCATGGGTAATGAGTGACCTATATCACGGGTAGTGAGTGACCTACATCATGGGTACTGAGCGACCTACACCACTGGTAGTGAGTGACCTACATGACTAATAGTGAGTGACCTATATCACTGGTAGTGAGTGACCTACATCACTGGTAGTGAGTGACCTACATCACTGGTAGTGAGTGACCTACATCATGGGTACTGAATGACCTACATCACAGGCAGTGAGTGACCTACATCATGGGTAGTGAGTGACCTACATCACTGGGAGTGAGTGACTACATCATGGGTAGTGAGTGACCTGCATCACGGGTAGTGAGTGACCTACATCACTGGTAGTGAGTGACCTATATCACGGGTAGTGAGTGACCTACATCACGGGTAGTGAGTGACCTACATCATGGGTAGTGAGTGACCTACATCACTGGTAGTGAGTGACCTACATCACTGGTAGTGAGTGACCTACATCACTGGTAGTGATGACCTACATCACTGGTAGTGAGTGACCTCTTCACAGATCTGTTAGAAAATGGGAATCCATGTCTCAATTTAGACTTCTTTGCTTCATCTGCCTAAGACTTCAAATTTGAATCAATGCCGCTTTGTCACAACTTAAAGGTTGGCAACTAACTGAGATTTTCAACTTCAAATTTGAATCAATGCACCTTTGTCACAACTCTCAAAGTCAGCAACTAACAGAGATTTTCAACTTGACCAAGTTCGCTTCTTTGATGTCAATCTCTGAAGTTTTCTTTTTTCTTTCCAAAAATAAATTCTGTGCACAAGTCTTTATCACTAGTTATATTCCCACAATAATCTGTATGTGTGTGATTATGTCTGTTGTATCCAAGACAAGAAGTGCAAGGATGTCATGTGACATGTGCACCAAATATGTGTTTAAACCTCTTGGTCCATTACTTGCCCTCATCCGATACAACTTACGACTCAGATTTATAATATACACACACATACATCTGTGTGTGTGTGTGTGTGTGTGTGTGTGTGTGTGTGTGTGTATGTGCGTGTGCGTGTGTGTGCATACATCTCTCTCTCTCTATATATATATATATATATATATAGAGAGAGAGAGAGAGAGAGAGAGAGAGAGAGAAAGGTGAGAGACAGAGAGAGAGATGACAGAGAGAGATGTATGTGAGAGAGAGAGAGAGAGAGAGAGAGAGAGAGAGAGATGTGAGAGACAGAAAGATGTATGTGGGAGATTGAGAGAGAGATGTGAGAGACAGAGAGAGAGATGTATGTGAGAGACAGAGAGAGAGAGATGTGTGAGAGACAGAGAGCTGTATGTGAGAGACAGAGAGAGATGTGCACACATGGATTGCACTGGGCATATATAACCATCTTAATGTTCAAGCTTTCCACTCACCTGTAATTTTCAGGCTGAGTGTCATCATCTTGTTCCCGAGGTTCTGACAGTCGCAGCATGATGCACTCAAAGAGGAACAGGAGCAGCAACTCTAGTCGTTCGACTGACATGTGTTGACACATGACCTCCACCTCCTTCTCCATGTCCTCGGTCAATTCTTCTTGGAACTGTCCCTCCACGCAGTCAAAGGCATCCTGGAAGGCAGGACAGTTTTCTTTTTTAATTGATACACCTATGTTTAATGTTGATGTTTTCCCCCCAATATGCAACAACACTCTTAAACACAGGTGCTCAGAATATTGGTAGGCTGGGTTTGATTGTGATTTTGCTTATTCATCTATTATCATTATTCTTTTGAAATAATTATTTTCTTCAAAATATGCTTTTTGAAATGCACACACACACAAAATCATAACATGAAGAGAGAGAGAGAGAGAGAGAGAGAGAGAGAGAGAGAGAGTCTGATGAAACTTCATGGAGGCCATTCACAATACATGTTCTGGCTTTTACATATTCTTTACGATTTCCACTGGGATTGTATCAGGCTTTGCATTATACAAGGGGCCTTGACAGCGGTAATCAAAATGATAATCAGCAAAATCAGAATGCATTTGTTATACAGTCTGTGTCTGCAGACAACGTTTTATATAGTTGTCATTTGGAAACAAAAGTCTTCATTTAAAACATTTTTTTCCAACTTATATATTCTTCAAATCTATATATCTAGACTTCAATTTATTAAAGACATCTTGTGGTGTAAGGGGTGAAACATTTATCTCCATTCCAATCTGGTGTAAATACTGCATAGTGCACTGGAAGTTTACAACTAAATGTAGATTTATGATATACTTACGTGTCCCAATCAATAAACATCTTATTTACTAGGTATGGAACATCACATTATATTAAGACCCCCCCTCTCCAAAAAAAAAAAAAAAAAGAAAAAAAGAGGATGAGCAGGGAGCTAAGATCACCTCTGTATCCAGCTCTGAAGTTAGAGTATTTGACAAGAGTCATCCATGCTGTCCTCGGAAAAGTGAGACACGGAGACAGAAACAGCTGGGCTTACAATTTGATGTGTTCTTTCTCCATGCACTCAAGATGTGACAAAGACAGATCCAACCGACCCGAGCCATACCTGATGGTGACAGGCCAGGATAGCAGCTCTCTGGTGGCACACGATGATCCACAGGTGTTTCAGAAGTGAGAAAGACAGAACCAACTGACCAGAGCCATACTGTTTGGTGAGAGGCCAGGATGGCAGCTCTCTGGTGGCATAGGGACTGCAGGTGTTCCAGAAGTGGCAAAGACAGAACCAACTGATCAGAGCCATACGTGTTGGTGACAGGCCAGGATGGCAGCTCTCTGGTAGCGCAGGGACTGCAGGTGTTCCAGAAGTGACAAAGACAGAACCAACTGACCAGAGCCATACCTGTTGGTGAGAGGCCAGGATGGCAGTTCTCTGGTGGCACAGGGACTGCAGGTGTTCCAGAGGTGACAAAGACAGAACCAACTGACCAGAGCCATACCTGTTGGTGAGAGGCCAGGATGGCAGCTCTCTGGTGGCACAGGATGATCCACAGGGACTGCAGGTGTTTCAGACAGCACAGCTGCTGGGCCTGCTCACATCACACACATGTGCAGGGAATTACCATAAAGAAACTATTTTCAATTAAACAGTACTATAAAGAAACACACACATGCACGCACACACATGCAAGCCCACATATACATGCACATACATGTGCACACATGCACACACACACATATGCACACACTATAAACACAGACATACAAGCACAAGCATGTTTGCACACACTTTTACATACATACATGCCTGCATAAATACATGTGCCCTCACATACACACACACACACACGCACACGAACACACACGATATGTTTATTCTAAACGGACACTATCAACCATCTGAAAAATATCCCCCTGCTACATGTCTGACTGCAATCATGCTCATGTTTTAAATCTCTTCCTGCATTTTTCTGAAAGGACTTGATCATTACCAATCAGATACTTGCTTTCATGACACTGCTAGTTACAATATTCACTGGCTGGCACATATGTATATCCACAAATGGCTCAGAAAACAAAACAGAAAACCTCATGGGACTACTTCCCGCTGGGTGGTGAGTTTTCTTGTTTGGGCTTTGTCTCTTTTACTTGTGTGTATGTGCTACATGTGGGCAACATTCTGGATATTTCTGTTCTTTTACCTACAGCCTGATAATGGATAATGTCATAGGAGTTTCCCTGCTCATTCTGTGTCTTTTCTTTATGCATGCATAGTGCAATGGACGTTTGACTGCCTGTGTTTATGTGTGTACTAGATTACAGGTAGCATACGCAGCACTGATTTTCATCACTGCCCAGATGACCAAACAAAGCTCTTTTCATATCATCATTCAGGGAAAATAGTCATGCCCAAAATAATAACACAATCATCTGTAAGATGAACATGCACTTAAAACAAATTCATGACAGCAAATCTACCAACATCATCATTACGATCAAACCAGGCCATGTCGAGGATGCTAGACCCTCCTCTTCATTCATCATCCACATATTCAAAAACATTAACACACACACACACAATTCACACGCAAACGTCTATATGGACATGCAGTCACAGCAGAATCAATTCTATTGTCCCCTTTAAAAAGAGTGTTCACCAATTTAAAACAAAAAAAACAAAAAAAGCATATAATAATAAACTGCTACAACAAGAAAAGAACAACACACACTTTTGAACTAAGACGGGTGAATGCCCCCCCCCCCCCCCCCCCCCCCCCTCCCAAAATGAAAAGACTTGAACATGTGTACCACTGTTTCAATAAAAGAGCAAAGATTCTGTTCCTGTTTATCATGTGCTAAACACACACACACATACACAACACACACACACAAACACTCATACAAACAAACACATACCCAAATCCACACCATACACAAGCACATACCCACACACACATACACATACACACGCACACACACATCCCCACACACTTACACCAGACCACAAAGAGTGTCCATGGTGTGCCCACCTTGCTGCTGCAGACGGTGTGCCTCATCCTGAGGGTGGAGGACATGAACAGCTCCAGGGAGGCTGAGGGGTCGCCACCCAGCGCCTTCAGGAAGGACAGTGCCGTGTTCAGGTTGTCGATGGAGCGGCAGATATCCGGCAGCTTGTTGCCCACCTCCTCCACGATCTGCCGGCGCTCCGCCGGACTCAGGCTCTCCTGGACAGGGCACAGACAAGGCTTCACAGTGCACAGACATGGCTTCACAGTGCACAGACATGGCTTCACAGTGCACAGACAGACAAGGCTTCACAGTGCACAGACATGGCTTCACAGTGCACAGACATGGCTTCACAGTGCACAGACAGACATGGCTTCACAGTGCACAGACAGACATGGCTTCACAGTGCACAGACATGGCTTCACAGTGCACAGACAGACATGGCTTCACAGTGCACAGACATGGCTTCACAGTGCACAGACATGGCTTCACAGTGCACAGACAGACATGGCTTCACAGTGTACAGACAAGGCTTCACAGTGCACAGACATGGCTTCACAGTGCACAGACAGACATGGCTTCACAGTGCACAGACAAGGCTTCACAGTGCACAGACATGGCTTCACAGTGCACAGACATGGCTTCACAGTGCACAGACATGGCTTCACAGTGCACAGACATGGCTTCACAGTCACATGGCTTCACAGACAGACATGGCTTTCACAGTGCACAGACATGGCTTCACAGTGCACAGACATGGCTTCACAGTGCACACAGACATGGCTTCACAGTGCACAGACATGGCTTCACAGTGCACAGACATGGCTTCACAGTGCACAGACAGACATGGCTTCACAGTGCACAGACATGGCTTCACAGTGCACAGACATGGCTCACAGTGCACAGACATGGCTTCACATGCACAGACAGGCTTCACAGTGCACACAGACATGGCTTCACAGTGTACAGACATGGCTACACAGTGCACAGACATGGCTTCACAGTGCACAGACATGGCTTCACAGTGTACAGACATGGCTCACACACAGTGCACAGACATGGCTTCACAGTGCACAGACATGGCTTCACACAGACATGGCTTCACAGTGCACAGACATGGCTTCACAGTGCACAGACATGGGCTTCACAGTGCACAGACATGGCTTCACAGTGCACAGACATGGCTACACAGTGCACAGACATGGCTTCACAGTGCACAGACATGGCTTCACAGTGCACAGACATGGCTTCACACGTGCACAGACATGGCTACACAGTGTACAGACATGTCTTCACAGTGCACAAACAGACATGGCTTCACAGTGCACAGACATGGTTTCACCGTGCACAGACACATGGCTTCATAGTGTACAGACATGGTTTCACAGTGTACAGACAGACATGGCTTCACAGTGTACAGACATGGCTTCACAGTGCACAGACATGGCTTCACAGTGTACAGACATGGCTTCACAGTGCACAGACATGGCTTCACAATGTACAGACATGGCTTCCAGTGTACAGACATGGTTTCACAGTGTACAGACATGGTTTCACAGTGTACAGGCTTCACCGTGCACAGACATGGCTTCACCGTGCACAGACATGGCTTCACAATGTACAGACATGGTTTAACAGTGTACAGACATGGTTTCAGTGTACAGACATGGTTTCACATGGTACAAAGGATGACAGACATTGCTTAAAAGTGTAAAGACATTGTTTCACAGTGTACAGACATGGTTTCACAGTGTACAGACATGGTTTCACATGGTACAAACGATGACAGACATCATTTCACAGTGTACAGACACATCACTTCATATTGCTTCTTTTGTAAGACATTGCTTCAGTGTGTGTGCAGACCTTGCTTTACATGGTACATGCGATGGCAGACGTTACTCCACAGTATATGTGTGCATTGCTTCATGTGAGTACAGACTTTGCTTTACAGTGTACATACACTGCTTAACATGAGTGCATACAATGCTTCACAGCGTATATACAAGCCTTCACATGTGTACAGAAAAGAATATAAAATGCTTACCTGTCCAAACAAATGCCTTATCCCTACTTGGTTGGAACATCACTATGTCAGGATATACCACACCCACCCCTTGCGCGCACACACATAAAAAAAAAAAAAAAGGGGGGGGGGGGGGGGGGGGTGTGGAGGAGCAGGAACTAACCTTGTCTCCATGTTTAGTTAGCCAGCAAGAGTGACTGCCCTTAGTGTGTTCACTTCATCAAAACATACTGAAACTAACTCGGTTTCTGCACCTTTTCCCCACAAAATGGGGAGGTGGGAGGGTGTTTTAGTGTAAGGACAGGTAAGTATTTCATAAAACTAAGCAGCAAAATTCCTGATTTCTCTTTTTTTTTTCCTGGTGGAGAAACATGCCTCTTTTGGCTCTTTGAGTTTTAGAACTTCGTTTCTGTTTGTCATGGATTCCCACCCAACTCCTGCTTATGGATGTCAGCAGAAAGAACCTCCATGAATGATCCCTCTATAAAATGGCTCAATCCTTACAATGATCAAGAATTCTGTCAAAGATTATCTTACACTGTGATACTGTTTTTGATGTCAGCAACTGGCCTTTCCATGTTCTATCAAAGCTCTGTGTGTGTGTGTGTGTGTGTGTGTGTGTGTGTGTGTGTGTGTGTGTGTGTGTGAGAGAGAGAGAGAGAGAGAGAGAGAGAGAGAGAGAGAGAGAGAGAGAGAGAGAGAGAGAGAGAGAGAGAGAGAGAGTTTATGTGTGTGCATGTTTGCTAACTTGTTTTTATCTCAGTTTTACCTGTGTATGTGCAATATTACATGAAATATCATTTCAATTTTCTGTTGATGTTTCAATATGTATTCTGGTATTTTGTACAATACCCATTCATCTTTCTCGTCATGTTCTTTATATGTCAGGGATTAACTGATGAAATACCTGTTCAGTTTGCTCTCTATTTGTCTCTGTGATTATCTGGTATCATGTGAAATACCTGTTCGATCTCACATAAATACCTGTTCAATCTCACATGAAATACCCGTTCCATCTCATGTGAAATACCTGTTCAATCTCATGTGAAATACCTGTTCAATCTCATGTGAAATACCTGTTCAATCTTGTCACGTAGAACTTTGAACAGTCTGGCACTGGTTGTATCAGCTCTGTATACCATCGTTTCCATCTGAAAACAAGCCCAAATAACAGCATACATTGACAACAGTGAAGGGAGAAAGGCAAGGGGCTATAACTGGGGTTACCCAATCATTCTTATTAACGACAGGGAAGGGAGGAACACAAGGGGTAATGACAGGAGTCATACACTGAATTATTTCAAATAACAGTGAAGGAAAGAAAACACAGGAAACTCACATGGGTCATCCACTTAATTCAATGAACGAGAGTGACAGAAACTTGGGGCACTGACAAGGATCACCCATTCAAATCTGTCAACAACAGTGAAGGGGAAAAAGTATGGGAGTACTGACAGGGTTCACAAATCCAATTCTATGAACAACAGACAAGGGAAGAAGACAGGGGTACTGACAGGGTTCACAAATCCAATTCTATGAACAACAGACAAGGGAAGAAGACAGGGGGTACTGACAGGGTTTCACAAATCCAATTCTATGAACAACAGACAAGGGAAGAAGACAGACAGGGGGTACTGACAGGGTTCACAAATCAATTTCTATGAACAACAGAAAGGGGAGAAGACAGGGGTACTGACAGGGTTCACAAATCCAATTCTATGAACAACAGACAAGGGAAGAAGACAGGGGGTACTGACAGGGTTCACAAATCTATTTCTATGAACAACAAAAAAGGGAAGAAGACAGGGGTACTGACAGGGTTCACAAATCTAATTCTATGAACAACAGACAAGGGAAGAAGACAGGGGTACTGACAGGGTTCACAAATCCAATTCTATGAACAACAAACAAGCGAAGAAGAAGACAGGGGGTACTGACAGGGTTCACAAATCCAATTCTATGAACAACAAACAAGCGAAGAAGACAGGGGGTACTGACAGGGTTCACAAATCCAATTCTATGAACAAGAAACAAGCGAAGAAGACAGGGGGTACTGACAGGGTTCACAAATCCAATTCTATGAACAAGAAACAGGGAAGAAGACAGGGGGTACTGACAGGGTTCACAAATCCAATTCTATGAACAAACAAGTGAAAAAGACAGGAGGTACTGACAGGGTTCACAAATCCAATTCTATGAACAACAAACAAGGGAAGAAGACAGTGGTGGGGGGAGGGTACCGACTGGGAGTCGCATATCCATTCTACAAAAACAGCAGTGCAGAGAAGAAGACAGGGTAATGACAGGGGTCACCCTGTTCTATGAACAACAAAAAGGGAAGAAGAGAGTGGGTACCGACAGGGTTCACAAACCCAATCCTATGAAAAATAATGAAGGGAAGGAGACAGGGGGTACTGACAGGGATCATCCTTTCTTTCTTTTGCGTTCCTGGCCATGCTAGATCCTCAATCCGATCAGTAAGGTGAAGTCCACAGTCCGCTGCAGAGACCCCAACAGTCCACACAGCTTCTCCTGGACCTCCACCACACTGGACCACATTGCGTCTCCAGTCGCGGTGGCTGGGTCCCTTTGAGGCTGGAGGGGGTGGGTGGTGGGGGTGGTGGTGGTGGTGGTGGTATTGATAAGGAAGCGTTATCAATATTTCAATTCTATGAACAACAGTGAGGTGATAAGATGGGTGGTACTGACAGGGAGGTGTCATATATTCCATGAACAATAGTGAGGGAAAAAAGGCAGGAGGCACCGACAGGGAGTGTTATATATTCCATGAACAACGGAGAGGGAAAAAAAGGCAGGGGGCACTGACAGGGAGCTGTTACATATTCCATGAACAACAGTGAGGGAAAAAAAAAGGCAGGGGGCACTGACAGGGAGGTGTCATATATTCCATGAACAATGGTGAGGGAAAAAAGGCAGGGGGCACTGACAGGGAGCTGTTATATATTCCATGAACAACAGTGAAGGGAAAAAAAGGCAGGGGCACTGACAGAGAGCTGTTATATATTCCATGAACAACAGAGAGGGAAAAAAAAAAAGACAGGGGTACTGACAGAGAGCTGTTATATATTCCATGAACAACGGAGAGGGAAAAAAGGCAGGGGGCACTGACAGGGAAGTGTTATATATTCCATGAACAACAGAGAGGGAAAAAAAAGGCAGGGGGCACGGACAGAGAGCTGTTATATATTCCATGAACAACAGTGAGGGAAAAAAGGCAGGGAGTACTGACAGGGAGGTGTTATATATTCCATGAACGGTGAGGGAAAAAAGGCAGGGGGCACTGACAGGGAAGTGTTACATATTCCATGAACAACAGTGAGGGAAAAAAAGGCAGGGGGCACTGACAGGGAGCTGTTATATATTCCATGAACAACAGAGAGGGAAAAAGGCAGGGGGCACTGACAGGGAAGTGTTACATATTCCATGAACAACAGAGAGGGAAAAAAAGGCAGGGGGCACTGACAGGGAAGTGTTATATATTCCATGAACAACGGTGAGGGAAAAAAGGCAGGGGTACTGACAGAGAGCTGTTATATATTCCATGAACAACGGTGAGGGGAAAAAAGGCAGGGGCACTGACAGGGAGCTGTTATATATATTCCATGAACAACAGAGAGGGGAAAAAGGCAGGGGGGCACTGACAGGGAGTGTTATATATTCCATGAACAACGGTGAGGGAAAAAAAAAGGCAGGGGCACTGACAGGGGCTGTTATATATTCCATGAACAACAGTGAGGGAAAAAAGACAGGGGGGTACTGACAGGGAGCTGTTATATATTCCATGAACAACAGTGAGGGAAAAAAGACAGGGGTACTGACAGGGAGCTGTTATATATTCCATGAACAACAGTGAGGGAAAAAAAGACAGGGGTACTGACAGGGAGCTGTTATATATTCCATGAACAACAGTGAGGGAAAAAAGACAGGGGTACTGACAGAGAGCTGTTATATATTCCATGAACAATGGAGAGGGAAAAAAGGCAGGGGGCACTGACAGGGAGCTGTTATATATCCATGAACAATGGAGAGGAAAAAAGCCTAGGGGGTACTGACAGGGAGCTGTTATATATTCCATGAACAACAGTGAGGGGAAAAAGGCAGGGCACTGACAGGGAGGTGTTATACATTCCATGAACAACGGTGAGGGAAAAAAGACAGGGGTACTGACAGGGGAGGTGTTATATATTCCATGAACAACAGTGAGGGGAAAAAAGGCAGGGGCACTGACAGAGAGCTGTTATATATTCCATGAACAACAGTGAGGGAAAAAAAAGGCAGGGGGCACTGACAGGGAGCTGTTAAATATCCATGAACAACGGTGAGGGGAAAAAAGGCAGGGGGCACTGACAGGGAGTGTTTATATATCCATGAACAACGGAGAGGGAAAAAAGGCAGGGGGCACTGACAGGGAAGTGTTATATATTCCATGAACAACGGTGAGGGAAAAAAAGGCAGGGGGCACTGACAGGGAAGTGTTATATATTCCATGAACAACGGTGAGGGGAAAAAAGGCAGGGGGCACTGACAGGGAGGGTTATATATTCCATGAACAACAGAGAGGGGAAAAAGGCAGGGGGCACTGACAGGGAGGTGTTATATATTCATGAACAACGGAGAGGAAAAAAAAGGCAGGGGCACTGACAGGGAGGTGTTATATATTCCATGAACAACAGAGAGGGAAAAAAGGCAGGGGGCACTGACAGGGAAGTATCCACCAGGAGAACGCTGGACTCTGGCCTTGGACTGCAGGAAGTTGTCTGCCAGCTGCTGTTGGAAAGCGGCAAAGTCGTAGTCCAGCGTGGCCGACTGCCCCACCATCAGGCTGTAGTTGCAGTGACCCAGTACCAGGGGCAGCAAGTCACGTTCTGGCCCAACATGACACCAGGTGGCGCTCCACCACCACACGCACATTCACTTCTGGCAAGCTTGCGTACCTAATTGGAGCAGAAAGCAAAATTTGCGTTCTGTAAAAACTGGACATAAAAGATCAACATTTGCTTCTAGTGAGCATTCGTGCGTCAAACAAAAGGTAACACTTTCATTCTTTGTCATTGCCCAACACAAAAGTGTGTAGTATATGTTCCAGACCCAGAAATTTTTCTCATTTTTAAAGTGCATTTCATCATCAGGTCATCAATGTGCAGTTCACAAGAAATGTTTTAAGGTCATTTTTCAGCTGATAGTCAAACACTGATTCATCTACTGATCTTGGTTTATTTATTTGCCCATGTCTTGTTCATCTTTTTCTGACTTAATGATTATCTTTTTTGCCTGAGTGATCAATTGGACTGTAAGCAACTTGACTTCAACTGACACCATGGCCACTGGCCAGCCATCACTGTGTGGTCATCATCATCTGAGCAAATCATAAGGGAGATAACTGATTCTGTTTTCATCTGGCTCCACATGACAAGCAAATGGCTTACAAGATGGAGCCTTCAAAATCTGAGCTGGAAAGAAAAAAAATCCTACTGGACCCACTTCTTACAGGGACTCTGGAATGAGAAGACTAAAAAAATATTAAACAAACAGGAGACAAGTGAGTTTTCTGAGCATAATGACATTATAATAACTAACAATAATTATAACAAAAGGACAGTTTCCATAGAGACTATCCCACAATGTGGGCTAGAGGGCCCTATACAAATGTTAACAAATCAAATCTCTCTTTCTCTCACGCATTCACACACAACACACACACACTGAAGGTCATGCATTTTAATGCATGCACATATATGAACATGCTCACACATGCACATGCACACACACACACACACACAGCACAGACAGATGTACACTACATTCTTAATAAGCAACGAGTGCAAATGACAGGTGCAACTATGCAGTTTCTAAGGAATCGTCTACATTTGTCTTTAGAGAATGTAAGTTTTCAGTGCTGAATTGAAGGTCAGAAAGGAAGGAGCATAACAGCTGACAGGGAGCAAGTTCTTCAGCATTGCCACAAACTGTGAGAATGCTCTAGAAACGTGTTACTTTCAGTTATAACATGGAATTGAAACTATGTGATCACCAGAGAAAGAACTGACAAAACAGGCAGGAACGCTGAACAGCTCTCTAAAAGTCCGTTTTCCAAAGGCATTTTGCTGCCCACATTTTCACAGGTGCCAGGCTAAACACAGTATTACTTAGCGAGGAATTCCTCTTAATTCATTAAAACTTTTTTTCTGGGGGGGGGGGGGGGGGAGAAGGGAGCATGGGAAGGGGGTGATGCTGTGTCAGCCAACTCACGTTTGTTTCAGCAGGGGGCAAATGCGTTGAAGCAGGGCGTTGTGGTGATTCAGGAGGAACTGCAGCAGGATGTAGGAGCAGAGTCCTGGGCCGCGAGTGGATGGCAGCAGGGCCGCCAGGGGGCTCTGCTTATTGATACTGGCGTTGTAGAACTCCTCTGGCAGCGACACCAACCCTCCATGGGCGCCATGCAGTCTGAACACAACACAGTGATACATGGGTGCCAGGCAGTCTGAACGTTGCAAAGTGATACAAGGGCACCACGCAGTCTGAACATAAATGGAGAGTTTGTTTTATACTCCCTGTTTGGCTAGTATACTTACCATTTCAGACCATAGACCATAGCATTCAACGGCAGCTGGTTAGCTCTGCCAGACCGAATTTTTTGTGGCTAATGCAGTAATAAGACCATCACATGATGCCCACCCTACTTCCGCCAAGGAGAAGCCGGTGTGTAAACTTCCTGTTCCTCATTCAACAAGGCCTATGCGCAAGGTAACCCCAAGAACCATAGCGCTAGCAGGAAGGCAGGGTGGGCATTAGAGTCTGACATGGTAAGTATACTAGCCAAACAGGGAGTATAATACAAACTCCCCATTTTGGTGTCATATACTTCACCATGTCAGACCATAGCATAATTTAAAGGAATTGGAGGAGGGCTTAGTGCCCTAGTGGTTCTTGTGGTTAGCAGAGAAATAGATATGGCTGTGTTAGCCGCAAAAGGAGTCCCTAGAACCATCAGCCCTGGTCATGCGGACATCCCTGAAATAAAAGTTTATGAAGGGATTTTCTGCACGCCAGTAGGCTGCCTCAGGAGGTGGCGCAAGAGGACAGAGTGCTGGATCGCTGTGGAAGTGGCCAGCGCACTGACCTCATGGGGGCCCGGAGAGATAAGACAGGGGAGATCCTTATACGCCTGGACGTAGGATGATCTGACCGTCTTGGAAAGCCATCAAGAGATAGGACTGGGGGAGGCGCGCTGGTCCCAGTAGTCCCGAGTGGAGCCAGCCGAGAGCCTTAACGAAAAAGGGGTGAGATAGGAAGGTGTCTTTCTGGATATTGGAAGGGCCAGATGGGGAACAGAGTTGTATGAGCACCAGGAGGCCATATCTCCCATTGGAAAAGGCTCAGTGCTGTCTCTGTGCGAAGTCACTAATCCGAAAATCTTGTGAGGGCCCCCCAGCCCCATCAGGTATGTCTAGGGTGGACTGGGATTGTCCATCTGTGAGGGAGCGGCAGGTGTTTGCAACAGGGGAGGCATAGCCGCCGTGAGAGCCGGCAGGGCATCCAACATGTCTTCATGGGTGCCCACCAGAGGCGGGGAACAGGGAGGAGGGACTAGAGGTCCAGAACCAGGACTGGTTCGGCCCCCACGGGGTGATGAAGCTGAGCCTGGGTCTTCCCAGTCTCGCCTTCCTGATCACCCTGTGGAGGATTGGGAAGGAGGGGGAAGGCGTCTATCATGAGGCCAGACCAGGGAAGGGGGAGCGCCCCTGGGTCTGAACAGTGTTCCCCACCGGGCTGAGGGTTAGCCTGCTGAGGGTCCCTTCTGTGTGGAGGAGGGTCCCCACTATTTGTCTTGCGCAGAGGGTGATTCCCCGCGCGTGGACCAGCAGAGGAGACCTCATTACAGAGAAAGAGCTGCTGAGGGAGCAAGCCCCCTTTGCCCCCCCCCCCCCCCCCCCCCCCGCCCCCCCCCCCCCCCGTTGTTGAAAAACAAGGCACCCAAGTGTTGTCCGTGGGCAGGAGAAGAAGTCGGTGCGAGACCTGGGGTTGGAAGAGGGTGGGGGCAAGCCTGACCGCTTCAAATTCCAGGCTGTTGATGTGGACACGGGCAGACGAGCGTCCCCACACTGTGGGTCCCACACTCCTGAGGTAAGAGTATTCTCCAAGTGGGCGACCAGCCCGAGTTGGAGGGGTCTGTGTAGAGGTCCAGGGTTGGGTAGGGGGGGAAATGGGATTCCAAGGAACAAGGTGGCGGGGTCGAGCCACTCTCTGTAGCCGTAGGAACCAGGACCCAGGGGTGGACTGAAGCCAGTGGTTGGAGGTCGGGAGACCACTGACGACGGACTCTCCTTGGAGTTGGCGCTGGGGACCGGCCTAGGGGATGAGAGAAACTCATCAACCCCTGGAGGGAGGTAAGGGTTCTGGCCGGGGTGAGGGTGGCTAGGAGGAGGCAGGAGGAGGGAGAAGAGGTCCCCAAAGCGAGTGGACCTCTCTAGGGTTGGAGAGACCATATGGTTAGTGTGTCGAAACTCATGTCCCGAAAGGAGGACCGCTGACTGCGGTTGAGTTCACACTTGTTGGGGTTGGTGACAACCCTAGTTTGGAACAGGGGCGTAGAGGATGGTTGGTGTGGGATTGACACCAAGCCCAGGAGGGACCCAGGACGAGCAGTCGTCCAGGTCCACAGGGGGTGAAAGTCCTGTCCGGTCTGGGAGGCCATCTCCTTGACCACCTTCCTGAATGGGGAGGGTGCCGCACAGTCTGAACACAACAAAGTGATACATGGGCACCACACAGTCTGAACATATCAAGTGATACATGGGCACCACGCTGCCTGAACATAAACCAGTGATAGTCTGAACATAACAGAGTGATACATGGGCACCACATAGTCTGAACATATCAAGTGATACATGGGCACCACGCACTCTGAACATGACCAAGTGATAGTCTGAACATAACTAAGTGATACATGGGCACCACATAGTCTGAACATAACCAAGAGATACATGGGCACCACGTAGTCTGAACATGACTAAGTGATACATGGGCACCACACAGTCTGAACATGACCAAGTGATACATGGGCACCACACCGTCTGAACATACCCAAGTGATATGTGGGGTGCCATGCAGTCTGAATACAACCTAAATGAGTGGGTGAGGGTAAGTATATGAACTTTCCTTTATGTTAAAACAAGTATGCGTGCGCGCGCGCAAGAGAGAGAGATAGATCTGGATTTTGATTCAGATGATTTATTCATTTATAGACCTCGATCCCTAATGAAGGGGATTGTATGTTATGTACAAAACAAATGATGCAAAAGCAAAATGCAAAAATACCTGCATTTAAATCACATTGCTAACAAATATGATGAAAATGAACATCTTATTCTGGTTATGAAACAACCATTTCTCTATGCTTAAATGCCTTGTATAAAAAAAAACACACACACACACAAAAAGTTTACAACCATCATGAGCAAAGGATGACAACATTAACAAAACCGATTTAAAGAAAGATGGCTGCCTATCACATTTAGGCCTGATAAATCTAACTCGAATATTCATAAAAGTAGGGCAACAAAGAACAAAATGTAGTTCATTTTCTTGTGATTCTTTGTACAGAGGACTTAACAAAGAATTTCCATCAGCAGATCTGTATCTATTGTGATGGACAGCTATTTCTGATACACCAAGTCTGAACTTTGTTAAAAATTTTAAATGTCCATCTATACTGAGACACAGGTAATGTTTCTGATCATGAAAATTCCAATAACTCTTGTAAAATCAAACTTTCACTATTTTGGATGTGGTCTGACCACTTTTGCCATGAGAGAGAGAGAGAGAGAGAGAGAGAGAGAGAGAGAGAGAGAGAGAGAAGGATCACCATTAACAAAAGAAAAATTCTCACTGTATGTGATGAGATGTTCCTTGACAATGTCCCAGGCTTTGGAGAAGTTCTCCAGAAGTTCCAGAAGTCCTGTACACTCTGAAGGAACATGCAATGCATTTCCATCAAATTCATCACAATGACACAACTGCACATGACACTAGACTCGTTCATCACAACGTCCACACTGTCCACTTCACACTGCCATGTATGAAAAGTGACAACATTTTGTGTGTCACTCTGATGACAAAGTGTCTCTCTGTACAAGCTTAGTGTTAGGATTCAGACCTGACATGTTTAAAACCAATTTTTGTACTAAGTGAGCCTCTGGTGACAGATTTCACCTTATACAGACTTTTTCTTCATAAGCAGCAGCCAGGTGAAAGAAAACAGTGTCTGCCAAACAGGCTTTAAGACGTTTAAGTTTACCTGCATACTACTTGAAAACATGCTGTGTCTAAACTTATTCACAGGACCTTTCTACAACCCTGCTTAACACTTATTTTGATTTGTCTTCCTATCTCAATTTGTAACATTGTGTTACCTTCATTTTTACTGCTGTTTTGAGTTTAATCTCTAAGTGGGTAGGTATACTTTATGTACAAACACATTTACATATACACAGGTACACTTTATGTACAAACACATTTACATACACAAGCAAGCGCTCAACCACATATCTTCCCTGTTCCTCTTTGCTCATGTAACTCTCTGTCTGTCTGTCTGTCTGTCTCTTCTTTCTTTTTTTTCTTTTCTCTTAAATTTTTTTTTCTTTTGACGATGTAAAAATTCTAACAGTTTTGCTGTTTTGGATGCTAGAGTCTAAAATCATCGACATGATGAAAAGTCTTTACGTACAATAACTAACCAAACTTCTTTCTTCATGCCTAGGACCAATCATCCTTCTCCTTAAAAAAATTCCCTAATACCCCTCCCTTCTCCTCTCACACACACTGACAGAATTTGTCCAACAGTCTGACTTCCCCACCTTTCCTGTCCAAGGTTTCCCCAATGGTCAGTGTGGTGGCCTCTGCTCTGTCCAGATGACAATGCAACTGACTCATCAGTTGTCTCTGTCCAGCCAAGATGGCCGGCACGTAGTGCAGGCATGGATGATGTAATACTGAAATACATGTATATCACTATGTATGATGTGGTACTGTTATATGTATCATGAATGATGTGATACTGAAATACAGATATATCACTATGTATGATGTGGTACTGTTATATGTATCATGAATGATGTGATACTGAAATACAGATATATCATAATGCATGGTGAGGTATTATTGTGTACATCATGAATAACATAATACTGAAAGTCATACATATCATCATGTATGTATAGTATTATTGTATACATCACAGTGAAGTGATACTGAAATATATACATATCATGGTGTTATGGCATGGTGTTATTAGATACATCATGAATGATGTAATACTGAAATACAGGTATATCATCTTGTATAGTGTGGTATTATTAGGTACATCATGTATGACATTATCATACATATAAAGAATGATGTAATGTTGAAATAAATATACACACCATGCATAGTGAGTTATCTGATATTGAAATAAACGAACATCATCATGTATGGTGCAGTATTGTTATACGCATCATGAATGATGGTATACTGAAATACATACATATCATCAGGTTTAGTTTGGTTTCTTATTGTCATGAACGAGATCCATATTCATATCAATCGTAGCCCAGTTACCAGGACACATCAGGATCATCACCATATCAAAATTGATTTCATGTCCGTATATATGTCTTTTTTTTAAAAAAGGAACAAGAAACTTGTTCATTTCAAACAGGTCAAAGATCACAAAAAAATGGAGCTTTCTCCACAAAATCCTAGACCAATGAAAACATTTCTCTCTTTTAAAAACTCAAACATTACATCTGATGGAACATCTATGAATGTTCCAGGAAGTTTGCTGCACAGCATTAGTTGAATATCATGTAACCTCCTACGCCCTGCATGAACATCCTTCATTGTTACTGGGTGATCACATGGGCACGCACCATTGGGCCTTCAGCTTTTTAAAGATAGGAGTGTGTGCAAAAGGAACGACCTGGGTGTTACCAGCATTATGCCCTATAGACTGTAAAAACCATAAATCACTATAGACTGTAAAAACCATAAATCACCATAACCTGTGCATTACCAGCACTAAGCTCTATAGACTGTAAAAACCATAAAAAACATCATACATGATGTGATACCTCAACTAACATGCATCAAGTAAGGTGACACACATATTGTATGATGTATAAAACATAGACCTTCTGTAACACAACACTGTACGAAAAAAAAAAAAATTATCAACTATGATTTTACAGCAAGTATACATCATAAAGCATGTGTGATATTGTAATGATATACACAAAGTTACCCTAACAAAGATGCATCCTCAGCTTCGCCTATCAGGACTACTTGTATATAAATAACAAACGCATATTACCAGTTTTCTCATTAAAAAGACGAAACGCCAGACACACAGTTGGGGTACCTCCTGTTTGAACAGACAGACTGAGGATGGGGAACTTGTCCTTCAAGTGCTGGCGACACTCCACCTGCAGGTGGAAATGGCGGAAGAAATGTTCCACACTGATGCGGGGACGATATCTCCACACTGCTGACAAGTGTTCAAGGTCAGCAACCACTTGATGGTTGCTGGGTAATTTGGGCGAGTCCTCAGTCTCATAGACCATGTTTAGCAAGGCACTGTCCCCTGGTGGCAGAGAAACAACATTGCTCCAGATCTGACCACACCCGACATACGTTTGCCATCCCCACCCATCATTGTTGAAGAAATGCAGTACTTTTTTTTTTTGTTTTTTATCGATTTACTACTTTAGCTGATTTAGAACTGTTCTCTAAGTCAAGGTAAAATTTCAGAAGAACAGAACATTACCATTATCATGTAACGCATTTATCTGCACTTAATACAAAAATAGGCTTCAGCACCAAAAACCAAATTCATGGGACAGGAAGAGGGGAGGGTATGACACTAATACGTATTAATACATACAGGAATTAGTCATGAAAGAGAATGAGAACGGAGTAATAAATCACACGAGTTAAGAAAAGCATGCACAACAGATACAGCACCAACAGATGGAAACAAGTCAACCTTTCACACATGCATTGCTATTACATGCTGGCCCGCACCCCTTCACGGTTACCATCACAACTTCCTTTCTCATGTATGAGCACACCAATGCACACCAAAAAGAAAAAACATTGAGAATATACACTGACAAATAAGATTCTAAAGGAAAAAAAATATGGAATAACTAACACTGAGAAGAAACACTGACCTTGTCTGTCATCTGACATGATCAGCTGTTGCCCTTGCTGCACCACCACTCTCTAGGTCCTGTAACAATTCACCATGCACCACTCTATCAATGTTCTGTGACAATTCACCATGCACCACTCTATCAATGTCCTGTAATAATTTACCACTCTATCAATGTCCTGTAACAATTCACCATGCACCACTCTATCAATGTCCTGTAACAATTCACCATGCACCACTCCATCAATGTCCTGTAACAATTCACCATGCACCACTCAATGTCCTGTAACAATTCACCATGCACCACTCAATGTCCTGTAACAATTCACCGCTCTATCAATGTCCTGTAACAATTATCATGCACCACTCTCTCAATGTCCTATTACAATTCACCATGCACCACTCAATGTCCTGTAACAATTCATCACTCTCTCAATGTCCTGTAACAATTCACCATGCACCACTCTGTTAATATCCTGTAACAATTCACCATGCACCACTCAATGTCTCAATGTCATGTAACTATTCATCATGCACCACTCTATCAATGTCCTGTAACAATTCACCGCTCTATCAATGTCCTGTAACAATTCACCATGCACCACTCTATTAATATCCTGTAACAATTCACAATGCACCACTCAATGTCCTGTAACAATTCACCGCTCTATCAATGTCATGTAACTATTCATCATGCACCACCCTATCAATGTCCTGTAACAATTCACCATGTACCACTCTATCAATGTCCTGTAACAATTCACCATGCACCACTCAATGTCCTGTAACAATTCACCGCTCTATCAATGTCCTGTAACAATCCACCATACACCACTCTCTATAGTGTCCTGTAACAATTTACCACGCATCACTCTATCAATGTCCTGTAACAATTCACCACTCTATCAATGTCCTGTGACAATTCACCACTCTATCAATGTTCTGTAACAATTCGCCACTCTATCAATGTCCTGTAACAATTCACCACTCTATCAATATCCTGTCACAATTCACCATTCTATCAATGTCCTAACAATTCACCATGCACCACTCTATCAATGTCCTGTAACAAACACCAGATCTTGAGTTTGTAAAACTGATCTCTCCCAGGTCTGAAAACATACAGTAAATAACCCGAGTGAAGAAATTAATACCGTGAGGTTCAAGAGAGGTGATGGAGAAGGGTGAAAGTACCCCCCCCCCCCCCCAATCAGTTTCATTGAAACATTCTTAAAATTGGCTGAATGATGACTTTAAAAGACTGAAATTTTACAGGCACTGCCCCCTATGTATCATGCTCTCATGCAATTATTTACATTTTGGTGTTTCTTTTAGTGACCTCGTAGCTTGTTTAACTTTTTTTTCTTGTTTTTGTTTGTTTGTTTTGTTAAGTCCAACACAGTGCAGTGCATGGAAAAACAAATACAAGAGGTGACCTGAATGGCAGGGGAGATGTACAGGGTGGTAAACTGTCTCTCCCAGGCTGATCTTTGCTGTTTGGAGGTGAGCAAAGTCTCTCTGCCACCTGAACAAACACACACACATACTCAGACATAAACACAAACACATGCACACTGAAATCAATCATTTCTTTACGTATTAACACTTTTATGCCACTTTTTCTGTGAAGTCAGTGTGTCTGTGAAAGGAGTGACTGGACAAGTATTCACTTTGTTAACACGTGTGAATCTGTGTGCAAAGCGCATGCTCTGTATGTGAGCTTGTGGGGGTGGGGGAAGGAGACTAATAAGTTGTTGGTGAAAGTAAGTGTGTGTGTGTGTGTGTGTGTGCGTGTGTGTATGTGTTGAGCGGGTATATGTGTATGCATGTGTATGCATGTGTATGCATGTGTGTGTGTGTGTGTGTGTGTGTGTATGTATTGTGTGTATGTGTTGTGTGTATGTGCTGTGTGGGTATATGTGTATGCATGTGTGTGTGTGTGTGTGTGTGTGTGTGTGTGTGTGTGTTCATGCCTGTGCATGGGCTCATACAGACATTTCCACATCTGACAGTCAGAGTGGAAAAGGCATGACATACAATGTAAGATGAAAAGAACAGGAGAGAGGACCGCCAGGGAGAGACAAAAGATGAAGAGAGAGAGAGAGAGAGCAAAAGAGAGAGAGAGTTGTTGTCTTGTTTGTTTGTCATGTCTTTAGACGAATTCCCCCGTCTCCTCGACAAAGGTGGCAGCAAGTCAAGAGACAGTGTGACAAGTCAAAGCAATACCCATTGAGATCTACACTTTAACTCTTTCAGACTCTTTTTAACATCTCCATCAATCCTATGTTGTAAAGAAACAGTATATCCCCTCACCGAGATGACCGAGACCTGGCTCTACAATCACACCCACCTGACTGCACGGTGGCCAGCAGGTGACAGACGTGATGCAGCATCAGGTAAACGTCGTCAGTGCTGCGGCCCATACCTCTGCCCAGCACCCTCAGGTCATGGAGCAGGTGGTTCCAGAAGAACTCACACACCTCATCCCCCTGGATAGCGGGATGCACCAAGCCAGCCACCACACCTTGCTGCAGAGAACAACCAACCAGCATGCCATTCACATGGGCCTTCCTCCTCACACAAGATTACTATTTTCTTAAACATTATATCAGTATCTTCTTTCCCCGACATTCAAATGTGTCTTGTTCACAAAAGATTATATGCTTTGGACAATAATGCAGTACCTTCTTTTTCTGTGATTCAAATATGTCTTCATCACAAAAGATTACCACATTTTTTGGACAAGGCAGTATCTTCTTTTTCTGTCATTCAATTGTGTCTTCATCAGAAAAGATCATCAGCGTTTTTTTTTTAACAATAAGGCAGTGTTTTCTTTCCCTGCCATTCATATGCGTCTTCATCACAAAGGGTATCATATTTTCTTAAACAATAAGGCAGTATCCTCTTTCCTGCCATTCAAATGTGTCTTCATTGTAAAATGATTGCAGTACCATTTTCCCCTCAAAATATAACCACATTGTCTAATAAATCTTAAATGTATATACATAGCCATGAATATGAAAACTACTGGTCTACTCACACACAGCATTTATGAAATTCAACCCCAAGTAGCACAACACACAGTATCTATCTTCCAATACACATATCCATGGATTATATTCCGGTCCTAGTTTCTTTAGCAGTTAACATACAAATGACATACATCAATATTTTACACTCAGACTGGACCAAACATGACCGGCAGGATACTGTTCATTGCAATGCAGATCTTCATGCTCCGTTTGAATGTAGGCATTCAAACTCAAGATGGCTGCTAGACAAAGAAACAAGCACATCCAAAGCCAATTTCTCTTTATGGGCAAGAAAAGTTTAAGAGTCCTGAAAGTGAGATACACAATGATTATTTGCAAACCGCTCGGAAATCAGATGGCAAGGCAACTGACGATTGAATTGGAAGCAGTCAGTCACACTTTAACACACAATGTCTGTGGATTCACCTGTGCTGGATGGGAAGGGATGCTGAAGGGATGCTGAAAAAGATTTTACTGAAATTCTTACCTTCATGCTTTTAATGTGGTCTGGACTTCTGGCATGCTTTGTTAGCCAAGATTTTCCACTGAATCCATACTTGAGGTCTGAGTTGCACATGCGGCAAAATGCTACACCAGGTTTGTTTGTTTTCAAACACCAAACACGATGTTGTTGTTTGTCATCATCATCTATTTTGTTCAGCCAAGCCCATCGGATAAGGATAGGATAGGATAATGTTGCTTAGAGCCCAGCCGACCGCAAAGGGCCACATCAGGGCTGCCAAGCCCATCGCCACTTATTAATGTTGCCAGCATTGATTTCCTCAATTGAATCACCTTCTTTAAGATAGGACATTCTCAAAGTTTCCAACGAACTCCTAACTCGAAATCTGGATTTCAGCAAATGGTGCTTTATCTTTGTTCCCTAAAATAAAGAGTACTTCTGATTCAGCACTTCCGTTTTATGGTAAGACACACTCGATTTGTAATCTGCGCAATTTTAGAGACTGTTTTGAAAATTTTTTTTTTTTTAATTGTTTTGATAAACTTTTTTTTTTTTTTTTTAAAGATTCACGAAAAATGAAAAATTCTGTCTTGATTAATTTCATAAAATGGATTCCGTCCTCAGACTGAAGAAGTTTCACCCTTAACACAAAATGTCAGTGGATTCACCTGTGTTGGATGGGAAGCAGTCAGTCACACCTTAACACAAAATGTCAGTGGATTCACCTGTGTTGGATGGGAAGCAGTCAGTCACACCTTAACACACAATGTCTGTGGATTCACCTGTGTTGGATGGGAAGCAGTCAGTCACACCTTAACACACAATGTCTGTGGATTCACCTGTGTTGGATGGGAAGCAGTCAGCCACACCTTAACACACAATGTCTGTGGATTCACCTGTGTTGGATGGGAAGCAGTCAGCCACACCTTAACACACAATGCCTGTGGATTCACCTGTGTTGGATGGGAAGCAGTCAGTCACACCTTAACACACAATGTCAGTGATTCACCTGTATTGGATGGGAAGCACACGAGACCCCGTTGTTTGCTATGCGCTTAGTGTGAGCAGGACTTTGCCATTTTACTGGCCGGCAGCTAAATAAAGCAGCCAGCTATTAACAAATTACCGTGAATGCGTGTCCTGCGAGCTGCAGCAGCAGCAGGGAAGAAGAAGAAAGATGCTCCCCCACAATAGTTGCGCATGGTGTTCTCTGTGGCGAATTTGTGCAAAAAGTGCGAATTTCGGTGTGTTTTGGATACTACAGTTCATCATCTTCGTTTGTTTCAATGTTCATATAGTCTTAGCTCTGTAAAGAAGTAGGCAGGATATCACTTTTGTCCAAATCTTCAAAACGCCATTGCTGTCAGTGTGAGCAACTGGAAAATGTTTCCTTCTTTGAGATAAGTAAAATTCGTGCATTTTGGGTTTGCTGACAATATCAAAATTTAAATTCAGGTCTTTTGGAGGTTGTTGTCCGCTCTAACAATTGTTCACAGGAAAGTTTTTAGTTTCAGGTACTAAGTTATCAAAGTCATTTACTAGTTACAGGCCGCAGGAAGGCTATACGTGGGGTGTAAAACTGTCTTGGTTCCCAGCTCAGTAAGCCTCTCCATGTCTGACGTCACTGTCTGTGTGTTCATTTAACATGCCGTGCATGCTCCCTACAAGCTGACAGCAGGCCACGTGCTGTTTCTGTGTGTGTGTGTGTGTGTGTGTGTGAGTGTGTCTCTATCTCTCTCTGTCTCCCCCCCCCCCCTCTCTCTCTCTCTCTCCATCTCTGCATGCTTCTGACTTATGTCATTGCAGGAATCATCAATTTTCCCCAGTGTTTTCTACACTTAAGAACTCGGCAGCTTTTCCTCGTATTAATTTCCTCACAACTTGCGTCCCCTACCCCTATACTTTCACTTACTGATTTATTCTTTTCCCCATCTGCGGTGTGGGGGTGTGCGCGCGTGTGCATGCACACGTGCGGTCGTGTATACGTGCGAGCGTGAGAGTGACTAAATGTGTGTATTGCACCGTGTCTTTTAAGGTAAATTAATGAATGTGCATGTAAGTGTACACTGCCGTCCTTGGTGTTTGGTTTTTTCTGTCTGTCTCTTTGTGTGTGCGTGTGCATGTGTTTCACCAGATAACTGCACGCCCATTGTAGTCATCATGAATGCGCAGCTGCATATGCTTATAAATGCATTTTCTCTGGTGCCAATACACAGTCATCATGTTTCCTGTTCTCTATGTTTGTATATAGCCTTGTATCAGTTTTTTTTCCGTGTCCATTAGCTTTTAAAGATTTTTTGTTGTCTAACTTGTTTTCTTTGATAGTTTGGATGGTTGGGCTGGCTGACTGGTTGTTGTTGTTGTTGTTGCTTTACTGTATGGAAATCGCAGTTTTTCTGTTTTGGTATGTCAGTCAGTCCAAGTTTGTTTTGTTCTTTTTGCAACTGAGCCCTGTGTTATTCATTCACTGCACTGCACCCATATAGATTGCTTTCTTTTAACAGTAAAGACCATTTTTTTTTTTTTTTTTTTTTTGCATGTTACATTTACTTTACTGTAGACATAACTCAGGTTTAATGCCCCCCCCCCCCCCCCCCCCCCCCCCCCCCCCCCCCGCTCCTCCATGAGTCAAGTACTTGCTGGCTGGCAACCAACACGACGATTTCCAAATCAATTCACAGGAAAAGTGATAAAGAAAATCAGTCTGTGAGACTTCTTAGTTGTTTGCATACAAAGGAAAACAGCAATACTGTATTATCATCTTCCATTGAACGGGACACAGTCTGTGATAAGTAACATGTTGAGCTGAGTTTTAACAATGATGGATACATCCTACATCAACTACACTGCACAACCGTGAGCACAAAATCTCTCTCTTCTTTCTCTGTCCTGTCTTGCATTGCCCCCCTCCCCCCCCCCCCCCTCTCTCTCTCTCTCTCTTCGGCCCCCTCTCACGTTGCTTTGATTCTCTCTCTCCCTCTCCCACACACATGCTCATGTGTGTGTGTGTGTGTGTGTGTAGAATCTCAGCATTTAACAAACGTAGCGTAAAATGCGTGAAACATGCAAACCAAAATCTGTTCATGTTTATGTGGAAATTAAGCATGTTACAATAACAGCAAAAAAAAAATGCATGAAACACGCAAACCAAAATCTGTTCATGTTTTTGTGGAAATTGAGCATGTTACGCTCACAGCAAATAAAAAAAAAAAAAAAAAAAAAAAGGCCATGAAACACACAAACAAATTGTATTGGCTATTAGTGTGTGTTTACGTCTGTGTCTGGTGAATGAGCTTTACAACATTTTAAGGACAGCAGTGAGTGTAAATATTACCGTAAGTATTAAATCTGTGTCTGTGTGTGTGTAATGTAATGTAATGTAAAAGGATATTATAGAGCGCTTTACCTCGCAAGAGCCCAAAGCGCATATTACACAAAAACATGATAAAATTATAATTCCTATTCAAAGCACACACACACATATGCGTGCCCACACACACACACCACACATACACACACACACATACACACACACACCGCCAGAAAACTCACACACACAGACTGACATATGAGCGCATTCAACACTAGAAAACACGCACACAGTTGTAAGTGGATATCGTTAATCAGTCCGAGGGAAAAGATGTGTTTTTAAGGAGGTTTTGTGCGTTGTTGTTGTTGTCTTCATTTAATGTCTTTCCACATAAAGTGATATTAGACGAAGGTTTTTTGTGTGTGTGTGTGTGTGTATATGTGTGTGTGTGTGTCTGTGCGTATGTCTTTTGCCCTCTGTCTCTCTCTCTTTCTGTCTGTCTCTCTTCATGTGTGTGCGTTTTTGCTCTCTCTCTCTCTCTCTCTCCCTCCCTCCCTCTCTCTTTCTCTCTCTCTCTCTCTCGCCTTGTAGGTCCAGCAGTACGGTAATTGTAATGTTGTTTATAGCCAAACCGACCGCAAAGGGCCATATCAGGGCTGACACAGCAGTACAAGTGATCAGTACTTTCTGCAAAGCCACTTTCTTGGCTCTGGGGAGACCAGCATTACACATTCCGATCGGCGCTGCGTGTATCTTGCCACAGGGAAGCTGGGAAGGAATGTGCGGGCGATGCGAGAGGGGGGATGGGGGTGGGGAGAGGTGGGAGTGCTACTGCCGGGACGGGAGGTTGGGAGCTGGTTAAAAATAGGCGGGCCTCCCTCGCCAGCCAAGAGGGTATAATTGCGTGCGCCATGAGCAGTCAGTCACACCTTAACACACAATGTCAATGATTCACCTGTGTCGGGTTGGTAGCAGCGAGGTATAGGGCAGCATGGGTCAGAAATCGCAGAATGGCTGATTCTGCAGGGGCCAGAAGTCTCTCCGGCACCAACTCCAGCCCCCTCTGGGCTGCCGCGCCCAGAATGTGCCCTGTCCTGGTCTGATCGGCACTGTAACAGTCCATTCCATCACATCACTTCATTAATTCCCCCATTACCACAGATCACATCATGAATTCCCCCATTACCACAGATCACATCATGAATTCCCCCATTACCACAGATCACATCATGAATTCCCCCATTACCACAGATCACATCATAAATTCCCCATTACCACAGATCACATCATGAATCCCCCATTACCACAGATCACATCATGAATTCCCCCATTACCACAGATCACATCATGAATTCCCCCATTACCACAGATCACATCATAAATTCCCCCATTACCACAGATCACATCATGAATTCCCCCATTACCACAGATCACATCATGAACTCTCCAGTTACCACATATCACATTATCAATTCCCCCATTACCACATCACCAATTCCCCCATTACCACACAATCAATTCCACCATTACCATATATCACATCACAAAATCCCCCCATTACCACATCATGAATTCCCCCATTACCACATCATGAAATCCCCCATTACCACATATTACATAATGAATCCCCCATTACCACATATTACATCATGAATTCTCCCATCGATACCTCATGAATTCTCCCATTACCACATCAATTCCCCCATCATGAATTTCCCCATTACTACATATGAATTCCCCCTTTACCACATCATGCATTCCCAGTTACCACATATCACATCATGAATTCCCAATTTCCACATATCACATCATGAATTCCCCAGTTACCCATATCATGCTGTACTCTATGCTTACTTTCATAATACATCCCGATGTCAACCAGGCCTGAGAGATCCAGACAACTGCAGTGTTGGTCAGGAAATTTGAGCACCTCTCTCAGAGATGCATCCATTAAGTGGATGAAATGCGACTGTGTAGTTTCAGTCCTCTCAATTGAACTTGAAGCAAACTCAAATCCAAGTAGGAGCCGGTTGGGGCAGAAAAATTCCACATGGCTTTAACTGGAATTGAAGCCACCACCCTCCCAGCTGGAAGTCTGCGGTGCTAACCACTTTGCCACAGCGGGCTGGTCTCAGTTACTTTTTAATACTTTTCAGAACATATCAAAATGCTGTTGTGATGGAACAAACATGATCAAAATTAAAGGCTTTCTTGTTCATGTTTGTCTGGTTAGTATGAAAACAACAACAAAAGATATAGAAGAAAGTTTACTGTGAAAAGATGTTGACAGTGCAGAGAATGCAGTCCAAGTGAAATTTTGTTATTCACACAGCCTTCACCTGTCTGACATCTTGCCGAGCATTTGGGAATTCCCAGCTGCATACGAGAGTTATCTTTATTTTCAGATCATTTGGATTGAAAAAGTCATCTCCGTAACAACTATTAGCTAGGACCAAGTACAAAGTAAACTTGATGTAGTTGTTTCCTTTAGACTGTACATGAGCAAAACGGAAGATTTTGTTCACAGACTGACTGGAGGAATGTGGCAGGTACATCCATGGGAACTGTGGCCTCATGGAAGCAGTTTGCCACCCGGAAATTATCCAGCTGCCTTCCATTATTAGCCAGTTCCCTGGCAAAATGTTACGGTGGTGTGTGGCACTCCAAAATCATGATTTTTCTATGATTTTGTGTTCCTGAGTTTTTGCCAATTTACAAATAAAATATATAAAACTTGGCATGCACATTCATTTTTTTTCATACCAGCAGAATGACTGAAGCTATCTTAGGTGTCCTTACTATGAAGTGAGATATCACTCATGAAAGTACATACTATGCATTTTTTCTCTTAATATTGCTCATTACTTTTTTGAATAATCATAAAATCTGTTCCAAGCAAAATATTGTAAAATCCATTCGTGATGTCGTAAACCAGTACCATGGAAATACACATACTTAATTTGATTGCAATTGCAGCACTGTATGATATGCAAGAGCTCATAGAAAATAATGTGTTTAGATCCAATATGGCCACTGCTGCTTCTGGCAATGTACTTGATTTCACTAATTCCAATTTAAGTAATTTTGAAATGTAATTACTAGCGAACCCCCAAGATAATGCAGACAAACGAATCACAAGACAAAACACAACCCGTTTTGACATCTTAGGTCTTCTTCAGGCAAGATACAAAACACTCAGGACAACAAAAATTAACAATCAATCGCATATCTTCATTCACTTCAGCGCAAGATAGGCGTTGAAATGAATGAAGATAAGTGATGATTCAATGCCCATCTTGCGCTGAAGTGAATGAAGGTATGTGACTGTTCGTTTTCGTTGTCTTGAGTGTTTTGTATCTTGCCTGAAGAAAACCTAAGAGGTCAAAACAGGTCGTGTTTTGTCTTGTGATTCGTTTGTCTGCGTTTTCTTGGTGGTTTGCTATCAGTTACATTTGAAATTTGTTTACATTTCCGCCTGCAGTCGCCTCACTTTGCAACTAGATCCAATGTAAGTAGTTATTTTTTTTCATCTTACAGGAGCTAAATATCCTAACATTAGCATTAACATATATAATGTAAACGAACATGGTTTTTTTGGGTGCTAACCATCACTTGAAGATTAACACCTGCAGACTCCTCCCCTCTGTCCTCACAACACCTCTCCACTGACCCCCAGCTGAACATCACCACTTACTTTGCCTTGTTCAGCTCTGCATTGTCATGCTCCGCCACATTGTAGCCTCTCCCTCCGATCCGCGAGCCACAAGTGTTACACCGTGCATTGCCAGGGACAGGTCGGCCACACTGAAATGTTGGGAAAACAAACAGTTCATTGGGTCATAGACATTGGGTGAGACTCCTCTACCATTCATTTCATCTCTTCTGTTGGACTCAACCATAGCAATGGCAGAGGGCATGGGCTACTACTGAAAGGTAAGATGGAGTCAAGAAAATGGTTTTCACACACTCCACACAAGACTTCTTCCCAAGGGAAGACTGGTTGAAACTTTTTTCTTATACTTACTTGTCGAAACAACTGCCTGTATCCCTTTCTTCTTGTACTTATTTGTCCAAACGAATGGCCTCACCCTATCTGGTGTGGACCTCACCCTCTTTCTTGTTATACTTATTTGTCCCAAATGATGGCCTCATCCTATCTAGTGTGGACCTCACCCTCTTTCTTGTACTTACTTGTCCAAACGAATGGCCTCATCCTATCTGGTGTGGACCTCATTCTATTTCTTGTTGTACTTATTTGTCCCAAACGAATGGCCCCATCCTATCTGGTGTGGACCTCACCCTCTCTAATCTGGAACCCACCATCTCTTTTTGGGGAGAAAAAGGAAGTAATCTAAGCCTCTAAGCACACAGACTCCTGAGTAGTCTCCCTTGCAAAGTTGAACTTCTCTGGTCATGAACAGTTCACTTCAATTTTTTCTTTTTTCCTGGCGGATGAACGTGCTCTACCTTTTGACTATTCATTTTTCAGCTGTGCTACAAATTCCCACAACTAACCCTAAAAGCAAGACCTGTTTCTGACCCTCAGTCTGTCTCACTGCACTCTCAGGGAAGTGTTTCTATCTGAAACGTTCAGAAACCTTCTGCACTTGTAACATCTGCCACAAACCTACATGCTGCCAATGTCTTCACTCTTCCCTGCTCAGATAGGTGGTGTCTTATGCTGAAACTCTACATGAGAAAAAAAAAATCAAATTTGACGCCTGTTTCAACTTTTTAAAAACCGTGTTGGGTGTTGTCTCCCTCCAACATTCACATAAGTATGGGCGTGTGCCCTAGTCAGTGTTTTCTTGTTGATTCTTGCAAGACTTGAGTTAATTCAAAAATTTTTCATATTACCTTGGTAAGATTTGATCTTAAAGAAATGACAAACATTTTGACAACCCTAGAATTTTTGGGTGGAGGGTTGGTAGTCACTCAGACTGAATACTTCTTCCTGATTGTTATTGAAGTTATGATTCTTCGTTCGCCTCACAGCGTCAGCCCAGCCTCGTTGATGAATGTAGCCGTTTTTCTCCAGGTCTTGTCGGCAGCCGTGGAGCTTCGTGTGCAGCGGAGTCGGCGTTGGCCACACGGTTTTCTCTCTCAGTCCCTTGAGAAGGGGACAGGTCTGTAGGACGTGTTCTGGTGTTTGGTCTTCAAGACCACAGGAGCAGGAGGGGGAAGGCGCCAGCTTCAGCTTCCTATGCAGGTGGCCATTGAGTCGGCAGTGGCCAGTTCTGAGTCTCATAATGACCACCTGCTCCTGTCTCTCCAGAAGATGGAAGGCATCCCTTGTGGGTTGTGGTCGCATCAGAGCCTTCACAAGGGTCTTCTTCTCTGCGAAGCTGACGCTGTTGTCTGGTTGTCTTCCTCTGGCTCCGGTTTTGGCGAGCTGATCGGCTGCCTCGTTCCCTGGGACTCCGCAGTGGGCAGGTACCCATTGCAGGACTACTTGTCTACTTTTGGCGAGTTCCTGGAGTTTTTCTCCATTAGACTAGGAAGTTTGTCTCCTGCAAGGGCCTCCAGGACGGACAGCGCGTCAGAGAGGAAGACAACTTGGGTGCAGTCGCTCTGTGAATCATGAATCATGGAGGCTGCCTGCATGAGGGCCTGAACTTCTGCAGCATAATTGGAGCAGTGTTTCCCAGTTGGTATCCCTGCTGTGGTGGTGTGTCCCTCAGGTGACTTGATGAATACGCCCGCTCCTCCATCAGACACTGCGTTGGTTGCTGAGCCATCGGTGTACGCATGTATCCAGGATTCTTCAGGGTACTTCTCAGCAATCATGGCAAGTGTGAGAGTGCGTTTGACGATGTCATCCTGAGAGTCTCCTGAGGCAACCTGTGGAACTGTTGTGGAGATGTGAAGATTTGTGAAGTCTTCATTCCAGGGCTGTGGCAGATCAGAGGGGTCCAGTGGGTTGGCAGGTGGCAAGCCATCTTGATACTCCCTGGCAAGACTCTTGCTTTCATGGATGAAGCTACTGCGTTTGAGACGATTCTTGGTCAGGTTCTGCATCCTCTTGTTCATCGGATGTTGAGGCAGGCACTTGAATTTCTCTGCCTGAACCCATGGTCTTTGCGTCTCTCCTCTGGTGGAGGGGCTGTATGGCAGTAACCTTCTCCATGGCTTTGATTGGTGTAGAAGGTTGTGCTTCAGGTGGCTGCCACTGCTTGTTGGTCTCTATCCACTTTCACAAGTGGTTTGGTTAATTCATGCCTGTTTCTAATCCATGTGTGTTTGTGAGTAAGAGCAGGATCAGATCAAACCATCACCTAGACTATTCAAGGGAGATATCCCTACTGGCGCATGATTACTGTTAGTTCAAGCCTGTGTCGCAGGTTGCCAAGCCGTTTCCTGCAGTATGGTGTGGTGACTCCTTCCGTGGCTTTAGGTGAGTATATTCATCATCCCACCATCCTTTTCAATAATCTGTCTTTTTTTGGGGGGGGGCAGGTAAATATGAGAAAAAGGGGTTTTTTCCTACTAAAAACAGTTGTTAGATATTACTAAAAGTGTTCAAACACTAGGATCCCCTCCTGCTTCCCCGTACTGTGTGAGGGATGATGAGGAAAACTGAACTGTTCACAACTGGAAGAGAAAATCATGGCTGGTGAAAGGACAGTCCACACTGGAAATGTATGACAACCAAAGAAAGGTCTCCAAACTCTCTCTGGCTCTGGCTGAGATTTTAGATGTGGCTCAGTTTCTGAAGGCCCTTTATGTGAAGGAAAGAAAAAGAAACCCTTTTCTGAGCTTTGGGTCAGCCATTGCCAAAACCTTTAGACTTATGAGGAGACACCTTGACATCAGCCCACGACCCGTTCCTTTCACAGCTTGTCATGCATCACTCGTTAGGGATGTTTGGAACCAGTAGGTGCTCAAACGGAGACTACACTGGTCTCAGAGCTTGTCATGCACTGCTCGTTAGGGACTTTTGGAACCAGTAGGTGCTCAACAGAGACTACCACTGGTCTCAGAGCTTGTCATGCATCACTCGTTAGGGACGTTTGGAACCAGTAGGTGCTCAAACGGAGACTACCACTGGTCTCAGAGCTTGTCATGCACTGCTCGTTAGGGACTTTTGGAACCAGTAGGTGCTCAAACAGAGACTACCACTGGTCTCAGAGCTTGTCATGCATCACTCGTTAGGGACGTTTGGAACCAGTAGGTGCTCAAACGGAGACTACCACTGGTCTCAGAGCTTGTCATGCACTGCTCGTTAGGGACTTTTGGAACCAGTAGGTGCTCAAACGGAGACTACCACTGGTCTCAGAGCTTGTCATGCATCACTCGTTAGGGACGTTTGGAACCAGTAGGTGCTCAAACAGAGACTACCACTGGTCTCAGAGCTTGTCATGCATCGCTCGTTAGGGACTTTGTAACCAGTATGTGCTCAAACAGAGACTACCTGACCCGAGAGCATCTGGCCACCTAGGACTTGAACCACTTATCAAATGCTCTATCCAGAATCTCACTTTGAAATTATGCTTTCTTTTTGGGACATGGCTATTGCCTGTTGAGCAAGTGAGTTCCATTTCCTGGGACCCAAGGTCCTTGAAGTGGCATGTTGATGGCTCAGTCATCCTCTCCATGTGCCCTTCCTGCCTACCAAACTGCAGCCTGAAGATCAGCCCTAGAATCTTGTCTCTGCAGGCTCCTTTGTCGTCCAAACACAAACCATGGTGATTAAAGGTGGAGCAGGGTTACTGTCCTGTCAGAGCACTGAAGAATTGCCTTAGGAGGATCGAGTCAGGCTCCCAGTGCTATCTGTTATGGTACAAACTTGGAAACGCCGTTATTAAACACCAGAAAATAAGCTCCCGGCCATGGCAGGTAGCTTACCAGGTTCATACCTTCGGTCAGAAATTGCTTCCCCCTAGAGCAGAGATAAAGGCACTTGAAGTCCGGCTCTCTCCACCAGTTGTGTCCCCTGGCAGAGCAATGGAGCAGGTGACATGGTGTATGGAGCTGGCTGGAAGTCACTGACAACTTTGGATGTTTCTTCCACAGGGACATGTTTGGGAGTATGCAATGGTTGTTGGTCAGCTGCTACATGCTCCTGCTGATGACCCATGGACTCTGGTCATTTTGGGCAATACCATCATCCAGCATCATCACAGGTCATTTTGGGCAATACGATCATCCAGCATCATCACAGGTCATTTTGGGCAATACCATCATCCAGCATCATCACAAGTCATTTTGGGCAATACCATCATCCAGCATCACACAGTCATTTTGGGCAATACCATCATCCAGCATCATCACAGGTCATTTTGGGCAATACCATCATCCAGCATCATCACAGGTCATTTTGGGCAATACCATCATCCAGCATCATCACAGGTCATTTTGGGCAATCTGATCATCCAGCATCATCACAGGTCATTTTGGGCAATACCATCATCCAGCATCATCACAGGTCATTTTGGGCAATACCATCATCCAGCATCATCACTGGTCATTTTGGCAATCTGATCATCCAGCATCATCACAGGTCATTTTGGGCAATACCATCATCCAGCATATCACAGGTCATTTTGGGCAATACCATCATCCAGCATCATCACAGGTCATTTTGGGCAATACCATCATCCAGCATCATCACAGGTCATTTTGGGCAATCTGATCATCCAGCATCATCACAGGTCATTTTGGGCAATACCATCATCCAGCATATCACAGGTCATTTTTGGGCAATACCATCATCCAGCATCATCACAGGTCATTTTGGGCAATACCATCATCCAGCATCATCACTGGTCATTTTGGGCAATCTGATCATCCAGCATCATCACTGGTCATTTTGGGCAATCTGATCATCCAGCATCATTATTTCCACCTTTTTTGTAGTTTGCACATTTTTCAATGTCACCTTTTTCTTTATGGTATGTTTGAACGGCACTGTTCAAACCCACTCACCCTGATACGTCTTGGAAGAGGGTCTTCTCTAATTTTCTTGCCCACAAGTCTTTTCTTTCTCTTTTCAGTCTGTACTTTCTAACACAGGCATTCTCATTGCTTGTCACCTTGTGCCAGTCTCCTAGGAAGACAGGGGACTAGCCGTTCACCTCCAGACTTAACATGGGGATGTTTAACCTAAGGTTCTGTGCATGGGTATTGTGCAGTGTCACAGTGTCATTCTCATGTAAACTGGCATGTACTGTGCAGTGTCAGTCTCATGTCAATAGGCATGCTTCACACAGTCATTTTCCTTAATCTGGCCTTTGGACAAGCAAGTGCATGCAATAAAAGAATTTTACTTCAACAGTAATTTTACAGTACACCTACCAGTCCAACCCAGCTCCCTGCTTTGGCAAGAAAAGGTGTGAAAACTAAGTATGTTTGGGTATGAGTCATGATGTGGGCTCGCTAAGGGGATAGAACTCTGTCAGCTGAACTGGTCATGGAGGCTTGGTTCACCCCCTGCTTTCCCAGTTTTGCTCTTTCTTTGTTCTTTTCTTTGTTTTCTTTCATCCTGACAATGTGCTGATATTCCATGCCATATAAGAACGAGACATTTGCTTGAACTGGTAAATATATTGCAAAACTTCTTTTATTAGTAACATTTTTTTTTTTTTTTTACCCTAGGAGAGATACCTCACACAGAAGCTGAAGTGAAACAACCAATCTTTACTCTGGAAATTCTCATTAACTCCCCCCTGAGCAATTTTCAGATTTTCCATATTTCTAGTAACATTCAAATTTTACATAGAAGACACTGGCTTCAATAAAGACGCATCAAATACGAAACAATTTGGCTCAATAAATGATGCAAATTTGAATTCAAGTAAAGAACACCTTTATGGCACGTGGGCTATGCAGCAGCTGTTAGGGAACAAGGAAAATGAGGGGGATGGGGTCTGGGAAGCCATTGACAAAACACACCACTAACGCAGCAGTATCTCAGCAGGATGTGAGAAGAAAGTTTCATATAGTGCACCACAGTTTCAAAGCTGCAACCTTTGCATTCAAATTTGATGCTCAGTGGACTGAACTAACTTGTGTATGAATCTCTGTGTTTTGTGATTTACACATCAGTGATTATAGACTTTTGTCCTGGTCAGGTGTGTGAAAAGTCTGATGCATAAATCATTGTTGGAGCCCAGCTGATGACACAGGACCATATGAGGGCTACCATAATTCACAACACTGTAATGTGCTTGCCAATTTCTGTGAGCCAATATGGCTCTATAAGCCATAGCACTTGAGATTTCTCTTGTGAGCAAAAATACTGACTGGTGTGAAAAACTGCACGAAGAAACAAAGAACACTCACATCTCCAACCACATATCTGTGACCGTTGGGACAACCTGCACACATATAAAAATGGTTCTTTATGATCACATCCCAGAAACACAAATATGCCAACTGATTTTACGTGCCTCTCTTTACACACACACGCGCACACACACCAAATAAACAACAATAAGTCATCACAATTATCTAAGAAAAAAGGAGGTGTAAACATATGACACAAACACCATATTTATGTTAGCAGAGACTGAACAAAGCTTCCTATATCTTTGAGATTTACACCATTGTGAAAGATCTACCAGATATTTCCTGGTCCTTTCGTGCCAGGCCCTGAAACAATCCCACTCATGTCCAGAGGTTTCAATGTACTTTGTCCTCCTCCTATCTCCGCCCTATGTTTCAAAATGGAGCGACTGATGGCGGAGAACGAAGCAAAATTTAGAAAGAGTGGGGGTTAGTTGTAGCCAAGGACATTTACAAACAAAGCACAGGACAAGACACGACGCATTTTGACCTCTTGGGTCTTCTTCAAGCAAAAAAAAAAAAAAAAAAAAAAAAAAATCACGTTTAACATTTAGGACAGTTCAAACAAAGAACAAAGAAAGACTTATCTGATGTCCATGTGGTGTGCTGTGAAGAATGGCCGCCAGAAGGAAATGACAGAGGGGATTATGGGAGAGGAAAAGGAAGGGGGTGTGGGGTGTGTGTGTGCATGGAGGGAGGGGAGGAGTGAGGCGATGGGGTTATGTGGTTAGTTTAGTGGGGTGGTGTGGTATATGTGACGGTTGTGGTTAAGATGGATTGATAATAATGCTAAGAGGGGGGGGGGGGGGGGGGGGTTGAGATATATATATATATATATATATTACATTACATTAAAAAAAAATTATGAATATGTGTATGTGTGTGTATATATATATATATATATATATATGTATATATACAGAAGGATGGTAATAGTACTAATGATAGTGCTAGTAATTATAATAAATAAGTAGAAGAATAAAATGAGAGTAACTGTAATTTAAAAAAAAAAAATAAAAAGAGGGTGGGGGGGGAGGAGGGTAGTGTGTGTGTGTGTGTGTGTATGTGTGTGTGTTTGTGGGGGGGGGTGGGGGAAAAAGAGAAGAGCTCATATATCTCCAGTCAGGGTGACTGATGAATGAAAGTTGACTGATTAATGCAAGTTTTTTTTTTTGTTTTTTTTTAGTGTATATATATATATATATATATGTATGTATGTGTGTGTGTGTATGTGCGTGTGTGAATACTGTTTACATGTGGCCACCCCCCGTTCTTTTTTTTTTTTTTTTTTTTTTTTTTCGTGTGTGTGAGTGTAACACATAATACCCTGTTTCTCACTGAGCATTGCTATCTTTTCTCAACCAACATCTGCACATTAACGCCAACACATTATTTCACCTGTTACAATAAACATCATCCCACAGCATTGTTTACTTTTTCAACAGCACTATTTGTATGAACCTCCCACACCCACCCTCCACCTCACAGTGGATGGGATATATATATGAGCTCTCCCCCCCCCCCCCCCCCCCCCCCCCCCCCCCCCCCCCCAACACACACACAACAGCACTATTAATGAACCTTCCACCCCCACCACCCACCCCATAGTGGGGACGGAGATATATGAGCTCTCCCCCCCCCCCCCCCCACACACACACACACTACCCTCCTCCCAACCCACACCCTCTTTTTTTTTCTTTAAATTACAGTTACTCTCATTTTATTCTTCTACTTTTTTATTATAACTACTAGCACTATCATTATTACTATTACCATCCCTTCTAAATATATATATATATATTTTTTTAAAAATATATATATATATATATATATATATAATATATCTCCCCCCCCCCCCCCCCCCCCCCCCCCCTTAGCCTTAGCATTATCAATCCATCTTAACCTCAACCATCACATATACCACACCACCCCCCACTAAACTAACCACATAACCCCATCGCCTCACTCCTCCCCTCCCTCCACGCACCCCCCCCCCTTCCTTTTCATCTCCCATAATCCCCTCTGTCATTTCCTTCTGGCGGCCATTCTTCACAGCACAGCACACCACATGGACATCAGATAAGTCTCTCTTTGTTTTTTTGTAGTACTGTCCTAAATGTGATCTTTTTTTTTTTTTTTTTTTTTTTTTTTTTTTTGCTTGAAGAAGACGCAAGAGGTCGACATGTATCGTGTCTTGTCGTGTGCTTTGTTTGTCAATGTCCTTGGCGGCAACTAACCCCCACTCTTTCTAAATTTTGCTCCACCTTATGTGTATGATGACACCACTGAAGACAAGTTCACAGGGTCCCTCCTGTTCAGCTGGCTGTGTGACATGAATTGGGTATCAAGTTACTTTTCATCAAGTCTAAATCAGTACAGATACAGATTTCTGGTGTAGCCAGTTTTTGTCTCACGTATATATGGACATTTTTTTTTTTTAACCATATGTTCAACTCACACCACAGAGAACAACCATATGTTCAACTCACACCACAGAGTTCTCTGGACATTTTCTTTTTAACCGTACGTTCAACTCACACCACAGAGTTCTCTGGACATTTCTTTTTAACCATATGTTCAACTCACGCCACAGAGTTGGAGCCCCATAGGCGCTGGGTTCAATGCCTTGCAGGATTTCCTCCAAGTTGTCCTGAGGCATTGTGGGTAAATAAGCATTCTGGAAGGAAATAGAAACAAAAGAAATTATGCACATGAATCTTCAAAATAAACTTGAAAGTTTAATCAAGACTGTGATCTAAAGAAATACCTACTAAACTTGTAAAGAAAAAATCTTTTTAATTTAAATTGTCTTCAGCTATTTAGAAAAAATACCAAATCTTGAAGGATAGATGAGTGAAAGGATACACATGGCAAAGGATAATGTGAACAATTATAACCGAGGAAGAGTGAACACAGTGCACTTGTATGCCTGTCTGAATGAGCGAACATTCGTGTCACCAACTTGGCTGCCTCGTTGTTCAATTGAAAAGTGAAAAACAGATGAAACATTAGTCAAATGAACACACATGAAGTGAAAAACAGATAAAACTTTAATCAAACAAATCCATGTCAAGTGAAAAAAGAAAAAAAAAATAATCAAACTAATGTGAAGTGAAAAAATGATAAAACATTAATCAAATAAATCCATGTGAAGTGAAAAAAAAGATAAATATCAATCAAATCAACCCATGAGAAGTTAAAAAAAAAACAAAACATTAATCAAATGGACCCATATGAAGTGAAAAATATTAAATGAACCATGTGAAGTGCAATAAAAAGCAACGTTACTTAAATGAACCCATGTGAAGTGAAATAAAAAAAAAACCCAACATTAATCAAGTGACCCATGTGAAGTGAAAAAAGATAAAACATTTACCACATGAACCCATGTGAAGTGAAAAAAAGATAAAACATTATCACATGACCCATGTGAAGTGGAAAAAATATGTAACATTTATCACATGAACCCATGTGATGTGAAAAAAGATAACATGTATCACATGAACCCATGTGATGTGAAAAAAGATAAAACATTTATCACATGAACCCATGTGATGTGAAAAAAGATAAAACATTTATCACATGAAGCCATTTGAAGTGAAAAAAAGATAAAACATTTATTACATGAAGCCATGTGAAGTGAAAAAAAAACATAAAACATTTATCACATGAACCCATGTGGTGAAAAAAAGATAAAACATTTATCACATGAACCCATGTGAGGTGAAAATATAAAACATTTATCACATGAACCCATGTGATGTGAAAAAAAGATAAAACATTTATCACATGAACCCAGATGAAGTGAAAAACAGATAAAACGGTAGTCAAATGATCCAAGTGACACATACCACCATACTGTCCGGCAGGAAGACCAGAGCATGGAGCGGGGAGAGCAGCGGAGAGGCATGCTGGGAGTTGGAGCGCAGCACCACCCTCAGGTGAGTGAGGACGCACCCTACACTCTGCTCCTCCAGCTCCGCGTTTGGCTTGCACGTGCAGCACGCACCCCTCCTGGCCCAGTCTGTTTTCACACAGCTGGAGGGCCAGCTCCTGGTGACATGAAACATACAAACAATCCACTGATGGAGACACAAGAATTCAATGCTGAACTAAAAAAAAGGATTCAGTGATGGGCATACAATGATGTACACTGCAAAACTCTGATTCACACTGCATCTTTCAAGGGCTGCGTTACGCTTGAGAAAACCAGACTGAGGAGCTGTTAGGTAAACCCCTTTGTTGCTTCCGAGATACAAAGACATGTCTTTGACTTGGAGACACAGGAAAGAGTTTTATGCTCCTATATAAGCTGGAAGTTGTGCAACCAACAGCAAAGAAACCCCACACAAACGCATGATCTGAGAACATGCATGTCCTCTATACCCAGACTTATAGGAACTGTCCACAGAATAAATAACAATACAGCAATATAAACTGCCAACAAAACTGAACACAAACAAATCATCAAGACAAAAGGTCAGAACAGATGCAGATGAAAATTAATCCCGCAAATCAGCTTACCTTGTCCTGAATGAGGTCACAGTCCTGAACGAAGGCCGTCACTGCTTCCACCTGTAAAAAGAAAAACGGACATGAACACTGGGTCACACACCTGGAAAACACACAGAGAGAGAACACTGGGTCACACACCTCGAAAACATACAGACATTGAACACTGGGTCACACTCCTGGAAAACACAACAGACATTGAATACAGGGTCACACACCTGGAAAACAGAGAGAGAGAGAGAACACTGGGTCACACACCTGGAAAACATACAGACATTGAACACTGGGTCACACACCTGGAAAACATACAGACATTGAACACTGGGTCAAACTCCTGGAAAACACACTGACATTGAACACTGGGTCACACACCTGGAAAACACACAGACATTGAACATGGCGTCACACACCTGGAAAACACAACAGACACTGAACACTGGGGGTCACACCTGGCAAACATAACAGACAATGAACACTGGGTAACACACTTTTGAAAACACAACAGACATTGAACACTGGGTCACACACCTGACACAACAGACATTGAACACTGGGTCACATACCTGGAAGACACACAGACATTGAACACTGGGGTCACACACTCTGAAAACACAACAGACATTGAACACTGGGTCACACACCTGGAAACACAACAGACATTGAACACTGGGACACACACCTGGAAAACACACAGACATTGAACACTGGGTCACACACCTGGAAAAACACACAGACATTGAACACTGGGTCACACACCTGGAAAACACATTGAACATTGGTCACACACACTGGAAAACACAACAGACACTGAACACTGGGACACACACCTGGAAAACACACAGACATTGAACACTGGGTCACACACCTGGAAAACACAACAGACATTGAACACTGGGTGTATGAAAACACAACAGACATTGAACACTGGGTCACACACCTGGAAAACACACAGACATGAACATTGGGTCACACACCTGGAAAACACAACAGACACTGAACACTGGGTCACACACCTGGAAAACACAACAGACACTGAACACTGGGTCACACACCTGGAAAACATACAGACATTGAACACTGGGTCACACACACCTGGAAAACACAACAGACATTGAACACTGGGTCACACACCTGGAAAACACAACAGACATTGAACACTGGGTCACAAACCTTGAAAACACCACAGACATTGAACATTGGGTCACATACCTGAAAAACATACCAGACACTGAACACTGGGTCACACACCTGGAAAACACAACAGACAATGAACATTGGGTCAGACACCTGGAAAACACAACAGACATTGAACACTGAGTCACACACCTAGAAAAACACACAGACATTGAACACTGGGTCACACACCTGGAAAACAAGAAAACACTGAACACTGGGTCACACACTGGAAAACACACAGACATTGAACACTGGGACACATACCTGGAAAACACACATACATTGAACACTGGGTCACATACCTGGAAAACACAACAGACATTGAACACTGGGTCACACACCTGGAAAACACAACAGACAATGAACACTGGGTCACACACCTGGAAAACTCAACAGACATTGAACATTGGGTCACACACCTGGAAAGCACACATACATTGAACACTGGGTCACACACCTGGAAAACACACAGACGTTAAACACTGGGTCACACAAAGGACAGGGAGGAGAACAAAATACAAAAGTAGGGCAACTTCTGTGTCTTCAATTACATGCAAACAAATCTACAACACACAGTTACACAGGCAAATACAACTTATGTGCATATGAATGAATAGTTACACATTTACCCTCTCTCTCACAGACAAAAAAAAATAGAACTGATAGATAAGTCATGTGCAAGCACCAATGCCTGAGATACAGACAAAAAGAACATATAAAGACAGTCTAAACCAGGCAGATAACCAACACCAATAAACACAAACAAACAAACATACAACACATGTAATATACTTTGCTACATTCTAAATCAGGTAGATAACAAACACCAATAAACACAAACAAAACAAACATACAACACAAGTAATATATTTTGCTGTCATTAAATGCAAACACAAAAAACTGAAAAGAAAACTGCGGTTTCATACACAAACACTTCAGTTGGATCAACATACATACCAAAAAAAATTCATATTATGTAAAATCAATGCCCTGTTATATGCACACAAAGAACATTAAAAAACATACCAAATCTCATGTTTACAAACATTGCCACAGTGACACAAACGCAGGAGATGATGAACAACGCATGTACCCAAATGCTGATGAGTGACACAAATACATGTATAAAAGTTAAAAACACAGAGAGACAAACTACAACTCATGCATACAACCTGTATTACTGGATTTGGTAACATATACACAGATAAACTTCAACTAATGTACAAAAAATAACACACAACAGAGACAATCTAAAACTTGTACATGCAAACAGAATTATTAGAGTTACACCTATACACACAGACACAGACATAAGCGCGCACACACACACACACATACACAGAGAGAAAGAACACATTATGTGTACAAACAATGCACCCTAGTTACACACAGACACAAATACCAGTGCACACCTCTGGGGGCACAAACAAAAAAACATATAGATCAAATAGACACAAACAGATGAGACAGTAAAACAAACCAACCAACAAACAAAAAAGTCACCTGGTGTGCACACTCACCATGGTAAACACAAAACATAAGCATTAAAACTCCAACTTTCTTCAATACTTATGACAATCAAGTTTACCATCTGTGAATGAGCTTCTTCAGGAACTTGCCGCAAGGCAGACATGGTGACCTCCCGGTGCAAGGCAAGCAGCAGCAGGGTTTCTTTCTCCTCAGCAGGAGCAGGTAAATCCTGTCATGTGGAAAGTGACCTCCCTTAAAAATGAGCACTTTATGCTGACCATACTCGTACATCTACACACAAAGCAGTCCGAGGTAAACAGGCAGCAGAGAGAGGCATAAAGCTTGACGGCAGAATCAGTGTCAGACTTTCTCTCTGCTCAGTATGCCAGGACTATCACTCCAGCGCTGGCCTGACCAGTGGTACCCCATACTGCACCAGAACCCCCCTCCTCCCAGCGCCCAACTCTACTGTCCATTGCTTACTGCTCATCACAAAACCAAGTTCAGTTCATTGCAAAGTGAGGTGACTGCAGGTGGATATTTAAACAAATCTTAAAGGCACTTGAGCTAGCTCCGCCAGGTAACATGGACAAACAAAATAAGACGTGTTTCGACCTCTTTGGTCTTTTAAGGCAAGATAAACAACTCTCAGGACAATGAAAATGAAGAACAAGCAATCACTCATCTTGTCAAATTTGGTGCAAAATGGGTATTGAATGACAAAAACAAATGTACAGAATTCCTTTTCAAACAGTTCAAGTTGCTTACACATCACAGAAATTCTGATCAATAGTCAGACTAAATCTTACAGGTGTACACACCAACTCAAATAACTAAGAAAGGTATCATTGAAGATTTTAATTAGATGAAGAAACACAAGCCAACATAGTGACAAACTCAATGGTCTGAGGTACTGATTTGTGTGTATGTGTGTGTTACCAGGAAAATATTATTCCTAATAGTACATTAAAACAGCAGTTTACACTAGTCCATAATATAGTTATCATAAATATAGACGTGGCCATATTGAACGTGTCTGACTGGGTTTCATTCATAAACACAGAATATGGAAAAACAGAAATCACACAACAAAAACTACATCAAAAGGCCCTATCACCCAGTAACACTGCACAATAAAAATCACACGTCAGTACTAAAAACTGCATCAAAAGGCCCTATTACCCAGTAACACTGTGCAACGGTCAGTTGGAGACTATTCCCAAGTCTCAAACTCAGCTCCTAGTCATACTATTACAGCACAATACACGGAATGTAGAAATTGTCACATGAGAGAAAACAAAATGAATATGTTCTGGAACTACAAATGAATGAGCAGAAAACGTGCAGGCCAAAGAAAATTGAAAAGTGACATCAAAGAGATTGAGAGAAACGGGGAAATTTCTCACAGAGAATTAGAGCATGAAAATACAATCTATTATGAAAAGCACTGGCATCCACATTGGATGAAGAAAACAAAAAAGAAGGCACACCACACCGAGCATACCTGACTAATCTGCTGCATCTCCTGGGTATCATGGGAAAGTTTGAGTTGAGCCAGTGCATCTCTCAGGACTTTGTAGTTTGGGGAGCACAAAAGATACCTGTCAGCTACCTCCTGTACCTGGACAAAGCGATGAGCAGTATCACCTGCCCTTTAATGATCTTTCAACTCCCACTTCTGGTTCTTTTGCTGTCCCATACTGTGTGTACTGTCAGACACACAACTCTTATGCTTACATATGTTTGAGAGGCCCCCCCCCCCCCCCCCCCCCCCCCCCCCCCCCCCCCCCCCCCCTCCCTTCATAGAGCTGTTTTAAGGGAACTAAGCAGGTTTGGTTAGTAGCCTGTTCAACTTGAGTTGCTACCCTTGAGCCGGATTAAACGGCTGACTTCAATTCACCTATCCTTGTTTTTAAAATGCAAGTTGAAAGGTATCACAAGCTCCCCACTCACCCGTCCAACGCAACATCAAGACGTTGACAACAGCCTCACCCTGGATCGACCTTCTGCAGCCCAAGCACCTGATGTTAACAAGATCTATCAATGTCAAGCTGCCATGAGGACACCCACTAAAGGAGACCAAGCAATTCAGCAGCACCTGCTATGATTTAAGATAAACAGCAAACTGTCTGTTGAGGACAATTACTGATGACAATATATTTGTTGCCATTCATCATGGACATTTTTGATATTTCATATTTTCACATTTCCAAGATTCTTTTTTCACTCCATATATTTTTTCTCTTGTCTTTCCATCCATCGCAAATCAGTTTCAACCTTGTCTGCTCCACAACCACACGTTTCACTTCTTCCCTGGACAAGTGCTACAACCAGCTGATGCAGTAAAACTTGGAATCTGACACTACAGTTCCTCTACTTTACTCATTTTTCACACACTTTCCTGTCCAAACAATTGCCTTATCCACACTTTGCCTGGAACATCACCATAATTATCATCAAATATTGGAAAAAAAAAAAAAAAAAAGTGGGAGAGCAGGAAGATAACGACTACATTCAATATAAGAGTAATTGCCCTTAGTGAATTCATTTCACAAAACCATATCTGAACTAGCTGAAGTTTCTCCTTTTCCTTGATGGAGGAACATACCTCTCTCTTCTCTCTGACTTTCGGGTTTTGCTTTTTGGGGTGCAAAGATTCTGACAAATGCTAGGTTGCCTTTGCTTTGGAAGGAGAAGCAATCTTTTCTTATGCTTCTCGGAGGTAGATTTTGGCTGATGATTTTTTTAAAAAGTATGTTCAGTTCATTTCACTTCAACAGTCGGCGCTACTGTCCATTACCTTGGCATACTCCCAGTCAACATTAAAACCTGCTACTTCAATGTCTTATCATTGGATGTAATGCCACTGAGGTGACACCCAAAAAAAAGGCATCAAAACAAGAAAAAAAAGGTAGAGAATCAAAGCTGTCTTAGATCAAGTATGGACTTCTGACTGAAGGCAAGTCTACAACGGCCAGTACTAAACATCAACAACATAAGATAAATGCAAAATGAAACCATTACTAGATTTTTATCCTATATTTGATGCGATCTCTGTCTAAGCTTTTCCTTTATATTGATAAATAAAATAGTACTGTTTCATAAGTTTGTCTAACACTGTATAGAAAGTTAATGTGGAAAGTTCATAAATTTTTGGTGAAAAGACAAAACAGTAAAAAGGTGACATGAAAGACCTTACCTTGTCGTCTGATTCTTCCAAGACCATCCAGCCCATGAGTGGGTGGTCCCTGGCCAGTCTAGTGACGGCCATGTGGCCTGCAGGCCATACTCTCTGCACAGCTGTTTGATGACAAACTTCCTGCAACATACCAACACAATGCACAGTGCAATCTGCCTGTAGAAAGAAACTCGTGGAGAGTCCTCAGAAGAGAAGCCCCCTTCAAGCAAGTGTTTCGGCCCTTATCTCCTGATACTCTAGGGGAGTTGGGCCACACCCGGTTCATGACTCTGGATGTCCCTCTGCTGTCACTTTTTTTTTTCCCATCTTGGGACGAGCCATGGCTGGGATTCGAACCCATGCCCCTCTGGACATGCTCATTTTCCACTAATGACTCGCGCACTAACCACTGAGCCACTGGGACATCTGATATTTGTAGGAAAGTTAAGCCTTATGAAGTTCACCTTTGCTCCTCCTTGACCAGATCCAGCTTGAAACACCTCTCTGCTGCTTCTGCCATTGCTTTCAGGGCTCTGGTTTTTTTTTCCCTCCCTGCAACTGAGAGCGGTTTCATGAGGCTGTATGCAGACGTTCCTACAAACCACCTAACTCCAATTTCTGCAGTGAGGACGTTGACCTGATCGCCTTCTGTCCTCAGGCTGTTTGCCAGATCAGCATACTTTTCGGTCTTGTAGATTTGAGCTGCCTCCATCCTGTTCTCTCATATGGCACCGTGAGCCCGATCATGATCAGCTGCTTGGTTGACTGAGAATGCACTACTATGTCTGGTCTCATGCCACTCTTGTTGATGATGTCTGGGTGACTCTTCCATTCTGGGAGGTCTGCAGTGCACTCCCAGTCATCTGCCCCATCCAGCAGACTCTGCCTGCATGTTTCGAGTGGCACTGTTGTTCTTGGCCATGACTCACTGCCTCCTGCCGTGAACAATGTTGTGGGTGCTTTCGGAGTCCTGATTTTCCCTTTTTTGTGGTGTTGGTACTAGCCCAGACTACTTGTACAATCTCTCTGAGCACTTGGTTGTGCCTCCATGTGTACCTTCCTTGAGCCAGGGCTACTTTACATGAGCTTAGGACATGTTCCATGTTTCAACAGTTTCAACAGTTTGTTTTTCATGGCAGAGAGGGCATGAAGGATCGTCGTCTGTTTTTCCTCACTTCACCAGGTTTGCATTTGAGGGCAGAAGGTCATATGCAGATCTGAGAATGAAGCTGATCCTGAGAGGGGCCATGTGCCAAATGTCATTCCAAGTGAGACTTCTTTGGAGTGCATTCTCCCATGTTCATTGCCCTTGCTGGCTCTGCTGGACTGCTTTTTGGAGTCTTTTTTGGTCTTCTTCTTTTCTCATCTCCTGAATCATGTCTCTTTTGGCTTTTCCTTTGACCACACCATTCAGTTTTGGTCACCCCCAGTCCTTGTCTGTTGGTCTGTGCGTGTCCTGTTCTTTCTCTGATCTTGAGACTTTCTTTTGCAGAATCCATCGCCTCTTGAACTTCCCATTTTCTGCCTGTCTTCAGCTGGGGGCTTGATTGCTTCTACCACCTTGTCTCCTGAGTCCTCCAGCATGCTTTGAAGTCTGATCTTCCCTGCTTTGTATTCCTCCAGGATGGATTTCAGTGGTAGTTTCAGCTTTGCTTGGCGACAGTACAGCGCTATGTCAGTCAGACAGGGTGGAACACCAAGCCATTTCCTTGTGAACTTGTTGATTTTGGATTCCATTGCCTCCACTATGCTGGTGCAGATGTCGTATATCCTCAGAGACCACAGGAGCTTAGGTATCAGCATGAACTGCAGACACCAGACCTTGTATTTGCCAGGGAGCACACACTGGTCAATGGTCTCCAAGCCTTCTTCCGATATCTGTTTGGTTTCTTTTGCTCTTTGTGTGTCTTTCAGCGTATCATCATACCATCTTCCAAGGCTCTTCACTGGCTCTTCTGTAACTGTTGGAATGGCCCTGGTTGACAACACTGAAGACCACAGATTCAGCCACTCTTCCTTTCCTCAGTGAGGACTCTGTGATTTCTTTGGCTTGAACTTCATTCTGGATGAGGCAACTATGTCATCCAGCCTCTCCAGCACATGACGTGTCTCGTCTTCTCTGGATGAAATCACTGTAGTGTCATCCATGAAGGCCTTGAGAGGGGGCATCTTGTATCAAGGTCTGTTTGTCTTGCGTCGCTTGTTGCTGCTTTCAAGATGACTTCCATTGCCAACACGAACAGTATTGGGGAAATCGCACAGCCCATTGCATGCCCACTTCCAAGTTGATCCAATCTGTTGTGTACTCCTTGGTAGAGAACCACATTGAGAAGCCATTGACGTACTTCTTGAGCATATCGCAGATGTTCTTTGGCACATGGTACATCTCAAGAGCCAACTGTATCATCTCATGGGGTACAGATCCATATGCATTTGCCAGATCAAGCCACACTACGTCCAGGTCTCTCTTTTCTGTTTTTGCTCTTTGGATTGCATCCCAGATCATTGTGGCGTGTTCTACGCAACCAGCCACGCCTGGGATGCCACCTTTCTGGACCGACACATCCAAATACTTGTTTTCCATGAGGTACTTGGTTAGCCTTGCTGCCATGACAGAGAAGAAGATTTTCCCTTCGACGTTCAGTAGTGATATTGGCCTGAACTGGCTGATGTCACTTGAGTTTTGCTCTTTGGGGATGTACACACCATCTGCCGTCATCCACTGGCCGCTGGTTTCTCCAAGCTGATCGCAGCAGCCTGTGGAGCCACTCCAGCACCATGGGACATTTCTTGTACAGCTGGTAAGGTATTCCATTTTGGCCCTGGTGATGATCTGGGTCTGGCTTTGTCGACCACCTTCTTGATTTCCGCCAATGTTGGAGGCTTGTCATTGAACTGTTCCTCAGGGTTGGTTGGCCACACCAGACCTTGAATGTTGAGTGGTGCTACGCTCTGTGAGTCAGAGTATGTTTTCCTCAGATGCTGCTCAAGAACTCCTTTGTCCACACTTAGGGTCCCAGATTTTGGTTGCTCAAACAGAGTTCTGGCAAACTGGAAGGGGTCTCTGAAGAAGCGCTTGTGTCTTCTTTTTTGCTCTTCCTCTTCCTCGCAGATTCCGCTTTGCTGAGGGCGCTGTGTTTTGCTTTCAGGTCTTCCCAGAGTTTTTCAAAGCCTTGTTTTTTTCAGCTGGCAGTGCGGTCTTCATTTGCTTCTTGAGGTTTTTCTTTTGGACCCTGATCTTGTCCATCTCTTCTTGGCGTCTGGATTTCTTTGGAGGTGTTTTCTCTTTGGGTAGTAGTTTTGCTCCATAGGCGTCTCTACATGTGGCATACACAATGTCCCCATATGTGGCTAGTTTGTATTCCAGGGTGCTTTTCCCTATCAGTGCATCGAGTCTTTGGACGATTTTTGCATCCAGTTTCTCCCGATGTTCAGTCTCTCGTTTGCTCGTGGCAGGTTGAGTTTTCAAGCACTGGCATCGAGGGCCTGTGCAAATTCCTCATCCGAACCAACAGCGTGGATGTCTTTGGCACTGTGGTTTAAATCCTGGCCTTGGTCTTCCGACGTCTTTATCTGCTGATGCAGTGCGCTGCTGCTCATTCAGATGAGTCTTCACACATCCCATCTTTGTCTGTGGATCTTCATGCCACGGGTAGTAGCGAAACACTTTCCACAGACACATGGATATTCCATTTGGTCATTGTTCATAGTCCGTTTGGGATTTGCAGTCGTGATTGGTTGAGCACCGATGGATTCATCATTCTCTCCCCCTTTCTGTGAATCCTGGGAGCATCTTTCCCTTTGTTTTCTTTAGCAGCCACATGTTGAAGGCAAAGTGGGGAGTCAGCCCACAGAGCCCTCAGGGAGCCAGCCCACAGAGCCCTGTCTGTCATCACATTGTGGAGGAAGAATGGGGATGGAGAGAGAGAGAGAGATAGAGATAGAGATAGAGAGAGAGAGAGAGAGAGAGAGAGAGAGAGAGAGAGAGAAAGAGAGAGAGACAGAGAGAGAGAGAGAGAAGTGAGAGAGAGAGAGACAGAGACGGCAGGAAACAGAGGCAGAGAGACAGAGATTGAGTGAAAGAGAGGTGGGGATGGGGGGGGGGGGGGAGGGGGAACAGACACCAGTCAATACAAAATGAGAGAGAGAGAAAGAGAGACACAGACAGAGTGACAGACAGAGAGAGAAGTGGGGATGGGGGGAAAGAGAGAGCAAAGAAAACAAAGTGAGAGAGAGAGAGAGGCAGGCAGCAGGCAGCCAGCCAGAAGACAGAGAAAGGACGGGGATGGAGGGGGGAGGGGCAACTGACAGCTAACAATACAAAATGAGAGACAGACAGACAGGCAGGCAGGCAGGCAAACAGACAGTCAACATTACAAAACACTACCCCATGTTTGTGAATGGAATCATACTGATTTACATTCCTTGGAAAGTCAAAGAACTGGTGCTAAATGTCTCGAGTGAACAGAATGATGATGGTATCTGATCACGTCAGAAGTTGAACATTAATCACATGAGCTGAAGAAGCAAACTAGAGCAGCAGGAACAACTGAAAAAAAGTAATCTGAGCTTGGAAAAGTACAGGATGACATTAAGTAGAACACTGTAGAAAATGACGACAAACAATGGACAATCAAGTCAACTGACCCAGAATTCATCTTTGAAACAAGTGTGAAATTCGACTGACAGCCAGGGAGATGATGGAAGACTGATTCAGTCAGAGAACTGACCTAGAATTTACGTCTGACACATCAAGAGTGGAACTGAACCAAAGACTCAGGAGAACACAGGAGGCATGATCCGTCAGTCATCAGGCCTATAACTTATCTTAAGGTGTCAGAGAGGGATTGATCTTTAGACTGGAGAGACAGCATGGAGTAGGATCAATCAGCCATCTAGCCCACAACTTTCCTTGAAAACATCTAGTAGGAGTTGAACAGAAAGCTGGGAAGAAGACGCGAGGTTTGAGAACAGACCATTACCAGACCCTTACGTCATCTCTGTAAAGTCTTAGTATGGAATTAAACAGAAAACTGGAGAGAGGACATGATGATGCAGTCGTCACCTGGGCCACTGGCTGTCACTGTCCACACACACGGCCCGCAACGCCCTCAAGACATCTTCCAGGTCCTCGCTCACGACCGGCGCCCCCTGGACCGCCACAAAGCTAGTGTGCAGGATGTGGGCACAAACACTGAGGGCATAGCGCAGACAGCCCAGAGAGTACATGGCAGACAGGGTGTGATGCTGGTCTGGTCTTCAGCTCGGTGTCGCAGCTCCTGAAGGTGGATGGCCAGGGACCGTAATTCTTCCTCGCTGCAGGCATTATGTCCGCTCAGGGTAGCCTGCTCGTACAGCAAGTCCTGGTGGCCATGTAAAACAGGAGTATTAGCTGAGTAGCTTCCTCATGTCATGCAAAACAGATCAGGAAACAAACCCAAATTCCTTTCACACTGAAAAAAAAAACAACCCCCAAACAGAAAGAGCAAATATTTAACACCTTTACACAATTTCACACTGCTAGGACATCCTCCTAACAACAAAGATCAAAGCATACTGTGACTGAGAGAGAGAGAGAGAGAGAGAGAGAGACAGACAGACAGACAGACAGAGACACAGAGAGAGACAGAAGACCACTGTTTTTCCAAACATTCAAGGACACAGCTTCAATTCTCACATTTACCTTCACTTCACAGTACACTGTGGCGTATGAAGTCCAGACACAGATGAACAAAAAACAACAACTCCTATCAAAACTCACCAATAGTGTTCACACATTAAAGGACGAGTGATGCTGTTCAAGCATGTCACAAGAATGAACTTCATCAGTTCAATACATCTGTATATTCTTTATTAAAGCTCCATGCTCCTCTGGCTACATATGATAAGCTGTGTCATCGAATTTTTGTACAGTCTTTACTTCCACAATATTTCCTACAAGTCCTCTATCATTTAGCCTCAAAATATCAGTAGCATACAGCTCTTGCACAGTCCATTGATTCTTTCGCGATGGGCGTGGCAGCCTTCCCTGAAACATGTACCCCATACATGCTTACAACTTGTTGCAGACGCGTGATTTTTGCACTTTTTGATTTAGTTTATAGTCCCCTAATATAAACATAACAACCTATTGTAATATATCAACGGAAATGGTAAAACACAAACTTTGCAATAACCAAACACTTAACTATATTTTAGGTAAAAGAACAATGCTACAGTTACCAAACAAACATAACTAAAACACAGGGGAACACAATCTTGTTTACATTTGTTTGGTTAGTATGACAACAGCAAATGATGAGAAAAGGGACACATAAAATTTCACTTTTACTTTGAACAGATGCAGAGAAATACTTAGGGCAATTGGCTTGCAGCGGCCGGAATAGCTCGGTTGGTAGAGCACCGGACTCATAATCTTGGGGTTGCGGGTATGAATCTCCGCTGGGCCGTTTCAGTACAGGGGGATTTTTCCCTCGGAGTTAACATTGCTTCTGACTCCATTTCCCTTACAGTCTTTCGAATGAGACTATAAAACAAGGTTCTGTGTGTGAACGCATGCATAACATCTTGCACACACATAAAATCCCATCACCAACTTTCGGAAGAGAAGGCCAGTTTGGCCGTTGCTATGGATAACATGTTACACATAGCATGCACCTTCCCCAAAGATGGTGCATGGCTGCCTTAATGGTGGGATAAAAACGGTCATATGCACAAACTCCACTCCCTTGTTGGGTAGATAGGATTAATCTCTGCCTGTCTATACAGGGAGTGTCCGCAGGAGTATCAGCCTGCGTACGCAAAAAAAAAAAAAAAGCTGCATCCCTTAGACTGTAGATGGGAGAACAGAGAATTTTTTTCATAGTTGTGACGGAACAGTGGTATGGCTTGTCCAGGGTGTATGGCTGCGTCACCCCTATCACGTAACAGGTTGTCTTGGACGGATCAACCGAGTTACCATAACTATCGCAATGTGCGTCATAAAAAAGTTCACAGGCACACAAAGAGACATCCACCATGAAAGGAGCCCACAGAGTGCTCTGACCTCTCTCTGCAGTGAAGGACCAGCAGGCAGAACTCCAGCAGCGTGGGGGCAGAGGCAGACAGTTGGCCCTGGTCAGCCCACCTGCGTCTCCTGCTGCATCAGTTGCTGATAGTTGCTGAGGAATTTGTCCAGGTACTCCTGCACTTCCACCTCACTGAAACCAGTCGGCCACTCGTCATACCCTCCCCTGCCTGTCATTCAACACATTCTCTCCAACCAGTCACGTCACTCTCTACTCTCCCGAACTACGGCTCACCGTACTCCCCAACCCATCCTCTGAAGCCAGTGTCATCAAAGTCCCCCCAACCAGCCACTCATCATCCGAACTTGTTACTCATTATATTCTCCTACCTGGTCAGTCGTCAATCTCCCAAACAATTAATTCATCACACTTTCCCCCAAACAGTCACTCGTCATACTCTACTGACCACTCACTCATTACACTCTTCTCAAAGGTCACTCATCACACTCTCCTCAAACCAGTCACACATCACTCTCTCACCAAACCTGTCATTCATCACACTCTCCCCAACCAGTCACTCATCACACTCTCCAAACCTGTCACTCATCACACTCTCCCCTAACCAGTCACCTACAACACTCTCCCCAACCAGTCACTCATCACACTCTCCCCAAACCAGTCAATCATCACACTCTCCCCGAACCAGTCACTAATCACACTCTCCCCAAACCTGTCACTCATCGCACTCTCCCCAAGCCAATCACCTATAACACTCTCCCCAACCAGCCACTCATCGCACTCTCCCCAGCCAGTCACTCATCGCACTCTCTCCAACCAGTCACTCATCGCACTCTCTCCAAACCTGTCACTCATCACACTCCCCACCAGTCACTCACCACACTCTCCCCAACCAGTCACTCATCACACTCTCCCCAACCAGTCACTCATCACACTCTCCCCAACCAGTCACTCATCACACTCTCCCCAAACCTGTCACTCATCATCACACTCTCCCAAACCTGTCACTCACCACACTCCCCCCAACCAGTCACTCATCACACTCTCCCCAAGCCAGTCACCTCAGGCTTGTTTTGAATGTACAGATTGGAATTTGTTTTTGAATTCTAGTTTTGACATTAACGAAGCCACCGATGTTATTTCCAGCTACATTTCTTTCTGCGAACACATGATTGTACCTACTAAAACTATCAAAATATTTCCCAACAACAAACTTGGGTTACAAAATCTCTGAAAATAACTAAAAAATGAGAAAAAAGAGAGCTTTTCAATCAGGCAATAAAAGCGATCGTAAGGTTGTACAAAAAGAAACTGCAAACGAGAGATTGAAGAATCAAAGAGAGCTTACAAGAGAAAAGTTGAAAACATGTTCCAGAATGGAAATATGCGAGATGCATGGAAAGGAATAAAGGTTTTATCAGGTTCAGGAAAATGTTCAAACAAAAATATTAGTAACAAAAAAAACAGCAAAAGAACAGAAGCAATTTGCAGAAAAGCTGAACGATTTTTTACTGTAGATTTGATGATAAAGATTTTAGTAAAGAATTAAAGGAAGTGAAGGAAGAACTCCAAAGCAATGTTAAAAACGATGTTGATGGAAGTGATTCTGTTGTGATTGAGGAAAATGATGTTCAGTTGTTTTTCAAACGTTTAAATGTGAGAAAGGCAATGGGCCCTGATAATATCTGTGAAAATTGTTGAAGGTGTGTGCTTCTCAGCTCTCCTATGTTTACAGTCGTTTGTTTACCTGGTCACTTAGAGAATGTATAATTCCTGTTTTATGGAAAAATGCCACTGTATGTCCTGTTCCCAAAAAACGCAACCCAAGCTGTTTAAATGATTACCGACCAGTTGCCCTCACATCTGTTGCAATGAAATGTCTTGAAAGAATTGTCCTCGGTTATGTTTTAAAAGATACTACACAGTACCAAGACCCGTTTCAGTTCGCATACCAACAGAACAGATCAACAGATGATGCCACACTCACACTTCTCCATCATGCTTTTTCACACCTCGAAAAAAAACCTGCCTCCTTTGTACGCATTCTCTTTATTGATTTCTCATCAGCATTCAACACCATACAACCACATCTGATGGCAAAGAAACTCAGTAACATAAATGTGGGTAACAAGCTCATTCTTTGGATAATTGATTTTCTACACAGAGGACACAGTCTGTTCGATATCAAAGTGTTGTTTCGTCTTCCAGAGTCATTTCAACTGGCGCACCCCAGGGTACTGTTTTATCACCAGTGCTTTTTACTCTGTACACAAATGATTGTTCAGGAAGTGATTCAACTTTGTACATTAAATATTCAGATGACTCAGCACTTGTGGATCTTTCCAACTCTGATTCTGTTTACTTCAAGGAGGTTCAAAGATTTGTTGACTGGTGCGATCATAACTATCTTGATCTGAATGTAACAAAAAACGAAAGAAATGTTGATTGATTTTAGAAAGAATCCAAAAGCTGTACCACCCCTTTTTATCAAAGGTGCTGAAGTAGAACGTGTTGAATCATACAAATATTTAGGAACTTTTATAGATAATAAGCTGAATTTTAAATCCCATGTTGAGTATGTCCACAAAAAATGTCAAACCAGATTATATTGTCTTCGCAAGCTGCGATCATTTCATGTGAATACCGACATTCTTCGGACATTTTATTCATGCTTCTTGGAAATCTGTTCTAACTTTCTCATTTATATGTTGGTATGGTGGGTTGACTGTGAAGAGCAGAAATGTGCTTGAGAAAGTGGTGAACGTGGGAGGAAAATCGTTGGTGAGAGACAAAAAGTCTAAGTGAGCTATACAGGTGCCGTGTTGTTTGTAAAGCGAAGAAGATTACGTGTGACCAGACCCACGTTCTTGCAAATCAGTATGACCTTCTTCAGTCAGGACGAAGATATCGATCGGTTAAATGCAGAAGTGTCAGATTTAAACAAAGTTTTATTCCCCTGTCCATTGATTTCATGAACCGAGAAGATGTTTAATTGAAATCCAAATTCCTCCATATGAATGTATGTCATATGTGAGAAAATGGGTAATGTGGCTACATTATTGTTTATTTGCTGTGAATGTGTGTGACCACAAATTAATTTCTCAAATTGAGATAATAAAGTTTACTTGACTTGACGCCAGTCACCTATAACACTCTCCCCAACCAGTCACTCATCACACTCTCCCCAACCAGTCACTCACCACATTCTCCCCAACCAGTCACTCATCACACTCTCCCCAAGCCAGTCACCTATAACACTCTCCCCAACCAGTCACTCATCACACTCTCCCCAACCAGTCACTCACCACATTCTCCCCAAACCAGTCACTCATCACATTCTCCCCAACCAGTCACTCACCCACATTGTCCCCAAACCAGTCACTCATCACATTCTCCCTAACCAGTCACTCACACTCTCCCCAAGCCGGTCACCTATAACGCTCTCCCTAGCCAGTCACTCATCATACTCCCCCCCAACCAGTCACTCATCACACTCTCCCCAACCAGTCACTCATCACACTCTCCCCCACCAATCACTCATCACACTCTCCCCAAGCCAGTCACCTGTAACGCTCTCCCTAACCAGTCACTCATCATACTACCCCCCCCCCCCCAACCAGTCACTCATCATACTCCCCCCCCCCCCCCCCCCCCACTCTCCCCCCCCCCCCCCCCCCCCCCCCCCCCCCCACCCCCCCCCAGTCATCATCACACTCCCCTAACCAGTCACTCACTCATCGTCACTCATCGTCTCCCCAAACCTGTCGCTCATCACACTCTCCCCAACCAGTCACCTATAACACTCTCCCCAATCAGTCAGTATTCTGCATTAGTCACCTATAACACTCTCCCCAACAATTCAGTATTCTATATCAGTCACCTATAACTCTCCCCAACCAGTCGGTATTCTATATCAGTCACCTACAACACTCCCCCCAACCAGTCACTATTCTATATCAGTCACCTATAACACTCTCCCCAACCAGTCACTCATCACACTCTCCCCAGTCACTCAGTATTCCACAGTCCATGAAGGAAAGACAAGAGACAGGCCCAGTTGAGGATGTGAGGGTGAGGGTCAATGGTGCTAAGCTTTGGCAGGGGGGAGAGATTCAATCCAAACAGTAAGCACAGAGTGACTGGGTTCAGGAATATACTGCATAATTTGAGGTATCAACCAGCGCAGTGTATGATATTTTACAACCTGTGATGGAACTGACAAACAACACTCAACAGGTCTTTCTGAAAGACTGATCTGATAAATAACTCTTCCGAGATCCTATGAGGAGAAAACTGACCTCCAAGTGTCATGTGTTTTGGCTGTTGTTCATTACTTGTCCTGCTCTTCTTGGCTGCAGGGGGTCAACCATTACTTTGAAAATAACTAGCATACCAAGTATTGAAATAAAACATGAATAACCAATTTCTTCTCAAAGGAAAATGAATAGACTGTCAATTTCTGACTGGTGCCTACTGGGACACTGAAACTTAAAAAGATTAAAATAGGGAAAATCACCAATGATACTGACATATTCATATGTTCTTGGCAAGCACTGAAGAATTTTAGTAAATATCACAGCAAAAAAGGTTCATCGACACATGGAAAACCTTGGGGATTGGCCAGATGACTACCATTATATTACAGATCTTAGGGAAAAGACCAATATATTGATCTGACAACTCTTTGGAACCAGCTAATGCATTCACTGAAAAATGGACCTTTTTCATATGGTATTATTCAATAACACTGGAAAGTGTAACAGAACATCATAGTTTGTGAAAAAGATCTTGACAGACTCACATGAAAGCACGCAACACTCAGCACTGTGTTTCCTATCAATCTGGACTTACTGATACTTGATACTAGCAACATTTTCACATACCAGTTTACCTCTGCTTACAAACACATGGCTTTTAAACAATTCTATGTAACTGAGAGGCAGACAATAGGGATGAACATGCATTTGATGTGCACATGACCCTTGACAAACTTACCTGTGTTTGAGGAGAAGTCTGAGAAGAAAAGAGCGCAGGACAGGTGTTGGATCAATGAGATCATCATGGACTGTCATGTGCTTTGTCTGCAGCAGCGTCTTCCCTTTGGACCTGTACACAGACAGCAGCAACACTTTGGGACATTAATCTACAAATAAAAATGCCTATCTCAACATGATAAACTGGCCTGTGAATGGAATACTGATATACAAATGAAATACTGATGCACAAATAATTCCCATTTTGAAGTCGATTTCAAATTCAACAACTAAAAAACAGTGGATTATCTTAGTTGCTTACCCACAAGTGATACAACATTGATCAGAGTTAATAACCATCAATAAATTAAAAAAAAAAAAACCTCAAAGAAACCCAGGTCCTTTTCCACATTTATGCACTGTTAAACAGATCATTTCCACTTCGATGAACTGTTTAACCATTAACAATCCCGTATAACTTTCTGCTGAATCAAGTAAAGCATTAAAGTTAAATACAGGCAGTTCTCATCAGACAATCTGTTATCAATCACTTTGCATGGTTTTCAAAGCCCCGATATTTTTCCAGAATGTTCAGTTTCCAAAGCCAGGCTGTTTGAATATGAATGATATGGTATACAATATATCTAACATTGGGTGCTGTTAGAACCAGGAATATTTTTATTCTTATATTCAGCTTCTGTATTAAACAAGTGACTGCATGTGTGTTTGTGGACATGTGGGATTTTCTTTAACAAGTGACTGCATGTGTGTTTGTGGACATGTGGATTTTTCTTTAACTGTTAATAAGCAACCAGCTGTTATGCGAGTCTGTCTAAATTCTTTAACTCAATTGAGTCTTGTTGGAAGTGGGGTTCTGACACTGTTCACATCGCTTGAAGGCGTTTCGGACGCTTACTTCCGACAGAGCTGGACTATTTTTTAAATCATACCGCGTTTTATTAAAGGGCAATAAATCTCGTTTCAGGGACAGCTTAGGGCTTTTTTTTTTTTCACCTGCTTCCATTATATTATACAATTCTTTGTGAATTTTGTAGTAGTTTTATACAGATTTGAATTGTCCTACTCTCAGTTCCCATGATCACACGATTTTGAACACGATCACACTATTTTGAGTGGATCAAGCATTTTGTGGTCAAATTCTTGCGTTTTATGCAGTTGTCATAAATATACTATTCTCTGTAGGTCATACCAAGTGCTCACCCACTTAACTGAACTTTTGTGGGAGGATAGAGAACATGAAGAAGTGGATTACAGTGTGCACAATAAGTTTTTGTTTTTCTGCAAATGTGTATCATTTTGGATTGCTTACATCATGTGCACTGTGTGGATTCCTCACTGAGGGTAAGCATTTCTGATACATATATTGTTTTTTTTCTATCCAATAGTGTATGTTTCATGCTCCTAGGTGAAGTGGCTGATTTTTTATGATTTTCTGAAAATGGCCAAAAATCGTGTGATCTGAGGGACAAACTGGTCCATTTTGGCTGTGACTTGATCGAGTTAATGTGTGCCTGCAAACATGTGTGTCCACACATAGTTACATATATCTTGCTTTTGCATAAGCTAGTGTGTGTAAAAGTGTGCCAGTTATTCAGGCATGTCCTTACTTAAAATGGTGTGTTTGCTGAGTGCTCTCAGATATGTGTGACTGACGTGTGATGCAGCTATAGATCTGAATGATAAAGGTACATGAAACATTGTCAAAGATATGTGTAATAAAAACATGTTAAACAAAGATAAATTGACGTTGATTTTTTTCAACTGAGACCTTAATGGAAAGTTGCCAAAATCTATTGGTTTATGTAACTAAAGATACAAGTAAATGCTTTTTTGGTATACAGCCAAAGATATCAACTGAAACATTTGGGCTACACAGCCAAGAATATCAACACATGCCGTTTGGTTCATAGAAACAAAAATATCAAGAAACATAATTTGCTTTACATTGTAAAAGTTATCAACAGATGCCTTTTGGTTTACACATGCAAAAATACCAATATGCACCTTTTGATCTGCAAATCAAAGATATCAATTAACCCTCTTGACCATCGAGCGCCCGCTAGCGCCCGGCCGGAAATCACACAGCCAAAACGCTGAGCGCCCGCCAGCGCCCGGTAAAAAAACACGTGGCAACCATGGGCGCCGCCATGTTTCTCGTAGAAAAGGAAGTCTCGCGAGAACGTGACTTCCTTCTTCCTCTAGCCATTTACTTCCGTTAGCAAAAAACCGCGAGTCGATACGTGCCGTGGTTCTCGAGTTACGAATTTTTAAAGTTTTGAGGTCGAAATGCCGTTTTTCACCGTGGCTAACCTTGAGTTCTGCTGTTCTATAATGAGACTTAGTGATGGAGATACTGTGTTTTGTAGGATTTACGGCATAAGACCTAGTGAAAGTGCTGGGTAATGAAGCTTAGAGTGACCTAGATTTCGACTGGGATGAAGTTCCAGGTATGATGAACAACAATTCGGAATAAAGTTCTGAAGAATTTTTTTTTTTTTTTTCCCGAGTAAATGGCTCATGTGACATTCTTCAAACTTACTATATAGCAACATATATATTCGTAGGAATTTTAAAAATTATTTTCATTTCGTTATTTCCTTTCTTCTCTTTTAAATCAATTTTTTAATTGGGTAACCATGTTCAAATTACGGAGTTACTTACCTTGCCGACGGTTTTCGGTGCAACTAAGCTCAGATAAGTGCATACTGAAGAGGGTTAAACATCTTTTGGTTTGTCCAACCGAAAACATCAAATCAAAATCTTTTCGCCTAAGCAGGTAAAAATATCAACCGACACCTTTTGGTTTACATTGCAAAATATCAATAAACACCTGTGGGTGATGTAGCCAAAGATGTGTCTGACGGCAGCAGGTTCAGGAGGTTCTTTTCCGGCAAAACACAGCTGGGACACCACAGCCATCAAGAACCCGCTGACCTGACGCTGGTAATGACCCAACTGTTCCACCGCCTCCCTGCAACACCAATATCAGCAGTGACCCATTGACCTGACACTGATAACGACCCTGTTCCACTGCCCCCCCCTGTAACACCAGTGTCATCAGTGACCCACTGACCTGACGCTGGCAACATCTCTGTTCCACTGCCCCCCTGTAACACCAGTGTCATCAGTGACCCATTGACCTGACACTGGCAACACCTCTGTTCCACTTCCCCCTGTAACACCAGAGTCATCAGTGACCCATTGACCTGATGCTGGTTACAACCCATCTGTACCACTGCCCCCCTGTAACACCAGTTGTCAACAGTGAACAGGAAACAAGTGAAACAATTAATGGCGCATGACTCAAAACCAAGGCTGCTTGCTGCATCCATTCACCTAGCACGCATGTAGATGAACATCACACTGGACAAAGAAGGAACCAAACTTGCTTCCTTTTTACTTCTTCTTGGCCTGCTTAACACCTCCTTCCATTATGATCAACTACAGAGAAGTACTAATGGCATGGCAGTACTAGTAATAATAGCAGCAACAATGTGAACACCAGCAGCAGGAACAGAGCAGCAATTCATCAAAATGTATACTGTAGTAGCAGCAGCAGCCTATATAGCAGTGTGGTAGCAGCAGTAATGAGTAGTATTGGTAGTAGTAAGCCACATCAGTGCCTGCAGCAATATCAGCAACACCACCATAAGTTGTTAGTAGCAGTACTGATAGGAACAATAGTGATAGTAACAAGGATCATGCTAGTATGGCAAACTCTGCAATGGTAAAAGTGTTAACCAAAATCAGGAGCTTTGTAATAGCAACTGTTGGAAGTCAAGCGCTACAATACAACAGTCTGTTTCTTCACAACAGCTATCCACTTTCCCATCATCAACATCAAGCAGAACAAAAATCACATCAGTGTGCACATTACTGGCTCTTTTTTTTTTTTTCAGGTGAACTGGTAAAATATTAATAATTACTGGTAAAAGCAATCCCTTGGCAGCTGTAGAAGTAGCAACAGCAATTGCAGAAGTGAAATGACAGTACAGCTGAAGTGTTTTAACAACAGCAATAGGAGCATAAGTAGCAGAAACATTATCTGGAAGATGAAGAAGAGAATGCATGAACAAATGGAAAGAAGTGACTGAATGAATGTGTGCAACACATTCATCAAAACACAATTTACAGCATAATGCATTTTGACCCACACAGTTGTTTTCCTTCTATATCCCTATCATCCATCCCTCTCTTTATTTTGGAAATGCATCAGGTTCTCGTTCAGCCTGGTAGTTAGCACATATAAATCTTCATTATCATTCCTATTAAATGCTCACAGTAAGGTAATTTACACCCAGATGTGCACCTGCATGTAAATTCAGACATGTACACATGCACACACTACATACCCACACCCACACACACACCAACCTGTCTTGACACTCGGCGGAAGGATCAAAGCCGGCAGGCACAGTCGCCTTGCATTCTGGGCATTTCGTTGCCCTCCGGATGCCATGGTTACAGTCTCTATAGCAACTATTGCACAGCAAGTGCTTGCAGGGCAACTCCACAGGGGCTGTCTCAAACTTCTTGTCACAGAAAGAGCACTTTCCAATGCGACTGCAAGCCAAAAACGAACGTTTGTTGAAAAGAGCATTTTGACAGCAGAAATCACAAGTACAGAGACAAAACCGTTTGTTCAAATACTGTGATTTTTCCATCACACACCCCATCTGAATATGTATTGTATATAATTACAAGGTCAACGTCTTGCCAGCTATCGCCAGTTTGCCGGCTTCATTTAGCCTATTCTTTTTCAAAGCCAGCACAGGAGAAAGGTGATCATGAAAGAATGTTATATCTCCAGCCCTACTTGAAACCTGATGTTCTACAGTCATTCACTTTCCTGGCTACATACTTTGTTTCATTAGTTCTGTTTAAAGGAAAGAGGTTTCTGTGGAATGAATCTCATCTCTGAAAGTCACCTTCACTGTTAACTGGATTGGACTGCTACAACTACTTCTATTACTTAGAAACTTCAACTTGTCAGTTTATGTGTCTATTTTCTACCTATCAGAGTATTTCCTACTTAAATTGAACAACAACAACAAAAAAGGGAAAAAAAAAGATTTTCAACTAGCATGACATGCATACAGTTTGCAAGCAAATCAATTGTTTTGAATTATAGTATCAAAATGTTCTGTCAAATACTTGATAATAAACAAATCAAAGAATACCTAACAATGACAGAGCCCTGAAATGATGTCTTCAAGTGTCTTTAAAATTTAGTTATTACTGTAAGTATTCACTCTTATATTGCAAACACTCAATATCAATCAACTACATTGATCATTATAATTGGCAAAAATTGCTAATGTGTATCCTAGAGCTCACCTCAACAAGAGTTAAAACCACCAGTTCTCAATCTGGCTAATTTCCTCATTTCTGACACTGCCCTTTGTATGCTGATGACATCAAAGGTGACATCACCACAGACACTGCCACTTAAAATGCTGAGTGTATTAAAGTTGACCATGCCACACAGAGTGTCAAATATACTGAACATGAAGTCACCACATGAAATGTTGACAGTAGAGAAGATACGGTTGTAACATGGAAAAGCTACCAGGGCAGACACTGCTATTCTGTTATCTTGGTGGCTCACTGCATATAGAAACTGCATGCACTGAATTCTTTTATTTATTTATTTTTTTTTAGGAATAATTCTTTTATTTATTTATTTTTTTTAGGAATCTATACGTGCACTTAAGATGCTGCAGCAACCTGTAAGCAAGAAACTATGTCATTCCTATGTTATATCACTAGTTAAACTTAATCAGCAAAGTAACTAATGGAGTTTTATCTATTGCCAATAATCACAAAACTAACTGATAGGATTTTATCTACAATCAATATCTAAACGTACTTCAATAAGGAAATGCAAATACAGGCCTCTATTAGTTCAAACACTTAGAATGTTCTTTTTTTTTTTTTTTTTTTGTAGTGAATACTTTTTAAACCAAGTTAGTTGTGGCCTTCTGCAAGTGCACTTTCCATCAATCATCAGGGTAGCCTTACTTACAAACATTAGGCACATAATGAATCATGGCTCTTCTGTAGAAGGATAAAAAACAACGCAGCAAACAGATGAGACTGTCAGTCAACAGTAATGAAACGCCAGTTTAACCAGCACAACCATAACCACAGCCACTGAAACCCTCTGACCCTCATCAAGAGCACCGTGTGCTGAGCTGGGGTCTGAGCAGAAGCGTCCTAACCCCACTCACCCCAGTAGGCCACGCAGAATGAAGCCGTTGGTGTGCTTCAGGAACTTGTCCAGCTGCGTCAGTGTCTTCACCTTCTTCAGGTCGGCATCCTCCTCCATCAGCTGTTCAAACAATGACACACAGTGGATGATGGGTTCGGTTCTCTCTGTGTTATCACAATACACACAACAGACAGCGGATGATGGGTTCAGTGCTCCCTGTGATGTCACAACACTTCTGTCTAGGACTCTGAATCTGTCCAAAGGGGGGCAAGTTCTGAAACTTTTTCTTTGTCATTACCTTCAGCAAACTGATCAGAAATTCAGCCTGTACAGTTTTTCAATGCATCATCATTTTTCAACTTTTATATTCTAACTAGAGAATTGACTTTGATTACATGGCAGCCGTGATACGTGCACTTACAGTCAATTGGGCTGTAAACAATGTGTTAAGTCTGGTGCCTGTGCCAAACCGCTGGGCTGTGAACAATGTGTTAAGTCTGGTGCCTGTGCCAAACCGCTGGGCTGTGAACAATGTGTTAAGTCTGGTGCCTGTGCCAAACCGCTGGGCTGTGAACAATGTATTAAGTTTGGTGCCTGTGCCAAACTGCTGGGCTGTAAACAATGTGTTAAGTCTGGTGCCTGTGCCAAACCGCTGGGCTGTAAACAATGTGTTAAGTCTGGTGCCTGTGCCAAATCAACTGTATGGAATGCCAGACACATGCAAGAGTATGGAGTACTGTTGGGGAAAATTACAAACAAACACTTCTTTCACAACCCCCCCCCTTCCCAAATTGTACGTCCAAATCACACCAAAAGGATAGAAATGTACAGTGGTTGCAATTTCTTGTGCCTGTGTTGTGTGTGTTATTGATGCTTAAAACTGACCTTTGTGATCATGCACCTGTACCATGAAGAACTGGATGACTATGTTGGCCACCTAAGTCACTGTCGGAAATGGCTGAATGGATTTCAGACACATTCATATCACCTACCGTGATGTCTGCGTTGTCTGTTTAGCAGCACCTGGGCTGCAGTCATGTCACGCACTGTTCCCTATGGCTGTCAATTCTTGTTTTGTTTGTCAAACCCAATAACAGATCTTTTATTCAATTTCAAGACTTTTCTAAGCTCTTTTGAAGCACATTATAATTGTGCAAATGGCAGTCAACGCTGAACCATGGACTCAAAACATCATGTTTTAAAAAGAATTGTTAGTAAGTCTGCCAAACAACCGGGACAAAAACAAATTACAAGACAAACCACAATGCGTTTCAACCTCTTAGGTTTTCTTCAGGCAAGATAAACAGCATTCAGAACAATGAAAACAAAGAACGAGCAAGCACTCATCTTCTCACATTCACCCACCAATCACTTATCTTCTCAAATTCTCCTATCTTGAACCGTGTTTTGAGAAGATGAAAGATTACTTGTTCTTCATTTTCACTGTTCTGATTGTTGTTTATCTTGCCTGAAGAGGACCCAAGAGGTCTGATACTTCACCTTCCTCAATAGCCTGTTTGAAAATGAGGCATACTCGACCTTGATGTTCAGATCATAGACGAAGAGCAACGGCAGACAGGTGCATTAGCAGTCTGAAGTATATCATTCCAATTCTGAGAGCTGGTATTACCACAATTTCCAGGCTATAAAAACTACACGGTTTCATAAGCTGCACCATCCATTTTTTTTCTTAAACCAGAAAAAGGTAAGGTGAGGTCATGTTGCTTATAGCCCAGCCCACTGCAAAGGGCCATAAAAAAACATACACTGCAAGCGACTGACTAAGAAAGAAAATAATTTTGAAGATCGAATAAAAAAAAAGGGTAAACACAATGTACATGTAAACAAAACCTGTATAGTTTGGCTAACAAACAGGAAAATGACAATACATAACAATGAAGGGGGAAAAATCCGATAGTCAGAATAAATGAAGAACTTGTCTTCAGTTTCAGCAATTCTTCCTCAATGTCGGCCATGTTGTGTGTCTGCCACTGACAAAGTTTTCCTCTCTGCTTTGGCTCACTGTGGCTTCTGTTTCATCTGCCACCCACACTGTGCCTGCTTTGTTCAAACTGTTAATAATCACAGACTGTTTTGATCTTTCTTTGCATACTGAAATTCTGCTGTGTTGAATACACAATTCATCAGACCATTGACTTGTTGATATTCAGTTCTGGGGCTGCTGCATAGCTGCCTTCTGAAGAGCCACGCTACATCACATCTGCTAAGCTTTGAGACCACACTACGAATGATTTGAAGCTGATGGATATATGAATTAACAACAAAGATGTGACAATTGAAGAAGAGGGTCTCGTGGCTATGACTCAGCGGATGTCTGACCTACGAATTAGCCCGACGCACTGGTCAGACCTTGAGTGCCTACCTACCATTTTTTTGTGTGGATGTACACATGTGTGTATGACGTGTGGGCATGGGCCCATGTGTATGCCTGGGCGCATGTGTGTGTGTGTGTGTGTGTGTGTGTGTGTGTGTGTGTGTGTGCACGCGAGCGTGCGCAGGTATGTGTGCACATATGTGTGTGTGTGTGTGTGTGTGTGTGTGTGTGTGCGTGTGTGTGTGTGTGTGTGTGTGTGTGTGTACGCACGTGTGCAGAAGTGTGTGTGCATATGTGTGTGTTTGTGTGTGTGTGTGTGTGTGTGTGTGTGTGTGTGTGTGTGTGTGTGTGTGTGTGATTTGTGGGTGTGTGTGAGCACACGTATCTGCATATTGGCTATATGTGTACATATCTGTGTGTATGTGTGCATTTGTGCGCTTATGTGTATGTGTGTATGTGCGCATGTGTGTCAGTGTGGCCGTGTACATGCACACATGTGGTATGTAGGTATATGTGTAAGAATGAGCGAATGTATGCATGCATGTTCATATGTGTGTATGTGTGTGAGTGCGCGCATGCGCGTGTATATGTGTGTGTGTTGTGACTGCGTGTGTGAATGTTCAGAAGATGACGTAGGAACAAGAACAAGACCATCAATTACAGCATATACACATAACAATAAGAACAACAAACAACTCCTCCCCTCAAACACATCCCACGCACACACACACATGCACGCACACACACGCACACACACACACTCACACACCAATGCTTCCACACACGTCTGTGGACTCTAACACGCTGGTATTTACCCCACTGATGAACACACACACACACACACACACACACAAACACACACACACACACACACTCTCTCTCTCTCTCTCTCCCATACACATTCACACACCAACGCTTGCACACTCATGATGTCCATGGACACTCTGATTAACATGCTGGCATCACCTCGCTGATGAACACATACCAGCGCACACACACGTCTACAGTATGCGCTGGGGACCCCGAGAGATTCAAAGTCTTATCTCAGTTGACATGTGTTTCATCTTTTGTGTCTGTTACTGGAAAGGCCCAGTATGAGTTTGACAGGCCAACAGTGAAATGAGTGTCTTAGGCCAACAGTCAAAATGAGTGTCTTAGGCCAACAGTGAAATGAGTGTCTTAGGCCAACAGTGACATTGGTGTCTTAGGCAAACAGTGAAGTGGGTGTCTTAGGCCAACAGTGAAATGAGTGTCTTAGGCCAACAGTGAAGTGAGTGTCTTAGACCAACAGTGAAATGAGTGTCTTAGGCCAACAGTGAAGTGAGTGTCTTAGGCCAACAGTGAAAGTGGGTGTCTTAGGCCAACAGTGAAGTGAGTGTCTTAGGCCAACAGTGATGTGAGTGTCTTAGGCCAACAGTGAAAGGAGTGTCTTTGACCAACAGTGACGTGCGTGTCTTAGCCAACAGTGAAGCGAGTGTCTTAGGCCAACAGTGAAGTGAGTGTCTTAGGCCAACAGTGAAGTGAGTGTCTTAGGCCAACAGTGAAAGGAGTGTCTTTGACCAACAGTGACGTGAGTGTCTTAGGCCAACAGTGAAATGAGTGTGTTAGGCCAGAAATGATGCGAGTGTCTTAGGCCAACAGTGACATGAGTGTCTTAGGCCAGAAATGATGCGAGTGTCTTAGGCCAACAGTGAAAGGAGTGTCTTTAACCAACAGTGATGTGAGTGTCTTAGGCCAACAGTGAAATGAGTGTCTTAGGCCAACAGTGAAGTGAGTGTCTTAGGCCAACAATGATGTGAGAGTCTTAGGCCAACAGTGAAATGAGCGTCTTAGGCCAACAGTGACATGAGTGTCTTAGGCCAACAGTGACGTGAATGTCTTAGGCCAACAGTGAAGTGAGTGTCTTAGGCCAACAGTGAAGTGAGTGTCTTAGGCCAACAGTGAAGTGAGTGTCTTAGGCTGGACTTCTCCACTCTGGTTTGTGTCACTGCAAACAATAGTCCTAAATTTGTCCAGTCAAATGCAAATCAGAATAAGAAAACTAAAAAAGCAAAACAAAAAACCGCTGCTGCCAATGTAGTAGCTGCAAGGTAAGGCTTTTGGGAACAAGCAGGGGATATTACTTCAACAATGATGATAAATCTGGTCATATATGCCTGTGACAACAGTACACAGCCAAGAAACATATACATGTGTTACACCATGACACAGTCAGCTGACAGACATGCATGCACATTAACAGCAGGAGGCCTACTTACAGACCAGAAGTTGGTACTTGATGTGTCCCAGAGTTTTGCGCAGCTTGCTGGGTCCCTGACGCAGCGGCCCCACAAAGTCAAAGAACAGTTTCACAGTGGTCAGACGAGTCCACAGGCACCTGAAAAAGACAGCAACTGCATATTCATACATACATGTATGTACATCCGAATGAAACATTCTTGCACAAAGACACAAACATACTCACATATGAACATGCACACATTAACCCGTTCAGTGCTTGAAAATGTTACATAACAAAGGCTGGCCCAGTGCCAGGGAAATCTAATGATTTGGGGGTAATAATTAACAAAACATTCTAGCTCAGAAACTACAAAAGAGATATAAAAATGAAATATATATGATTTTGAAGGAAATTGAATAGAGATTTTGAATCTGGGCTTCTTTTGTTTTAATTTTGATCATAAAAAAATATTTAGGCATTTAGATTTGGATAGATTTTTTTGCACAATCAAAAACATATGTATTTACCACTACAGCTTCACATCCAAAAAAGAACACAAAGCAAAAAAGTTGAAAATAAAGTTTGTATTGTCACACTACACCTGTAAATGAAAGTAGAACAGTCTAGAAGTCTATCCAGACGCTCACACCTCATGCAGACAGGTCAGTTCACGACCACGCCCCCCTCCCCCCACCACGCCCCCTTGCTGGACTTCAACCCTCTCTTTCACTCCTCCTCTTCCCCTACCTTTCCTGCTGCCCGTGTCACGCCGCGAGCAGGCCGCGCTCCCCTCTCGCGCTGACTAACACGCTGCTGCCCACTCGCACGCAGTGCAGAGTACACACTAGGCTAGCTCGTTCGACGTTGGTAACAGTCAGCTGAACACACTCTTGAGATCGCACAGCACGACTCAATAACTGACGAATATGGTCGGCAATTCCATCACTATCATCATCTCACCTTCATGCTCGAGTGAGTCGCTGAATAAAAGATTATTATCTTTATCAAAAATGATTAGCAGAGCCCCGCGCTGTGTAAGTACGTTGATTTGGTCGCTACGCTCGTCGAAGGTTGCGCCGCCATCTTTGCAAGCGAGACAAAGCGCTGGCTGGTCATCCAGTCAGTGATGAGGAAAAATGGTCTTTCCCCTCACGTGTGGTCATTTGCATATCATTTTAATACTGTAGACATATAAGGCTTACTACGCACACTCTATTTCAGTCCTTTGATAGGAATAGTAACGAATGAAAATTCAAGAAAAATGCATGACGTCAGTGGACGGCCCATAGACACTGGAAGTACACTTTTACTACGGCGTCAGCTGACGGCTTAAAGGCACTCAACGGGTTAAATACAGGAGATAATGAATGCTGTGTGCTGTGGTCTGCAAATTTTCTTCTGCATTATCAACATATGTCATATGGAATGTACGGTCCTTGAAAATCAAGTGAAACTGACTCTGACCGCTCTTTCACCAACTTCAATGTTATTTTTCTCCCACTTACCCAACCACACTCTATGCTGGACCAACATTTGGATAGGCTGGATAGAAAGATGAAAGAAATCAAAGGAACTTTGTCATCTGCTCTTCCATGGGAAGGAGCTTTTTACATGGGCCTGTCAGTGACCACCACAGACCATGATCTTCAGTTTGTCAGTCTTCTTCTGCTGCAACATGTTCAACACATTTCTCATGAAGGTTAAGGAAATTACCTCTCTTAGCTCTTTCGCTCACTCTTATTTCAAACAGCAGTACATGTGATGTGCTTATTCACACACACACACACACACACACACACACACACACACGCACACACACAAACACACACACATCTATCAACCAAGTCACAACAATCCCCACCTGACAGTCTGAAGCTGCTGCCTGCACCTCTCTCCATAGGGAAGCACATTCACAGAGGACGACCTCTCCTCCTCCTCTGTCTGAGTGTCTGTCAGCATGGCATCGATGTCCTTCAGGATGCGGACGACGATGGGCGCCACGTTGCTGTACTGGGCCACCCAGCTGTTGCAGCCGTGTTCCTCCATGAACTGATTGGGGCGGGGCTGCACCTCCTCCACCACCAGTTGGAGCAAGGCCACGTCTTCTGTCTGCACATACAACATGTTCTTCTGCACTGAACTGTACCTGCACTGCATTGTTCTGGGTTACGAACTTCAGAGCTGCCAACCTCTGCAGAGACTTCAAACGAATATTTTTGAAAATTGAGAGGAATATCTGATAGTTGAGAGGAATACATACACTATTGCGCACAAAATGAAACAATGACATTCCAGACACTTTATTTTCTTTCCTTTTGTCAAGTGCCAATACACTGTTGCTCTTTTACATTTTTGAAAGAAACCAAACTTCATCTTTTGATGGCTCACTTTTGCTCTTCAGAATCATCAAGGCTTCTGTTGTGTCTTGAGCCAAGGAGGGATGAACATCTGTAAAGTTCTTCCTCACAAGTCTGAACACTTTCACAGGCTGAATTGCTGGCAGGGATCAGCAGCACTCCCATCATGACAGCAGAAAGAAAGCAACCTGAATATGCACTTCTGTTCTAATCTCTTTTTCTTCTCTTCTGCCTCTGGGTCAATCAGTCGTATCAGGTCGTTTTGATATGCTGGCGGTGGAAGAAGCTGAACTGGAGGTAAGATTCCAAACAGCTTTTTGGTTAAACTAATGGCAGATGTGCAAACTCTGTGAATAAACAGGATTTTTTCGTGACCAGAATTTTTTTTACGTCAAGCGGAATAGCAGAATGACTTGCATTTGAGCATAATAAATTCCGCCGAAAGTGGGGTAGTTGGCAGCTCGGAAACATATGCAAGAACACTCTTTTCCTTTCCCCCGAACCCCTCCCCATCTCATCTTCTATGTCACTAAGATGACATTACTTTGATGCTACTCATTCCATCTCCCTGTTCACACCCACGCCCTGGCTTGTCCAGTGCATCCCCAGTGTCTCTCTCTCTCTCTCTCTCTCTCTCTCTCACACACACACACACACACGCTCACTCTATGTCTTGGCTTGTCCTGCACCCCCAGCACTGGCCATCAACAGGACACAGTTAATATCAAGTTGCCACAGGGCAACCCGCAGCAGACACTGCATATCGGCCATGGCACATCAGTGTTCAGCGTGGCACATCAGTGTTCAGTGGCACATCAGTGTTCAGTGGCACATCAGTGTTCAGTGGCACATCAGTGTTCAGCATGGCACATCAGTGTTCAGTGGCACATCAGTGTTCTGTGGCACATCAGTGTTCAGCGTGGCACATCAGTGTTCAGCGTGGCACATCAGTGTTCTGTGGCACATCAGTGTTCGGTGGCACATCAGTGTTCTTTAGCACATCAGTGTTCAGCTCTGCCTTTTCTGATGCAACATATGCAGGTCCTACTGATCCCTAGCTGATAATGATGAATTAGTAGTAAAGTCACTGAATGTGACTGTCCCTCTCTGGATCATACCACTACATCCATCAAACAAGATTTGTACAACCTACTTTTAGCCACCAGCTGCAGAGAAATGCACATGTAAGCTTCCAGTCCTGTCACTTTTGCCAAGCAGACCTGGGTTCATCTTTATGTGTTGACTTGTTAGATAGCAGTATGCCCCAAAAGACAAGTACATACTTAATCTGCATCAGGAAGAAAATATGAATGATTCACCTCATGCTTTTGTATATATGCTCGACTTCTTTTAAAAAATATGGCAACCTCATCAATCAAAGAGGTGGTCTACATGAAGTAAATCAGCTAAAGAAATCTGACAAAATGTTTTTTCGATTCAGTCAAAAGGCCCAAACGGCACATATACTTGGCTTTCTTCTGCTGACTTCATGACTGACGAGTTTGATGCAACATGATTCTACCTTGCATTTCAAAATTTTGCTCGGAGAGAAATGTTTGGTAGCTTGGTTTCAACTGAGGAGCAGCAGCTGAACGAGGGCTGTGCTGAAATGCTACTGCCATCTGTAAAGACTGGTGCACATGGGAGTCTTGATACATTTTCATTGTTAAAGAACTCAGGCCGAAGTTTTGTGGCAAATGCAGGCATAAGATAGTCACGTGACGCCCACCCTACTTCCGATTACGGAAGATGCCGAAGATCGTGTACTGTCCGTCATTCAACGAGGCCTGCGCGCAAGGCAACCCCAGGGAACCTTGGCGCTAGCGGGGAAGGTAGGGCGGGCATTAGAGTCTGACATGGTAAGTATACTTAGCCAAACAGGGAGTATAATACAAACTCCCCATTTTGGCGTCGTATACTATACCATGTCAGACCATAGCAGAATTTAAAGGAATAGGAGGAGGGGCCGAGCGCCCTAATGGTTCCTGGGTTAACTGTTATGGCTGCATTGGCCGCCACAAATGAAAACCCCTTAGAACCATCAGCCCTGGTCATGCGGATGTCCCTTAGATAAAAAGTTTATGAAAGGGTTCTCCGAACGCCAGTAGGCTGCCTCCAGGAGATGGCACACGGGGACAGAGTGCTGGAACGCTGTGGACATGGCCAACGCTCTGACCTCGTGGGCTCGAGGGGAAAGGGCTGGGAGGTCTTTGTGGGCCTGGGCATATAGCAGATTTGATAGTATAGAATAGCCACCTAGAAATCGCCCGCCGAGATGTCTTTCTTGTTGTTGGGGTTGATGGAAATAAGGAGGCTTCTCTGAGAGGAACGCCTGGGGTGGGAACGCTCCCAGTAGTATCTGAGGGCACCTAGAGGGTCATAGGTCCATGTCCCCGCTGCCTTCGCTGCCTAAGATATCCGCTAGGGAGCGGATAACCAGGGAAGGAGAGGTCGTGCCCGGTTCCTGGTTCTTCGCTAAGAACTCAGGCAGGAACTTAAGCGAGACCGATCCGTCTCTGAGAAAGGCGATGTCCCGAGGGTCACAACTGAGGACCTGAATCCCACTTCGCCTCCTGGCTGAGGCCAGGGAGAGAAGGAAGGTGGTCTTGAAGGGGAGAATGACAAAGGGAATAGCACGGAGGGGCTCGAAAGGGGGGTTTCTGAGGGAGTCAAGAACCAGAAAGAGGTCCCACATGGGAGCGCGCCTAGGGGACTGAGCTTCCCGTAGGGCCCCCCCCCCCCCCGAGATAGTTCTCTAAGGAGAAAGTTATTGTCGAATGATGGGCCGCCCAGCTGTCAGATGGTGGTGCCTACGGCCGATCTGTAGCCCCGAATGGAACTAGCAGAGAGCTTTCGAGAGGATGAAAGGTGGGATAGGAAATTTGCTATCTGGTGGGATAGGAACTTGCCTATATGTGGATGTTGGAGGGGAGGAGGTAGGGGACCGAGTTAGCCGTGCACCACGTGACCCATCTCTCTCTCATCGCGGTGGTCGCAATTTGGCTGGCATAGAAGCCAAGCGTGTAGGCGAAGCATCTGGGGGATTGGAGTGAGGGAGGCCCGAGCGAGGTTGTCTGAGTAAGTCCCACCAAGGGGCTAGCTGGAGAGGGGGAACGTGAGTGAGGGACCTGAGGTCCGGGAACCACAACTGAGTCGGCCACCACGGGGTTATGAGGATGAGTTTGGGTCTCTCCAGCCTGGCCTTCCTGATCACTTTGTGAAGTATGGGGAAGGGGGGGGGAAAGGCGTAGGCGAGGAGTCCCGTCCCAGGGGAGGGAGAGCGCATCGACCGCGTACGCTCGGGGGTCCGGGAGTGGAGAGACATACATGGGGAGTCGATGGTTGTACCGGGTCGCAAATAGGTCGACCATGGGCTTGAACCAGTGTTCCCAGACGGTGGTTAGTGTCAGCTTGTTCAGGGTCCACTCTGTGTGCAGAAGGGTCCCTGACCGGCTGAGAGTGTCTGCCAGGATGTTGCGTGTCCCCGCTATGTGTCTCGCACGGAGGGTGGCTCCCCGTGCGTGGCACCAGCGAAGGAGGGCCTCTGTCCGTAGAGAGAGGCCGATGGAGTGCCCCCCCCCCCCCCCCCCTTTGTTGATGTAATGGGCTACCGACGTGTTGTCCGTGAGGAGGAGAACCAGTCGGTGAGAGATAGATGTGGGAAGTGGAGGAGGGCCAGCCTGACCGCTTCCAATTCTAATATGTTGATGTGGAGGCGAGCCATCTGTGCGTCCCACATCCCCGAGGCATGACTGTCCCCCAAGTGGGCCCCCCAGCCCGAGTTTGGAGGCGTCTGTGTATAGTTCGAGGGACTGTGTTGGGAGAGAGATCGGAACGCCTTCGTGAAGAGGAAGGGTGCCAGGGAGAGGCCAAAGGGGAGAGCTTTGAACTGGAACACTCGACTCGAGCTTGCCAGACAAACCGGAGGTAACGTCTGTGCGCCGGGTGAATAAGGATCTGGAAGTACGCATCTTTCAGATCTATGGAGGTAGCCCAATCTACGTGATGGATGGAGTCTCTGATCTGGGAGGGCGTGTCCATCTTGAACTAGGTATGTCTGAGGAACTTGTTGAGGGGAGAAAGGTCAAGGATGGGCCTCCATCCCACCGAAGTTTTTGGGGATCACGAACAGGTGGGAGTAAAACCCGGGGTTGGGCTGGAAAACTTCGGTGATGGCCCCTTTCTGAGGAGTTCGAGGACTTCCAGGCGAAGGGCGTCCGCCTGGGCAGGGGGGGGGTCGCTGGGGGGAGGAGGAGGAGGAGAGCGCATGAGGGGAGGACGACGGTGAGCCCACGGTAGGCGAAACCCGTCCTGAAGAACCGACACTACCCAGGGGCTGAGGCCCATACGTCGCCACTGGCAGGCGGCCGGGAGAGGTTGCCCGCCAGGGGAGCCGATGGTCCAGATGGGGGGAAGGGGAAGAGTGGGCCGGTGCCTTGCTGGGCAGGTTGGGCCAGCTCCATGCGCACTACGGGAGTGTCCTCCAGTCACCGGCGGGGCCGTGCTTGCTGGCCAAACCAAAAATTTTGGCGAGGTTTAGGTTTAGGCCTCTGTGAGTTAAGTGGCCGCTTGGGGGGCCTGGAAAGGCGTGCTGCTGAGGCCGGGGGGCAAAGGACGCCGCCTGCTTGCGTTCCTCGAGCGAGAGAGACATAGCCGAGGTGGAGTGCTCGCCAAAGAGCGAGTGATCCTGGCCCGGGACACATCGTAGGGATGCCCTGAGTGCCGGGGAGAGGGGAGAGTGAGGAGCGTGCAAGCACCGCGTCTCTAGCCACTAGCAGACAATTAAAATGGCTTGTTGCTGCGCTGTCCGCCGCAGCCGCAGCCGCCAAGTGATGCGATATCCTGTTAACTAGGTGTCGCATAAAGGGGTCGCTGAATAAGCGAGCGGTTCGTCCTGGTGTGGTTCGGAGTTTGTATCCGAAGGCACTGGGACGGCGCCGTCATCCCCCAGGCCCAGAGTACCTCCGCCCTCTGCAAGAGCATGCTAAGGTAGGCATGCCCTGCAGTGGTGTGTAAGATGCCCATCCCGGGCTACTCGGTCCCAGTCCTTTAGCGCTTAAGGGGATGGTGGCCGAAGTAGGGGGGGGCCCGGTTGGGTATCAGGCGACAATCTGATTGGGAGATGGCCCACTCCCTGGTAACCGGATTGTCGGCAAAGAGGGAGGCAACTGGGTGCTTCCTGTGGGGGTCCCAAGTAGGGCGCCGAAGGGGGCCGCATTGGGTGCCGGGGGCAGGTCTTGACCCCGGCGTGGGGACGGCGTCTGCACCCCTGGCGCGTTTTGCCGGACTCTCCCACAGCGAAGTGAGTGACTGAGGTGCGACAATTCTGAGTCTGGAGTATTGGGCTGGGGGCAGCCCAACGATCTCAGGGAAGGCCAAGATCGGCAGAGGGAGGGGCGTCCCTCGACACGAAGTCCGGTCGAAACCGTTCAATGGTGTGGATGTCATAAAGGGATGAGAAGAAGTCCTCATCGTAGTCGTCCTCAGGCTGTGGGGAGTCAAGTTCCTGGGAAGGGAGGTCTTCCTCAGGGGGCAACTGCGGGTGCGCGAGGGTCCCGCCCTGGTAGGGTGGTGGCGGGGGGGGGGGGGGGGGGGGGGGGCGGGACCTCGTGGCTCTATGCTCGGCAGACGGGCTGGGGTGGGAGAGCCCGGACTGCCGATCGGACAGCGCCCGAGGTGGGAGACCCAGGTCGACCCAAGTCTGCGAGGTTGGGTGCCACAATCGACCAAATTGTTGTTCAGGTTGGGGTGTGTATTGAGCCACTGGGTCCCTCGTCCCTCTCGGGGGCATAGAGCCACTGGTCCCCGGGGGGAGATAAGCGGGCTGTGGCGGCCCAGAGTACTGTGCAGGGACTCGCCGGGGACCGGGGGTAACCTTGGGCAGCAGGGGGGGAATAGTAATCGACCCTGGTATGTGGTTTCCCCCCCCGGGAGCGTGCCGGGTCCCAGTGGAATGGGACAGGTTACCCGTGGTCCCGCTGGTAGATCCCTCCCCCCGGAGGAACGGGACCGAGGACGTTGCCCAAATGGGGGCCGAGTAGGTCGGACCCCGAACGTCCTGAACCCCTAGGGGAACCTGCGACGGGCGAGCGGGGTTGGTCGGCCGTCTTGTGTATGTTCACAACCGGTGGATGCACTCGGTGTTCCCATACGCCCAGAGTTATGGACATGTGCATGGTCGTGCCAAGACGTGGCCATAAAAACTGCGTCCGGAGATAACTGGACGCTCCTCGTGCAGGGGTGTTGGCTGCACCTGTGCACGGGGGGGGAGAGCGTCGTGAGACGGCGAGTCCGGATGGGGGGAAGAAGTGGACCCGCGCGTCCCATAAGTGCGAGTGACGGGTGGGGGTTCCAGCCCAAGGCCGTCACCCGTGCCTGTCCGCGGCCCGGCAAAAGGTCCCCGGGGGCCGGGGGTCGCGTGACTCGGCATAGTAAGTGGATGTGGATGTCTGACTATGCGCAGGAAAGCTAGAAGGCAGGGGGTGGCTGGGGGAGAAGCGGAATCCCGCTCGGATTTCTTGGCTAGACGGGGGTCCCTTAGGGGGGGGGGCCTTGCCCTTAGATTTCCTGGGCAGGTTGAACGAAAGGCACTTAGAAATCGCAGCCGGTTGCCTTCTAGCTTTCGAACGCAACGGTCGTGCGTCCGTCGTCGGTCGGGTAGAGGAGGGAGACTCCCGCGTCCCCTCCGCGGGAGGGGACGTCTCCGTCTACCGCGGCCGGCCGTTCTCCCAAGGAGAGGACGGTTCGCTCGGGGTTGGAACCAACTCGTGGGGTCCTCCGGGAATGTGAGCGAACTCTGAACGTCAGAGTTATTGCTCGACCCAGCCGAGTCCTTCACCATATTGGGCGATGGCGCCGAGCGAAACCGGAGCACACGATCGTAAACGGGAGACACGACGGTCGATCGAGGAGGATAACCAAGTCGACCGATCGATCGTGCGCACACAATAAAATAAAAATGTAAACAACGCACACAATGGAATATACAGGTAAACAAGTCCGTACAGGGACACAAAGCGCAGCAGAAATGAGCGAAACAGTGCGTGAGAGAAGCGACCGTGGCGTGGGCCCAAAGTGCTGAGTAACGCCACGTGTAAATACATGATGACGCCGGTCGATCGCGATCGTTAAGGACACGAAGGCGAGCGAGAATTGTGACAACTGAAAGAAAGGGGTGCAAACCAATTGAGGAAGCAAATTCAGGGCGAAAAACCAAAAAAACGTAAAATACCGAGGGTTAGAAGTTGGTGCACACAGAGAGGGAGACCGGCGCGCAAAACAAGATGGCGCGACGAGACCGGCTCACGATCGTCGCGCGGGAGGTTGTGAAAACCGGAGCAGCACACGATCGTAACACGACGGTCGATCGAGGAGGGTATACAGGGATCGACCGTGCGCACACAATAGCAATATAACACAATGGAAATATAAAAGTAAACAAGCTCGCACAGTGACAGAAACGCAGTAGCGATGAACGAAACCGTGCGTGGGCAACGACAGTGGCGTGAACCAAAAGTGCTGAGTAACGCCACGTGTAACAGCAATGCCGAAGGGCGATGCGATCGCCACGCACACGACGCCGATCGAAAAATGTGCCGATCAACCTCGAAACGGTTACGCAAATAGACAA
>JADBJO010000110.1:1008843-1031343 GCA_016801955.1 Conus betulinus
TTTATCAGCTTTTTTGTAGTTTTTTTGGATGTTTTTGTCAAGAAGTTGGGGAGTATTCATTTAGGTCCATTTTGTAGTAATTACTAGTTTTGTCGGCCTTCACGAATATTTTTTTGTCATTTTGCATTTATTTTATTTCCCGGGTGGCGGATAGGGGAACGGCCCTCAGATATGAGGTTTAGCTGCGATATAAGTCAGGCCCGCCTGGTCGAATAAGCAGTCCCGGACCAACTGGCGGTGCTCCCAGCAGGACGGGGTGGGGCAGCAGGTCACTGCTGCACTCAAGAAATACCCCATATGTCCCATGACGGGTTCATCACGCGATCATGAGGCGCGTTAAAACCTCTAGCTACGGGGTGGGACCCTCGGAGAAACAATCCCCCCTGTGCTCACAGGGCAGGACTTTGGACCATGAGCTAAGGGCGGGGTACCCCTACAGAAACCTCGAGTGCTGAAGACGGAGGTGTTGGGCTGCACGGCGCACTCTAATAATAAACCACGACACCACGCATCATCGCCATATGACAATGTCAGCCAGCCGAGATGATGAGATGGCGCTCGCCCATTGAGGTCCCTCCAGGATGGGGCAGCGCCGGGCTCCGAGCCTCAACGGAGTCCACCACAGCGACTGGAGGTCCCTCTCTCGTCCACCTCGTCACGCCAGGGGGCGGCAGAGGACAGCGACTGGCAGCACTTCAACAACAACATCCAAGAAGCAACAACCTTTCAAGGTGATGCATTGGAATGCAGAAGGAGTCATGAATAAAAAAAGACGGAGCTTGAACACATCCTGCACGAGGAAAACATCAACGTCTGCTGCATTCAAGAAACCCACCTGAAAACAGGAAAGGCATTCAAAATCCGAGGCTACCAGCCATTTAGATGGGACAGAGCTGACAGAAGCAAGGGCGGAATCCTGACACTTGTCCGGAACAACATCGATGCCAGCGAAACAGCAGTCCACATGGAGGGTGCTGAGTACCAGATGATTCGGGCCAAACTGAATGACACAGAGTTGCACATCCTGAACTTCTACTGCCCTGACAACCAGCCACTGTCACTCGGCACCATCAACGTCCCAGGTTCGAGCTTTATCGCAGTAGGTGATTTCAACAGTCACTCCCCAGAGCTGGGGTTACAGCCAGATGGATCGCCGAGGAGAAGAAGTGGAAGACTGGCAAGACGAACATCATCTCGTCCTGATCAACTCCCCAAGTGACACTCCAACCTTCTACTCCAGACGATGGCGCACTACCTCCTCCACCCCAGACCTTGCTCTCTGCACTGAAGATGTACACCAGGACATCACCAGGGAAGTGGGAGAGCAGCTAGGAGGTAGCGATCACAGGCCAGTGTTCCTGAAGATCAACAAAAGCACAGCCAGTCGCCCAGTGCCCGCTCGCTGGAACTACAAGAAGGCAAAATGAGGCTTTTCAGTCACCGCACCAACGTTCTCACCAAGGACCTTCAAGTCCAAGGCAGAGACACAAAACAATGTTGTCAGAGTCCTGAACGCCAGCATCTTGCAGGCTGCCAAAGAGACCATTCCACGTGGTGCTCAGAAAGAGTACAAACCCTACTGGAGCAACCAGCTTCAAGAGCTACAGGACGAGATGACAGAGGCCAGACAAGATGCAGAAAACAACCCATCGGACGAGAACCACCTGCAGCTGCAGCAGACAAAAGCCAAATTCCTCAAGGCAAAGATCCAGGCCAGGCGCAAAAGCTGGAGAGAGAAGACAGCAGCCCTGAACCTTGAGAAAGGTGGCTCAAAACTGTGGAGAGTTGTAGGCCAACTCAACGATGAGGACAGCAAAGGCCAGAACATCACACTGGAAGAGAATGGAGAGATGCTGACAGGGAGATGCGCAGCTAACCGCTTTGCTGATATCTACGCAAGCGAGAGCACTATACCTGTCAGCACTTCCTCAGCAAAGAGAAGCAAGAAGAGAACAGAGAGAGAGAGACGACAAGACACCAACGTGAAACCCATGAAGCAGCCCCTTACTCTCCATGAGCTCCAGACAGCTCTGAGGAAGCTGAAAACTCGGAAATCCCCAGGGCCAGATGGGACTAACGAGATGCTGAAGCACCTTGGCAGCACAGCCACCCTCAAACTTCTAGAGGTCTTCAACCTGAGCTGGGAAACTGGAGACTTGGCACAAGTTTGGAGAGAAGCCATCATGATCCCTGTCCTCAAAAAAGGCAAGGACAAGAAGAAGGCTGCCAGTTACAGGCCAATCAGCCTCACCAGCTGCGTCATCAAGACCCTAGAGAGAATGGTCAACCAGCGCCTGCTTTGGTATCTCGAGACTGAAAACATTCTGGCTCCTGAACAGGCAGGCTTCAGACAGTTTCGCAGCACAGAAGACCAGACCACCTACCTCTCCCCCAAGAAATCGAGGATGCGTTCCAGGAGCAAAAGCTTGTCTTTGCCACCTGGATCGATCTACAAAAGGCCTTTGACAAAGTCTGGACTGATGGCCTCCTCGTGAAACTGCATAGATGTGGAGTCGTCGCTGGCAACATGCTGCATTGGATCAGATCCTACCTCCACAACCGCAGAGCAAGAGTCACAGTCAACGGACAAAAAGGCAAAAAAGTACTGCTGCGACATGGAGTCCCACAAGGAGGCGTCCTCTCGCCTACACTCTTTTTGGTCTTCATTAATGACCTCATCCAAGAACTTCCCAAAGGTATCCATGCTGCACTTTATGCAGATGACCTGGTGCTGTGGTGCAAGGAAGAGCATGCCACTACTGCCACATACAGAATGCAACAAGCGGCTGACAAGCTGGCGGCATGGGCAGATAAGTGGTGTGTGGCAATCAACAAGGAGAAATCTTCCACAACACTCTTCACCTTGTCAACAAAACAAAAGGCTGGGCCCATCAAACTTGGAGGCACAGCCCTGAAACGAAGAGGAGGCAACCTATCTTGGTGTCACCTTCGACAAGAAGCAAACCTGGCGACCACACATCCAGAAAGCTGAAGCAAAGGCCAGACGAAAGCTTGCCATTCTGCGGAAGCTAGCCGGAACCAGCTGGGGAGCAAACGAACAAATACTCAAGCGCGTCTACCAGGGAGCAGTCAGGCCCCATCTTGAGTATGGCTCAACAGCTTGGTCAACAGCAGCGAAGACCCACCAGCAATCCCTGGATAGGGTCCAAAATCAAGCCCTCAGGATCATCACCGGGTCCATGCGATCCACACCAATCAAAGCCATGGAGGAGGTTACTGCCATACAGCCCTCCACCAGAGGAGAGACGCAAAGACCATGGTTCAGGCAGAGAAATTCAAGTGCCTGCCTCAACATCCCGATGAACAAGAGGATGCAGAACCTGACCAAGAATCGTCTCAAACGCAGTAGCTTCATCCATGAAAGCAAGAGTCTTGCCAGGGAGCATCAAGATGGCTTGCCACCTGCCAACCCACTGGACCCCTCTGATCTGCCACAGCCCTGGAATGAAGATTTCACAAATCTTCACATCTCCACAACAGTTCCACAGGTTGCCTCAGGAGACTCTCAGGATGACATCGTCAAACGCACTCTCACACTTGCCATGATTGCTGAGAAGTACCCCGAAGAATCCTGGATACATGCGTACACCGACGGCTCAGCAACCAACGCAGTGTCTGATGGAGGAGCGGGCGTATTTATCAAGTCACCTGAGGGACACACCACCACAGCAGGGATACCAACTGGGAAACACTGCTCCAATTATGCTGCAGAAGTTCAGGCCCTCATGCAGGCAGCCTCCATGATTCATGAATCACAGAGCGACTGCACCCAAGTTGTCTTCCTCTCTGACGCGCTGTCCGTCCTGGAGGCCCTTGCAGGAGACAAACTTCCTCGTCTAATGGAGAAACTCCAGGAACTCGCCAAAAGTACGAGTAGTCCTGCAATGGGTACCTGCCCACTGCGGAGTCCCAGGGAACGAGGCAGCCGATCAGCTCGCCAAAACCGGAGCCAGAGGAAGACAACCAGACAACAGCGTCAGCTTCGCAGAGAAGAAGACCCTTGTGAAGGCTCTGATGCGACCACAACCCACAAGGGATGCCTTCCATCTTCTGGAGAGACAGGAGCAGGTGGTCATTATGAGACTCAGAACTGGCCACTGCCGACTCAATGGCCACCTGCATAGGAAGCTGAAGCTGGCGCCTTCCCCCTTCTGCTCCTGTGGTCTTGAAGACCAAACACCAACACACGTCCTACAGACGTGTCCCCTTCTCAAGGGACCTGGAGAAAATGGCTTTATTTATCAACGAGGCTGGGCTGACGCTGTGAGGCGAACGAAGAAGAAGAAGAAGAAAAAAAACTCATCAGGTCAGAGTGCTCAACGTGAGGAGCGATTATAATAATAATAAATATTGTTAAAACGCCTGATGTTGTTTTAAAAGAGCTCAACCCCTTGGGGAGCAACATCTGTTAAAAGCAAGTGGTTTAAAAAAGGTTCTAAAATTCCAAACATCATTAAAAAATGAAATAAAACAAATGCAAAATGACAAAAAATAGGTAAAAAGTAAGTAAGAAAATTCTAGAAAAAGTCATTAAAAACATAAAATCAAACTCTGAATACAACCTTTGGAAGAACACATACGAAGTTATCCAATGGTTAAAAAAACTCAACCAACAGAAGAATACAGTATTCATCACATTCGATATAGTTGACTTCTACCCATCCATAGACGAAGATCTACTCATTAAAGCCCTGAAATTGCCAATGAACATACAGAAATAACAGGGTCAGAAATGGAAATCATTCTCCACACTAAGAAAACCTTACTCCACAGCAGAAATGAAACCTGGATCAAGAAAACGAACAGAAACTCAACATTTGATGTGACCATGGGATCATATGATGGTGCCGAAACTTGCGAACTGATCGGACTATTCATGCTGTCCATCATCCAAACACAACTTGGAAAACAAGTCGGACTATACAGAGATGACGGCCTCGCTGCACTAAACAACAACCCAAGAACCATAGAAAACAAGAAAAAAAGAACTATGCAAAATCTTCCAAAATCAAAACTTAAAAATCACCATTGAAGCAAACAAAAAGGTAGTGAACTACTTAGACATAACACTTGACCTCAACAACCACATATATAAAACATACAAGAAACCTAATGACACACCCCATCTATGTAACATTAAAGCAAGCAACCACCCACCATCCGTACTAAAAACTATACCCCCAATGGCATAAACAAAAGACTATCTAACATATCATGCAATGAAAGAGTATTCAATACACAGCAGTAGAATACCAAGAAGCACTGCAAAAAAGTGGTTACAACTACAGACTACAATACAACCCAGACAACAACATGAACAAAAACAAAAACAAGAAAAACAGGAAAAGGAAAATTACATGGTACAAACCCTCCATATGACGGAAGAGTCAAAACAAACATAGGGAAAGAGGTTTTTTTTTTTTTTTATCCTAACAATATCGTTTCCAAAAGAACACAAAACTGTCAAAAATTTCAACAAAACACACTATCAAACTATCATATTCATGTATGCCCAACCTGAAAATGTAATTGATTCATCTAACAAAATGAAAACCAACATAGCAAAGAAGGGTGAAGAAAGGAAATCTTGCAACTGCACTAAAAAAGAACAATGCCCCTTGAGCAACAAATACCTCTATAATAATATTGTATACCAAGCTACTGTGACATCAGAACATGAAAAAGAAACATATATAGGGATTACGGAAAACCACTTCAAAACTAGATATACAAACCATAAACAGTCATTTAATAAAGAAAAATACAAAAACCAAACAGAACTGAACAATTACATTTGGAGACTTAAAGACAAAAAATAAACTACAATATATCTTGGAAAATCATAAAAAGAGCATCACCATACAATAATATTTCAAAAGATGCAACCTATGCCTAACTGAAAAATGGTTAATACTATGTAAATCATACTTAGCAACCCTAAATACCAACACTGAAATAGTAAACAACTGCAGGCACAAATGGAAATCTTTGTTGAAAAAACGCACCCTGAACGTTCACCCTACACAGAAAAACACGTGCAGCCAACACGCACGTGGAAGCAGGGCCCTACAAGCTATATGATATCGGTGGTAGGCGACCCCAAGCATTATCCTGACGAGAGCGTACTGCTCGAAACAAATTTGTATATACTTTTTTTTAGAGCCTTTTTTAAACCACTTGCTTTTAACAACAACAACAACAAACAACAACAAAAAATATATATATATATATATATATATATATTGTTCGGTTTTCAGGTTGTTTACAGTTCAGGGTGCGTTTGCTGACAACGATTTCCATTTGTGCCTGCAGTTGTTTACTATTTCTACTTTAGTATTTAGAGTTGCTAAGTGTGGTTTGCATAGTATTAACCATTTTTCTGTTGAACATAGGTTGCATCTTTTAGAAATGTTGTTGTGGTGATGCCCTTTTTATGATTTTCCAGGATATGTTATAGTTTATTTTTTTTCTTTAAGTCTCCAAATATATTTGCTCAGTTCTGTTTGGTTTTTGTATTTTTCTTTGTTGAATGACTGTTTATGGTTTGCGTACCTGGTTTTGAAGTGATTTTCAGTGATCCCTATGTATGTTTCTTTTTCATTTTCTGATGTCACAGTGGCTTGGTATACAATGTTGTTATAGAGGCATTTGTTGCTTAAGGGACACTGTTCTTTTTAGTACAATTGCAGGATTTCCTTTCTTCACCCTTCTTTGCTGTGTTGCTTTTCATTTTGTTGGATGAATCAATTATATTTTTAAGGTTAGGCATGCATGAATATGATAGTTTGATGGTGTTCTTGTTGAATATTTTGGACAATTTGTGTTCTTTTGGGAAGGATGCTGTCAAAATTTTGAAAAAAAATCTTTCCCTACGTTTGTTTTTACTCGTCCATCATATGGAGGGTTGTACCATGTGATTTTCCTTTTCCTGCTTTTTTTTTTTTTTGTTCATGTTGTTATCTGGGTTGTATTGTAGTTTGTAGCTGTAACCACTTTTTTTTGCAATGCCTCTTGGTATTCTGCTGCTGCGTTGTTGAATACTCTTTCATTATGTGACAGATTAGATAATCTCTTGTTTATGCCATTGGGTATGGTTTTTAGTATAGATGGTGGGTGGTTGCTATTGATGTTTACATAAATGGTGTGTCATTAGGTTTCTTGTATGGTTTTATATATGTGGTTGTTGAGGTCAAGTGTTATGTCTAAGTAGTTCACTACCTTTTTGTTTGCTTCGATGGTGATTTTTAAGTTTTGGTTTTGGAAAAAATTTTGCATAGTTTCTTTTTTTTGTTTTTCGATGGTTCTTGGATTGTTGTTTAGCGCGGCGAGGCCGTCGTCTCTGTACAGTCGACTTGCTTTCCGAGTTGTTTTTGGATGTTGGATAGCATAAACAGTCCGACCAGTTCGCATGTTTCGGCACCGTCGTACGATCCCATGGTCACATCAAATGTTGAGTTTTTTTCGTTTTCTTGATCCATGTTTCATTTCTGCTGTAGAGTAAAGTTTTCTTGGTGTGAAATGATGATTTCCATTTCTGACCCTGTTATGTCTGTGTGTTTATTAGCAAATTTCAGAGCTTTAGTGAGTAGCTCTTCTCATCTATGGATGGGTAGAAGTCTACTATGTCGAATGTGATGAATACTGTGTTCTTCTGTTTGTTAAGTTTTTTTTGAACCATTGGATAACTTCATATGTGTTCTTCCAGAGGTTGTATTCAGTGTTTGATTTTATGTTTTTTTTATGGCTTTTTTCTAAGATTTTCTTACTTATTTTGCCCCAGTTCAGATTTAGAGATGGTTTTATTAGTCTACATGTTGGGTTGTTGTGGAAATTGGGTTTATGGTCTTTAAGGGTTATGAAGGCTTCTTTTTTTGCTTGCTGTTGTTTCCACCCTGTCACCTAGATCCATGTGGTGTACGAGTTCTTTTTTTTTTTTTTTTCGGATGTTGTTGTGTATGGTTTTTTATCAGCTTTTTTGTAGTTTTTTTGAATGTTTTTTATCAAGAAGTTGTGAGTACTACTCGTTGGTTCCATTTTGTAGTAATTACTGGTTTTGTCAGCCTTCACGAATATTTTTTTTTTGTCATTTTTTTATTATTTGTTTTATTTCATTTTTTTAATGATGTTTGGAAATCGTTGTTTGATTTTTTTGAATTCTATGTTGGCTATCATTCTTTTCATTTTATCCTCAAAAGATTTCATTTCATCTATGGCCGGTGGAGATCGCCATGATTTGAAGCCATATGTGTTTTTGTCCTCTTTTTTTTTTGCATTCGGGTTTCAGGAAGAAAAACGCTATAAAAGAAGCCTTCATAACCCTTAAAGACCATAAACCCAATTTCCACAACAACCCAACATGTAGACTAATAAACCCATCTAAATCTGAACTGGGCAAAATAAGTAAGAAAATCTTAGAAAAAGCCATAAAAAACATAAAATCAAACACTGAATACAACCTCTGGAAGAACACATATGAAGTTATCCAATGGTTCAAAAAACTTAACAAACAGAAGAACACACAGTATTCATCACATTCGACATAGTAGACTTCTACCCATCCATAGATGAAGAGCTACTCACTAAAGCTCTGAAATTTGCTAATAAACACACAGACATAACAGGGTCAGAAATGGAAATCATTCTTCACACCAAGAAAACTTTACTCTACAGCAGAAATGAAACATGGATCAAGAAAACGAATAAAAACTCAACATTTGATGTGACCATGGGATCGTACGACGGTGCCGAAACATGCGAACTGGTCGGACTGTTTATGCTATCCAACATCCAAAAACAACTCGGAAAGCAAGTCGGACTGTACAGAGACGACGGCCTCGCCGCGCTAAACAACAATCCAAGAACCATCGAAAACAAGAAAAAAGAACTATGCAAAATTTTCCAAAACCAAACTTAAAAATCACCATCGAAGCAAACAAAAAGGTAGTGAACTACTTAGACATAACACTTGACCTCAACAACCACATATATAAACCATACAAGAAACCTAATGACACACCCATTTATGTAAACATCAAAAGCACCCACCCACCATCTATACTAAAAACCATACCCAATGGCATAAACAAGAGATTATCTAATCTGTCACATAATGAAAGAGTATTCAACAACGCAGCAGCAGAATACCAAGAGGCATTGCAAAAAAGTGGTTACAGCTACAAACTACAATACAACCCAGATAACAACATGAACAAAAAAAAAAAAAAACAGGAAAAGGAAAATCACATGGTACAACCCTCCATATGATGGACGAGTAAAAACAAACGTAGGGAAGAATTTTTCAAAATTTTGACAGCATCCTTCCCAAAGAACACAAATTGTCCAAAATATTCAACAAGAACACCATCAAACTATCATATTCATGCATGCCTAACCTTAAAAATATAATTGATTCATCCAACAAAATGAAGCAACACAAAAAAGAAGGGTGAAGAAAGGAAATCCTGCAATTGTACTAAAAAAGAACAGTGTCCCCTTAAGCAACAAATGCCTCTATAACAACATTGTATACCAAACCACTGTGACATCAGAAAATGAAAAAGAAACATACATAGGGATCACTGAAAATCACTTCAAAACCAGGTACGCAAACCATAAACAGTCATTCAACAAAGAAAAATACAAAAACCAAACAGAACTGAGCAAATATATTTGGAGACTTAAAGACAAAAAAAATCAACTATAACATATCCTGGAAAATCATAAAAAGGGCATCACCATACAACAACATTTCTAAAAGATGCAACCTATGTTCAACAGAAAAATGGTTAATACTATGCAAACCACACTTAGCAACTCTAAATACTAAAGTAGAAATAGTAAACAACTGCAGGGCACAAATGGAAATCGTTGTCAGCAAACGCACCCTGAACTGTAAACAACCTGGAAACCGAACGACACGTGCAGCCAATCCGCACGTGTAAACAGTGACATTGGGCCATATAAAACATGGGCAGTAGACAACCCAAAACCATCCTGACGAGAGCCAGCGCTCGAAACAGAGCTGTCGATTTCAAAACTTCCTTTTACCATCCTATTTTTTAACAAATATACAACGTTTCAGGACAATGAACACGAAGAACAGGAAATCACTGATCTTGGATTCAACGTATTCTCTCTCTCTCTCTCTCTCTCTCTCTCTCTCTCTCTCTCTCTCTCTCTCTCTCTCTGTTTATGTCTCTGTTTTTCAGTCTCGATCCATTTGTCTGTCTGTCTGTCTGTCTCCCCCTCTCTCTTTTCTCTCTCGATGTCTCTGTTTCGGTCTCGATCTGTCTGTCCATCTCTCTCTCTCTCTCTCTCTCTCTCTCTCTCTCTCTCTCTCTCTCTCTCTCTCTCTCTCTCTATTAAAAGTATAATTCGTGACAATAATATTTGGTCTATCACTAGCTGTGACCTGTTTCAATATGGTAGTCGTATGTTTGGTCTCTTCTAATCTATCTATCTATCTATCTATCTCTATCTATCTATCTATCTATCTATCAACAGCATCCTTCTGTTCTTTGGAAGACGATGGTGTAGCATTCGTATGCTGGGTTTATGTGCACTTTCGCTAGTGGCTGTACAATCCAACTCGCGAGTGGCAAATCTCTGTTGCATTTGCTGCACGTGAACGATGGTGTCTGCTCCAGCTGTCGTTGCCTTTCCTTCCTCCTGCGCTGTCTGTACGCCCTGACTGACGGCAAGGCGTCAGGCTGGGTGGTCTTCTGCACAGCTTGCCCACGTACTGACGTTGGTGATGCACAGTTTCATGTCATCCTTTGTAGCTCAGGCGCCAGCGTCTGGTCAGTCGTGAGCTGTCTGCCAGTTCACCCTGCAGGAGGTCTTTGGGTTCACGGCCAGGTTCTATTCTCATGGCATGGCCAAACCAGCAAAGCGAACATGCTTTTCATGTTGGCTCGTTGCATGACCTCAGTGTTGGGTACATTGGCCCACCTCTGAATGTGCAGAATGCGTTGCAGGCAACTCGGGTGAAAGCTGTTGAGTTTTCTCTTATGGCTCGTGTAGGTGGTCCATGTCTTGCTGCCATAGAGGAGTGTGATGAGCACCCAGGTTTGGTAGACGTGAAGTAGAGTCTTCAGAGTGAGGATAGGGTTATTCCAGACCCTCTGGCTCAGACCAGAAACTGCCTTCACAATCTCGCTGTTCACCTCTCTGTATTGATGGAGAACGGGCTGTAAATAGTGGACTCGAGGTGGGTGAAGTTCTCCACGGCTTCCAAGTTGTACCCATCAATGGTTGGGGTGATCTGCATCCTGTGCCATAATGTTTGTGTTCTTCAGATGATGTTCAATCCAAACTCCTCACAGGCGTGGGAGAGGCGACTGACAAGCTGTTCCAGGACATCTGTGTGTGACGTCAAGGCTGCGTCGTCTGCGAAGAGCATCTCACGGATGAGTACCTTTGTGACGTTAGTCTCAGCGTGGAGGTGGGCGATGCTGAACAGCTTTGACATAGGCCCAGGTGTAAATAAAGACTCCCTTGCTTAAATCCTTGAAGGTGTACTGGAGGAGCTTGGAGAAGAAGATACCAAAGAGAGCGTCAGCGCAAGGACGCAGGCTTGTTCCACTCTGCTGCTAATTGGGGAAGGCCTCGGATGTTGTACCACTTAAGCAGACTGTGTTGTGTTTGTTCTCGTGGAACGAGGTGAGAAATGCAAACAGGTGTGGAGTGCAGCCAATTTCTGAATGTAGCCAGAAAAAAATCCACTCCAGGTGATCAGATCAGAAGCCTTTGTCAGATTTATGAAGGCGATGTAGTAGGTCATCTGCTGCTTGTTATATTTCTCCTGCAGATGGTGTAGTGAGAAGATCATGTCTACTGCTGTCTGGCCAGCTCTGAAGCCACACTGGGACTCTGGGTAGATGCGAGAGGCTAGGATCTGCAGGCGCGTCAGGGTGACTCGAGCAAAAGCTTTCCCTATAATGCTGAGGAGGGAGATGTCCTGATATGTGTTGTAATCTCTGCGGTCTACTTTATTCTTATACAAACTTGGGGTGCTAGTGTCTTACAAGTGAGGGGGAGGGGGGGGGGGGGAGGGTTGTCCTTGATCTCAGCAGAGGAAGAGGAGTTTGTGCAGAGGTTGAAGCAGTGCAGTTTCCCTCTCTTCAGGAGATCTGGCGACATGCCGTCACTCCCAGGGGTCTCCCCACAAACAAGGCGGTCTTTGGCTTTTCTCAGCTCTTCAGTTGTGAGTGGTGTGTCTAGCTCCTCATTAACAGGCAGGTCCGGGATGTCGTAGAGGGCACAGTCAGTGACGACATTTTGGATTAAATACAACCCAAGTTATTGCTCAACCCATCGCTACAGCTGCTTTCCATGGTCTGTGATGACTTCGCCCATCCTGGATTTGAGGGGGCGGACTTCGCAGTGACTGGGCCTTTCGTTTCTGTTGATGCCCCCGTAAATCAGTCTCGCGTCGTCGCCAGTCTCAGCAGCTGACTGTATACTGATACAAAGGCTCACCAGTATGTGTTGACGCAGTGGCGGCAGTTTGCAGGGTGCTTTTCCTGGCAGCAGTCCCGAGGGCTTCTTGTCTACTGGAGCTAGGCACAAACTTGTGCACTGGGGGATGGGTGGGGTGGGGGGGGGGGGGGACCTCTCCTCTTTGCCTCAGTGACAAACTCACGTCCTCCTGCTGGGCTTCATACTAGTCAGCATTCATGCGCTCCTTCTTCCCGTAGGCAGCCATAAGTGAATTGTACACAGCAGCAGCAGAGGCAGGACCACGTGGAGTCGATGATGTCACCGACAGGCGTCTTCTAAACGAGGGTTTCTTCCAGTTTTGCCGATGAACTGCTGTGTATTCTCTGGATTGCTTGCACAGCAGGTGTTAATGCGTGGGTTCCCTTCCTCTTTGAGTGGTGCAACACTTTTGGTGTTACACACACCTTACTGACTCTGATGGAGTGATCTGCATCGCAGTCCGCGCTGTGATTGCTGTGAGTGAGAAGGACACTGGCAAGTTCCATATGCCTGATGCTAAGTAAGTCTAGCTGGTGTCTCGTCAATGGCGGGAACGTGGGTGTTTCCAAGGCATTTGGTGTTTTCCTTGCATTTGGAGGTGTTGGTCACGTACAAGCTATGAGCGCAGCATAACTTCAACAGCTGCTGGCCGTTCTCTTTGTTCTTGGGCAGGTGGGCCTGGCCTCATAGTCAGCTCCCACTCTGGCATTGAAATCTCCTAGAAGGTAGAGGCCTTCAATGCCAGGGATCCTAGATAATGCTTCATCCACAGCTTTCTAGAACTGATTTTTTTTCCTCTGGGGTCAAGCAGAGGGTTGAGGCATACACCTGATTATGTTGGCTGGGCTTGAGGATGTTGACATCTGAAGGACGTGGATTCTCTCAGTGTCAGCTGATGGAGGCTCAGTGAAAGCGACAAGCGTGTTCTTCACAGCAAAGCCAACACCGTGCTGCTGAGGTTCATCCGGGACTTCCCTTACCAAGAGAAGGTGTATTTGCTTCCCTGATGGAGCCACTGTCAGCCAACCAGGTCTCCTGGAGGCCGGCAACATCGACGTTTAGCCGGATGAGTTCTTTGTCAATAACGACGGTCTTCCTTGCGTTGTTATTGCTGGTCAGCAGTGAGACCAGGACACATGGTTCTGACTGACGTTCCAGCTTGCAAACAATGACCTGGAGTCTTCTTTTTACTGATTGTTTTGCCTGGTGCAGAGTTTCATCCTCCCTTTTTCGATGACTCTAATTCCCACGCACCCAGTGGATCTGGAAAGGCATGGTGGGACAGCATCTAACTGGCTGAGGGCTGACCAGATTGAGCCAGGCGGTAGCCATGCAATGAGGTGCGATGACCTCTCCCGCTACCAGAAGTGGACCCTGGGGCTGGTTTTCCACAAATGAACTTATCACCAGTATCCTCCACTTCCCGTTGTGCTGGCACCATACAATGACGCCAGAGTGTCCTCTCCAGTGGAGCTACAAAGCCTGGGAAGGGTGATATGGAGGATCAACTGTTTACCCAGCAGTCGACCCTTCCCATCCCCTTCTCCCAACAGCTGGCGGATCCAAGGGAATGACGAGAGCTGATACAGCTTGGCACCAGCGGTGTCACAGGAGTTGCCAGATGACGTTATGGTGTCAAGTAGCCTTAGGGACTCTCTGTATCTTGATTTCCTGTCAGGGTTTACTACCTTAGCCTTTCTCATGGGTGGATATAGCGGCAAGGCAGCAGAGATTTAACATCAGAGCTTTCCTTCTCGACTCATGGGACAAAAGTCTGTCCCCTCTTAGCATTTGAGGCACTGACTACCTACAGGCACCTGTTGCTGAAAACGTATTATTCTTACCTTAAGGCTGGACTGTACTCGCTATTACTAGGTGATATGGCCTTTCAACTCAAAACATGCTGACAGCGTCTTTGGAGAAAGTCATAGAGGGAGTAGTAGAAGCAGGCAAAAGTCAGTTGATTCCAGCAAGTGGTGAGTGCACACTGCAGATCTGCGACAGTACTTGAGCAGTGATTTTTTTTTTCTCACATGATTCTTGAGGACTTCCCACACACTCTTGATCAGATTTAGAACTTGAATTTATGGGGGCCAGAAAACATGGGAACTCTGTGCTGTCGCTTCCAGGTCTTGGTGTGAGCCGGTGAATAGAGGCGTTTGCCATCTTGCAGGTATCAACGTTTGTTTGGGCAGTGTCGGCACCAACAGGTAGAAAGTTGTTTCCAGCACATCAGTGAACTTCTGACTGCTCATACTGACTTCCTCGATCACCATTGATCCAACTTTGTTCTACAAAATGCATCTCCACACCATCAATTTCAATTGTAGTCTTTGGGCCAAGATGAACACTGCACAGAGAAGAAAGCACTGACCACTTCTCTTTTTCCTCCATAGTTTTACATGTTCATTAGGTTTGATCACAATAGTCAGTTCATCACTGAAAATAACATTCTTCCACTGAACATTCACAGTCCAGTGAAGTTTACTTCTACAGTACTGCAACCGTTTCTTTCTGTTCACTTCGTTGATGACTAGTTTCTTCACTGGGGTGGGGGGGGGGGGGTGCTTTGAATAGCCAAGTCCATGCAGATTTCGCTTGATTGTCTCTTGGCTGACTTCAACGGAGGTTGATAAACGGTATTCAGCTGAAATTTCATAAACTGTGGCAGATCCGTCCCGTTTTACGATGTTTGACAGTGCAGACTCGCACCTGTTTGTGACCACTCTGGGCCTATCACTCCTAGGTTTGCTTTCTACTGTTTTTCTGTCACAATAGCGCTTGTAAACTTTCCAGACGGTTGAACTGTTTAAGTTTAACACGTTTGCAACCTCAAACACCCGTACCCGAAGCCCCTGGTCTATCAACGACGCAAAGTAATTGTCCGTCTCCTTTGTGAGCTGTTTGTTTGCCGATGTCATGCCAGATCTAACAGCAGACGGCAAGCACCAAACGACAGTTCAAAGATTTTATTTACTTCACACAAAAGAGCAGACTTGTGAAAATGACGTCAGTTGTTTTCGGTACATAAAGATGTCACCAACAGTGAAATTGGCTAGATAGTCTAGTGAACACAACTGCTTCAAATCTGTCCACCATTAGAGGGGACAGACTTTTGTCCCTCTACACGTACCTCTCTCTCTCTCTCTCTCTCTCTCTCTCTCTCTCTCTCTGTGTGTGTGTGTGTGTGTGTGTGTGTGTGTGTGTGTGTGTGTGTGTGTGTGTGTGTGTGCATGCCTGTGCGTGTGTGAGTGCCTGTGTCTGTGTGTGTGTGTGTGTGTGTGTGTGTGTGTGTGTGTGTGTGTGTGTGTGTGTAGACAGAGATAGATGATTAATAGATAGATTATATTGCATATTCTACCCTCCTATTTTGCGAAGGTAAATCTGCGCCAAAAAGTATGACGTTGGAAAAGCCAGAATTATTAAAAAACAGAGTCAAGGTCATCCACACTGATTGCAAGGCAAAGAATTAATGAAGGCGCTCACTGGCAAGCATAGACACAGAAACTACACACAGCAGTCATAGAAACATAGATGACTAGTTTGGGAATCATCTAGGATACTGTTAAAGACTTTGAACTTGTCCCATCTGTTGACCGTTTTACCCACCCGGATTGATTCGTTGAGATGTCAGAACAACGCTAACCCGCAAATCATTTCAGCCAGATACATGCCCTTCACTGGCCGATTCAGGGAACTGTTGGATTCTGCTTTTGAACCCTTGGAGGTGAGAATGCCACAAAATCAGAGACTTGTGGTATATCCCCATTTGATGCCAAGGGAGCACCAACACAATCAGCCGCGTCTCACCGATTTGTCGGAATCTGCAGACAATTACCTTTGAGCAGGCGATATGAATAGTTCTGTTGTCAAGAGAGACTACGCTCGTCCCTGTATGCTGCTAACGCCAGTAGGTCAGTTTTCAAGACAGTCTATGATGGTCCCTGTACGCTGGTAATGCCAATGGTTCTGTTTTCAAGAAAGACTATGATAGTCCTTGTATGCCGCTAATGCCAATAGTTCTGTTTTCAAGATAGACTATGATAGTCCCTGTATGCCTCTAACGCCAACAGTTGTGTGTTCAGGATAGACTATGATGACCCTGTATGCTGCTAACGCCAATGGTTCTGTTTTGAAGACGGACTATGGTAGTCCATGTATGCTGTGAATGCCAATAGCTCTGTTTTCAAGGCAGACTATGATAGGCAGTCCATGTATGCTGTTAATGTCCAACGTTTTTACTCATGTTTCATTCTCTCACACATCCTTCTTCTCCAAACCCCATCCTACCCCAGTTTTTTTTTTTTTGTTTTTTTTTTGTTTTTTTGTTTTGTTTTTGTTTTTTTTTTTTTTTTGTGTGTTGTTGTTGTTGTTGTTGTTTTTCTTTGGGGGGGGGTCTTTTATTTTCTTCTTGGTCTTTCTCTTTAGTTTTATTTTTACTTTTGCCAAGTCATTATTATGATTTTTTTTATTTGTATTATTATTATTATCATCATCATCATCATCATCATCATCATTATTATTATTATTATTATTATTATTATTATGATTGAATGATGGTTAATCTACCATTCTTTCCACCCATATTTTGTTCACCATATCATTCTTCAGTCAGTTAGTGGGGAATTGCACCTCTTATTAAATCCGAGTAAAACTCTGTACAATTCCTACCTGCTATCCGCACATATGTGACTGAGAATCCTTTGCTAATTAAACAGTAGAGCTGACTGCTCAGACTGTCGACACATTCTTGATCTTCCTAGTATGTTTAGATGGATCTTCAAACATAGACTCAAAGATCACTTCGACCCCACCCCAGATTGTAAGACTAGGTTTTTTGGACTAAAATCTTCATCCTTCCGTATTAAATATCAGTCAGTCAATCAGTCAATCAGTCAATCACTCTCTCTCTCTCTCTCTCTCTCTCTCTCTCTCTGTCTCTCTCTCTCTCTCTGTATGTGCGCGGGCGTACGTGTGTATGTGTGTGTGTGTGAGTGTGTGTGTGTGTGTGTGTGTGTGTGTGTGTGTGTGTGTGTGTGTGTGTGCGTGCGTGCGTGCGGGCGTGCGGGCGTGCGTGCATGTGTGTGTGTGTGTGTGTGTGTGTGTGTGTGTGTGTGTGTGTGTGTGTTTTCTAAGGCAGTGGCCAGAAATCTAAGTACAATTTGCATAAGTATATAACCCCTTGCCTTCTGAATATCGAATAGATTTTAGTATGTCTGGATGAAAAGATAAGAAATTGTATTTTGAGTAGAATATAAAAGTGTGACTTCTTCGTCTCGATGAAATGTACTCTCACATATGTAAAAAGACAAGACAGACTGGGGTACGTGGTGACTTGATCTGTCTGCCCTGTCCTTTCAGAAGTGGTTACGGATTCTCACTAACTGAAATACCTATCACAAGCAGTCTAGAATTTAAACAGGGTATGGCTTATAGAATTCTTGTTTTGGTTGTTCACCAGAGCTAGTTGAATCGTGTCTATTGACAAAGTGTGGACTTTTATCATCATCTAGAAAATCGCAACATAATAAATTGCCATGCATTTATAATGTATCACACATACCTATCTGAATCCATCGGCAGCAACGAGGGACCCAAACAAGAAATCCTCACAAGACACCAAAGATACTATTAAATGGAAGGGACAAAAGTCTGTCCCCTCTGATGGTGGACATATTTCAAGCGGTTGTTTCCACTAGATTATCTAGCAAATATTTTCAGTCCTGAAGACATGTTCGTGTACCGAAAGACAGACATCATTTTCACTAGTCTGCTCTTTTGTGTGAAGTAAATGAAATCGTTGAACTGTCGTTTGGTGCTTGCGGTCTGCTGTTAGATCTGGCATGGCATTGGCAAACAAACAGCTCACAGAGGAGACGAAAAGATATGTTGTGTAGTTGATAGACCAGAGGTTTCAGGTCTCTGAGGTGGCATATGTGTGGAAACTTGAAAAAGCCAACCATCAGGGAAGTTTAAAAGCACTATTGTGACAGACACACAGTAGAAAACAAACCTAGGAATGGTAGCCCCAGAGTGTTCAAAACAGGTGCGTGTCTGCACTGTCAAACATCGTAAAACGGGAAAGATCTGCCACAGCTTCTGAAATTTTAACTGAATTCCGTGCATCAACCTCTGTTGAAGTCAGCCAAAATCAATCAAGTGAAATCTGCATGGACTTGGCTATTCAAAAACCATACCCCAGTGTAGAAACTAGTCATCAAGGAAGTGAACAGAAAAAAGCGGTTTGCAGTACTGTAGGAGAAGATTTCACTGGACTGTGAACGATCAGTGGAAGAATGTTATTTTCAGTGATGAAATGGCCATTGTGATCAAACCTAATGGGCACGTAAAACTAAGAAGGAAAGTCGAAGAGAAGTGATCAGTGCTTTCTCTGTGCAGCGTCCATCTTGGCCCGAAGACTACATTAAAATTGATGGCATGAGGATGCATTTTGTATGACAGAGTTGGACCAGTGGTGTTCGTGGAAGGCAGTGTGAACATCAGAAGTACATTGATGTGCTGGGAAACAATTTTCTGCCGTTTGTTGCCGACCACTACCCTAACAAACGTTGGTACCTGCCGGATGGCAATGGCTTTATTCAATTCTCGGCTGACACCGAGACCTGGAAGCGACAGTACATAGTTCACGTGTTTTTCTGGCCCCCTTCAAAGTCCAGATCTAAATCAGGCCAAGAACGTGTGGCAATTCATCAAGATTCACGTGAGAAAACATTCGCCACGCTAGTTCTGTCGCAGATCAGCGCTGTGCGCTCACCACTTGCTGGAATCAACTGACGGTTGCTTACCTCCACTCCCTCCACGATTCTCTCCCAAGACGCTGTCAGCATGTTTTGAGTGGAAGGGCCAGATTACCAAAAACAACTGCTGCTATGAAAAAAGTGAATTGTTGTTGTTGTCGTCGTCGTCGTCGTCGTCGTCGTACCCTGGCTAAAAGACTCCAGGGATCATCCAAACAGCCAAAGTACAGATGCATCAGCTGGGGATGAGAACATTACGTGTGTGACCAGTTTTTATTACCCCCACCACATGGGCAGACCAGCCGCACTCCGACTTCGGGGGATTTTGGATACTGATAATGTTATGCTAGGAGCTTGTCACAACTGAAGACAATCCCTGCATAACTATGCAGAGCATAACGACATTTTGATGCAGCCTTGGTGTTCTAGCCTGTCAATTGGCCTGACACAGCCATAAGCAAAGGTGGAAAAAAAAGTGAGTGAAATACTTTCGGTTTAAAATGAACGCACAATAGCAGGTAATTATACTCTACTTTGTAGTAATCATTGCCCTATATCTTTATCTATGTATCTATCTGTCTATCAAGAGAGAGAGAGAGAGGGGGGGGGGGGGGAGGAGTGCTTTGGAATGTATGTTGCACTCTTCAGATTCAGTGTACTTTGCTTACTCAAATGTATAAGTTATTCTCTCTGCTGAGAGAGAGAGAGAGAGAGAGAGAGAGAGAGAGAGAGAGAGAGAGAGGGGGGGGGGGGTATGTTTTGGAATGTATGTTGCCCTCTTCTGAGTTAGCGTACTTGGCTAACTTTCTTTGGAACAAAAGTTTAATTTATTCTCTATGTTTCCGATGCTCATGGTGCATTCAATTTTAACTTGATGTTGTTTCCTTTGAAATGAACTGATTTCTTTCTTTCGGGAACGATCTCTTCGGTTTGTTTTGAATGCGATTTATTTTCCAACATTTCTATCTCTTCTTCCCAGGTTTTGCCAGGCCCTTCTCATTTCTGCATATTTAAGTTCATTCTGTTTTCTTTTTGTTATCCATAAGTAATGCATGAGCAACAAAGCCTTTCAAACAAACTAGATGCTATCTGCGGGTGTTTTGCTTATCGATTCATTTTGCGTAAGGAAAGTCTACGTCAGCAGTTATGAAGATGGAAAAGCAAGGACATTGCACAACATATCACAATGACATTTCGTGCAAGTATTGACTGCACAAACTGTCACAATTTTCCAAATGTGCAAAAAATGTCACAATTGTGACAATTTGCGCATCTCTATGCTTTTTTTTTTTTTAATCACTGCTGCACACATTGTCACAACTCTCTTGTCTGTGTGGGTGTGGATGTGTGGGTGCGTGGATATACTATATGATTGCGTTTTTCAATTTGGCATGCAATTCATAAATTTCAGTTTTATATATGATATATACATTTAGTCTGTATTCACTGCACATGTTTACGAGGTGACAGCCCAGACGAGATGGCCCATGTTGGTTGATGAGGCTAATAAAACAACATGATTTGTCTTCATTCGCATGCTCATCTCTTTTGCACTTTGTTAGTCTTGAGCAATTGTTCTCAAATACATCCGTACTATGTATAGTATGCATGAAAGTTTTCACATGTCTTTGTAATTATCCTTTATTTTTTCTTATACAAGTTTTAGGGCAAATGTCAGTGTGTGTGCGTTGCGCCCAACAGGTGCGCAGCGCACACGGGTTTGTTGTCAGATGTTGTCCCCAAGGATATGTGCCTGTGAAGCACGTTTTGAAAATCTAGCTTGAAGGATGTGGAAAATATTGTACGAAAAAGGAAATGGGTGTTCAACGATCAGCGGTCAGCGTGACCTTGACCTTGACCTTTGAACTTTTTTTTTTCGAGCAGCATCAGCATACCTCACCTAATCAACAAACACATTTGAGAAGGTAGTCTGAAGATGTTGAAGAAACATTGCCACAAATGTCCGTTTTGGCCGACGTGGGACACACACACACACACACACACACACACACACACACACACACACACACACACACGCACACGAAAAAAAAAAAACTCAGACACGAACGAGCTTAATAGTCTGTTCGCTAACAAGACTGACAGAGGTTGTAACATTTTGTGCAAGACTGAATTCGAAAATGGGGCATACGTGCACAAATTGTCACAACTGCGAGTTGTGATATTTTGTGCAGTCCGTCACTGCACAAAATGTCACGACTGGCTCAAAATGTCACAATTGTGACATTTTGTGCAGTGGTGACATTTTGCATGGTAACAGGCGTCATCTTGCCGACCGAAATTACACTAAAGGAATTGGGAAAACAGAGGAAACTATGTTGCAAGAACCGAACACGCTAGGAAAAAAAAAAAGCAGTGGAGCACAAACAAGATGCGTTTAGAAATATTTTCTATGGAATGTCTTTCTGTTGCAAGTTCGAATTCAGTAATGGCTAACTGATGTCAGTTCAGAATTATTTGATCTTGGGTTTGTCTTTGAACGTGTTAAAACATGATGTGATACATTGTTTACCGAATGACGCTTGGACACATGGCGTACGTATTGCTTCCTCTTCTTCTTCTTCTTCTTCTTTTTTTTTTTCTTTTTTTTGTAGCAGAATTAGGCAGAAAGTGTCAGCACCTCCCAGAAATTGTCCCAGATGGTTTGACCATCCTGATTGGTTATAACGTGTGACGGTTCATGATCTGTCTGGAGAGTTGTGATTGGCTACACTTCGTCATGATTCTAGAACATTCTAGTATGCCCCACGGCTTTTGATTGGCTGTTTCGCTTAGGCCTCTCGAAATGTGCATCAACTTTTTATTTCATCACCCCTAAACAAGACAGAGAGAGAGAGAGAGCGAGAGAGAGACTTCTCGTGTTGGAATGGCAATTTCATATTAATTTGTGAAGCGTCCAGGCTACAGTGGTTTTAACGATTTTGAACTTGTTTCCACTATCAACCTTTGTTCTGCCCTGATTTGATTCATCGAGATATCAGAACCAACACGTGCCTGCAAATCTTTTCAGTAGACGTTACCCTTCACTTGCTGCTTCGGGGAGCTGTTGGAATCTGCTATTGAACCCTTGGTGGTGAGAACAGCACAGAATTATAGACTGTGGTATATCTCCATTTCATGAAAATGGAGCACCAACACTGTCAACTGCGTCTCACCGATGAGTCGGAATCTGCGAAAGAAAGGCAGCTGAGCAGGCAGTCTAAACAGCTTTGCACTTACGATA
>JADBJO010000110.1:1033843-1038843 GCA_016801955.1 Conus betulinus
TGGGCTGACGTGGATAGACAGACAGACAGCCGTAGTCCACACTGGATTGACATAGATCACAGACACAGAATCAGTTTACGGTGTGTTAGCATCACACAGACAGGCAGAATCAGTTCACACTGTACTGACATGGATCACACACACACACACACACACACACACACACACACACACACACACACACACACACACAGAATCAGTTTACAGTGCTAGAAAGAATCGAGTCAGACCATATGCCTTTGTTGCTAAAGCTCAGTATTCCTAATGACTGCATGAATAAAATTAAAAGACATGTTTATAACCATTTAATGAAAAGCGTGTTTAGAATGAGTTATACCATTTAATTGAAAAGCGTGTTTAGAATGAGTTATACCAATGTATGTAGTGATGCAGTTTGCATCCCTGAAATTCAGCAGAGAGTTGAAATGGCAACCAATATAACTGCTGTGTATATACATAAAGGCCTGTGTATATTTAACAATTGCTTGAAAGATACAGCTGTGTGCATGAGAAAAAAAAACAAACAAACAGAGCAATGTAAATGTAATCCACGGTTATGACGATGACTGGTATGGGTGTGGAGTGCAAGTCTGAGAAAAGAAAGGCCCATAATTTGTTAAACAGATACCCTCGCGTTTAGACGTTCAGCGGCGTCCTTCATGCTGTCTGATCTATTCCGTGTGTCATCTCTCCCCTCTTCGTTACCACTGTGTTCTCTTCTTTCTTGCCTGTTCTCATGACAGCTGGCCAAAAGGGCTGACTGAACAGCTTCACTGTACAGTTTTGTGCCAGGTACCAACACAGGGGAATTGATAGTGACACTTGAGCTCGCAGAATTGTTGGCAGAATCTTTGGTTAAGTTGTCGGGATGTTGCTCGTAATATACGTTGTGACGATCGTCACGGAAATGATTCTGTGGTACCCCGATCATTGTGTCTGGTAAAATGATTTCCGACATAGAATGCTTTGTCTATGTCAGACAGACTCCAGGAGTCAAAGGGTGAGAAATGGTTTAAAGTATCAACTGCGATTCCTGCATTCTTCCTGTTGTTTTCAAAACTGGTTTCACGCAGACCAAGAAATTTCAAGTTGTTTTCTTTCAAATTCATGTCTACTGTATTAATTTCTTGTTCCATTCTTTCCAGTCGTTGTAAGATACTGCCCTTATCGTCCTGCATGTTCTGCATCATTTTCCTGTGATCCTCAACGATATTTTAAAAATCATTTACATCCATGATCAGTTGATTCACACTTCTTTGAAGGCAGCCGAAGATAGCATCCATTTTGTCGCAGAGATTTCTAGAATGCATTCGGAGTTCCTCCAGTATCTGCACGAACCTAGTGTCCACAACAGTATGTATGTCTTGCATCAAGTTTGTATTGCTGAAGGGGCCGGGATTCTTTTCCACGTCCATGCACATTATCAGAATGATCGACAGGCAGGACAGTACGGACAGCGTCAAACAAATCAGCCAGTCAGTGCACCCTTTCACGTAGCCACACTTGGACTGTGGCATATCTTAACTGGGTCCGAAACAAAGTCATTTTTCGGCGGGAAATATTCATCAAAATAGGGTAAAAGAAAAAAAAAAAATCTTGGTCGGTGCATTTCAGCAGTGGTAGGCATACTGATTATATTGTCGTCAGATTCACTTGTGATGAATGATTAGCTGAAATACACTGATTTCCTACACAGCGGCTGAAACACGACTTCCCTGTCCAGTGAACGCGAGCTCACTCGAGAGAATGACATATGAGAGAGAGAGAGAGAGAGAGAGAGAGAGAGAGAGAGAGAGAGAGAGAGAGAGAGAATGTATGAATAAATCATTTAATCAATCAATCAATCAATGAGTGAATGAATGAATGAATGACAGATCAATTCAAAAACGCCAAAACTAGATGGTCTGCAATAAACTTTTGATGGAATGAATTTACTTCTTAGGTCATTTTAACACTGGACAGCTAAACACAAAATGAATTTCATCCTGTATCGCTGAACTACACAAGCGACATATGGCAGCTCCATTTGCACCGTATTCAAATCTCTGGGAGCGCACGGCGATGTCAGATGCGCCAAACCTAAACTTGGTTAATGCTGCTCTTACAAAACTACACAAAGACCAAGAAACGTATGGTTGAATCAAATGATTGACTTCAACAGTTTGTACAGTGAAAATCTGTCACTATTCCGAATGTGGCACTCCCAGTCCTGCCACTTACAATCTATCACACGTTGCTTGAAAACAATCCACAAACAGTTTTGCACACCAGACACTCTGATTCATCCATGCATAATAAAAATCACAATTACATAAACGTTTACGTGTGCTACCTGCCCATGTTTGTTTACCTCTCTGATCAAGTATATACATAATCTGATAAGCCAGAGCAGTTTGTCTGCTAACATTCATTTGAACTACTTTTAACCAGTACCAGATGGTTTTCGTGTGTAATCGTTTTAAGTCAATAGGATATCTTCCAAGTTCTCCGTATATAAAATCATTAGGAGTCTTTTGAGCAACATGCATTTTTTTTCATAGCAAATAAATGTACCTTTCCAATTTCTGATTATTATTCAGCTCCATATTTCGGATCCATATAGAGGTACTGGCTGAACTTGTGTTTCAAATAGTTTTTTTTTTTTTTTTTAATATGTACTTAGGAAATACTGACAGCCACAATCCCTTTGTTCAAGATACAGGGATCTGGTAGTCACTGTGTGTGAAAAGTGCTGCTCATACAAACTGGGCAGAACATAACATGTAGAGTTAATGGCTTTTAGGGGGGAAAGCTACTCCTACATTTGGAGATACTAGGTTTTGGTTTTATCGATAACTGATCAAAAATCAATACCATGACTAAAAGATGTTCACTATGTGAAAGATCATATGGGGAAATATAGTGCAGAGTAAGAGTAAAAAAAAAATGAAAATGGACAAAAAAGTGAGACACTGGGCTGTGGCAGTCAACCCTCGAAATAGTCTTGCAAAAACAGAAAATGAAAGGAAATGATAGAATAAAATTAAGAGAGAACAGAGAAAACTGATTGATTGAGAAAAAAAAAAATGATAGCGAGGAATGCTTGTGTGTGTGTGTGTGTGTGTGTGTGTGTGTGTGTGTGTGTGTGTGTGTGTGTGTGTGTGTGTGTGTGTGTGTGAGTGAGAGAGAGAGTGAGTGTGTGGAGGAGAGGGTAGTGGTGAGTTGTACGGAAAGCTTCTGTTTTTTTGTTTGTTTGTTTTTTTCTTTTCGTTGTTTGCTTTTTTTTGTTTTGTTTTGTTTTATTTTGTTTTGTTTTGTTTTTTTTGTGTGTCTATCATTTGAAACAATGCATAAATACTTCAAACTAGCATACACTTAGCTATCAGGTTTCTGAGTCAAATTCTTATCAATGCACAATCATTCATTATTGTCCTTACATTGAAGCCGACTGTGCCTGCGTTTGCTTACACAGTTATGTGTAGCTTCATGTCACTTTTCAAGCAAAAAAAAAAAAGGCGTGTGTGTGTGCTAACACATCAGTGTGTCTATACCACTTATGGTACCTCTTTATCATTCAACAGTCGATGAAATGCTAAAAGTCACCTTCAGTAACAGCTCCCTTTCGACTGTTTTCTTTCATATGTTGTTTATTCACAACCCGAATGATTATGTTTGAAACTCTGCTCTAAATTTTCGACCAGTTAGACAGTACAAGTAGAAGTTGACGGCGCTATTGCTGTACCACAGGACACGACTGAGGCTCGAAAATAATTTGTATGTTCCATACTCAATTGGGTCGTCTTTATCAACAGATGGCAGAATCAGTTTAACTGATATGGGTGTTGTCAGGAGAATAAAAGAAACAGAGATACATATAAGGGTCACACTCATTGACAACGCCTTCTGTCGTCTGGAATTCTCTGTTGAATGTTGTACAGGGAGGTGCAGGTCTTTTCCACTTGGTCCAACGAGTTTCCTGAGAATAATGCTGTTGCTAAATACCAACAGGATGGATGGCAGAAAACATAATTGAACTAAGAACACCCAAGGCCAAATCTCGTCCCTAAACCACTCGTATTTTTTCTGATACAGCTTCACGACAACACGAGTTTGGACAATGCTTGGCATCACGATCATATCCATAGAGAAAGTGACAGTTGATCAGAAAGGTAACCAAATTACCACACCAACAATAGCTCGTGACGTTCCCTTAGTCCACACAGCTTTGACGTAATGGGGCCACAGTACAGAGGCGGCTCTTTGCATGCTGAGCGTTACAAGCAGCCATGATGACAAAGGAGACGACGTATATGTCATCACTTTTTCCACCTTACATGGCCAAGTACCCAGAGTTTTGATTCTCGGCACATCAAATTCTGCTTCAAGCCAAGAGTCTAGTGGACCCACTATCAACACCACAAGGTCAGAACATGCCAGAACCTGAAACAACACACTGTAACTAGATCCAGGAAGACGATTCATGATTAGAAGGATCATAAGATTTCCGAAGAAACCAAACACAAGCACAGCAGGATAACCGATTTTATCAATAAGTTTGTATGCTTTTTCTATATGGTCTGTACAGGTCATACCACGAACGATCGTCATCATCACTATGAACAAGGTACTCCCATTCTAAGCTGGGATCCTCCGTTATGTATGCCATAACGCTTACCCATAAGATTGAAGGTAGACAGCACAGTGATTCAGTTGACATATGCTAAGTTTGTTTATCAATCCTTTATTAACATCCATTCATGGTAAAGCAAAGGTTTATTGTGTTCCTATGTGTTCGGCAAAATCACACACAGTTAGCTAACCTGACAAACACCACACTAACGGTTCATTTTGATTAAAAAAAAAGCCTTATCTGGTCAGATATTTAAATGATTGTTGGTGAAAAATATCAGTATTCATCCTGCCATTAAAAACGCTAATTAAACTGACTATTGAACTTCATTTGAATAATTTAGTTTGCACAGCTTCATTCTGCCATTCTGCTATACGTTAAATGAATTACA
>JADBJO010000110.1:1043843-1056126 GCA_016801955.1 Conus betulinus
CATGTAGGGAAACTGCCGCCCTGTTCCCCATGATGCTGACCAGAGTCGACACTGTTTATTCAGGCCTAGTACTGGCTGTCAGGTATGAGTCCCGCGACTAATTTTCTGTCAGTTTAAAAGGAAAGATATGCATGTTCAATATGCTTGAGGTTGAGCGTGATAGCTTCAGGAACGCATGCTCTCCACTGAGTTGCGATTTCATTTCACTTTGTGTGTGTTCGTTAGTCTGTTTCAATTGTTTTTTGTTGACAAATCTCTGTGGTGCTTGTCAGCAATGCGTATGAAAGAAGACCCATTCATGTTTGGTGTCGTTCTGTCAGTCAGAGACCCCACAATACAGTGACATCAATCAACCACAGTTCGTTGCATTCTGGCGCAAAGTATTAATGAAGAAACACAGCATCCTGTTTTCAACACACTACCATCCAGACAGCTAGTATCACATTATGCGTAGGGAAGGAAAAGCTTGTAGCAGGTAAGCGTGAGGAAGCTGGCAGCTGTCAGCAGAAGTGCGCTATTTAAACAAACGCGCGGCCGTTCCATCCCTTCCCCTCCTGCGACCGATAGGCAGTCAGGGGTTATTGCCCTTGTCTTCTGATATGTGTTGCAATCTCTGTGGTCTTCTTTGTTCTTATACAAAGTTACGGTGCTAGTGTCTTACAAGCCCGAGGGGGAGGGGGGGGGTGTCCCTGATCTCAGCAGAGGAAGAGGAGTTTGTGCAGAGGTTGAAGCAGTGCAGTTTTCCCTCTCTTCAGGAGATCTGGCGACATGCCGTCACTCCCAGGGTCTCCCCACAAACAAGGCGGTCTGTGGCTTTTCTCAGCTCTTCAGTTGTGAGTAGTGTGTCTAGCTCCTCATTAACAGGCAGGTCCGGGATGTCGTAGAGGGCGCAGTCAGCGACGACATTTTGGATTAAATACAACCCAAGTTATTGCTCAACCCATTGCTGCAGCTGCTTTCCATGGTCTGTGATGACTTCGCCCATCCTGGATTTGAGGGGGGCAGACTTCGCAGTGACTGGACCTTTCGTTTTTGTTGATGCCCCCATACATCACTCTCGCGTCGCCAGTCTTGGCAGCTTACTGTAAACTGCTACAAAGGCTACAGTATGTGTTGACACAGTGGCGGGCGGTCTGCTGGGCGCTTTTCCTGGCAGTCTTGAGGGGTTCTAGCGTTTGGGAGTTATGCAAACGTTTGTACCAGGGGGACTCTCCTCTTTGCCTCGGTGACGGACCCCACATCCTCCTGGTGGGCTTCATACTGTTCAGCATTTCTCTGCTCCTCCTTTTTTCCGTAGGTGGCCACAAGCTAATTGTACACAGCATATCGGAGGCAGGACCACACCGAGTCAATGATGTCACCATCAGGCGTCTTCTCAACGACGGTTTCTCCAGTTTGCTGACGAACTGCTGTGTATTCTCTGGACTGCTTGCACAGCAGCTGTTGATGCGTGGGTGTCCCCTTCCTCTTCGAGTGGTGCAACATTTTTGGTGTTACACATTGCTGACTATGAGGGAATGATCTGCGTCGCAGTCCTCACTGTGATTGCTGCAAGTGAGGACACTGGCAAGTTCCATGCGCCTGATGCTAAATCAGTCTAGTTGGTGTCAATGGCGGGAACGTGGGCGTTTTCCAAGACATGTGGTGATCTCCTTGTATTTGGAGGTGTTGGTCACGCACCAGCCATGAACGCCGCATAACTTCAACAGTCGCTGGCCATTCTCCTTGAGCTTGCACCCTTCCATGAATAACGAGGCAGGTGGGCCAGGCCTCATTATCAGCACCCACTCTGGCATTGAAGTCTCTTAGAAGGTAAAGCCTTCAGTGCCAAGGATCCTAGATAATGCTTCATCCACGGCTTCGTAGAAGTGATTTTTTTTTCCTCTGGGTTCGAGCAGAGGGTTGAGGCATACACCTGATTATGTTGACTGGGCTTGAGGATGTTGACATCGGAAGTCGAGGATTCTCTCAGTGCCTGCTGATGGAAGCTCAGTGAAGGCTACCAGTGTGCTTTTCACAACAAAGCCAACACTGTGCGTTCTGTTTATTATCATCTGAGGGCTTCCCTTGCCAGGAGAAAGCGTATTTTGCTTCCCTGATAGAGCCACTGTCAGCCAGTCGGGTCTCCTGATGGCAGGTAACATCGACGTTTAGCAGGATGAGTTCTCTGCCAGTCTTCCTTGCGTTGTTATATTGCTGCGGGTCAGCAGTGAGACCAGGACACATGGCCCCAATGATCCAGCTGGAATATTTTCTTTTCTCTCCTTATTTTGCCTGTTACAGAGTTTCGTCCTCCCTTTTTCGACGACTCAAATCTCCACGTACCCGGAAAAGCAGGAAAGCCATGGCTGGAGAGCATCTCACTGGCTGGGGGCTGACCAGATTGACGCGGGTGGTAGCCATCCAATGAGGTGCGATGACCTCTCCCACCACCAGAAGTGGACCCAGGCGCTGGTTTTCCTCGCCAATCAAATGAACTTATCATCAGCATCTGCCACTTCCCAGTCATTGCCCACACCTTGCAATGATGTCGGGGTGTCCTCTCCAGTGGAGCTACAAAACTTGAGCAGCGTGATAGCGAGGATTAACTGTTGACCAAGCAGTAGACCCCCCCTCCCCCTTCTCCCCGCGGTTGGCGGATCCAACGGGACTGACGAAAGCTGATATAGCTTAGCACCAGCGGTGTTGCAGGAGTGCCGCAATGATGTTATGATGTCAAACTGCCTTAGGGAGTCCGTATCTGGATTTCCTGTCAGAGTTTACTCCCTTAGTCTTTCCCATGGGAGGACATAGCGGCAAGGCAGCGAAGGTTTGAGATCAGAGTTTTCATTCTCCAAGATGAGCTACTGGCCAAGATTGAAAAGCCCCTCCCTCCCCCCCCCCCTCTCTCTCTCTCTCTCTCTCTCTCTCTCTCTCTCTCTCTCTCTCTCTCTCTGGACACATAGAGGATTGATAGAGGATTGATAGATAGATGATGTTGGTCGTATATGGCCTCCCGTTTTGCGGAAGGTAAATCTGCGCCAGAAGGTACGACGTTGGAAAAGCAAGGCCCAAAATTAGAACCACGGAGTCAAGGACATCCACACTGATTATTCAGAAAAAGCTTTAATAAAGGCACTCGATGCCAAGCAGCGGCACTCAAATTGCCAACAGAAACTACCACACAGCGGTCATAAAAACATAGATGATTGATTTGGATAGACTATGAAAGTCCAGGTATGCTGCTGACGCCCAAAGTTTTCACTCACATTTCCTTCTCTCACAGATCCTTACCCAACCCCCATCCCACCCCAGGGTTTTTTTCGGGGTTTTCTTTTCTCTCTTTTCTCCTTCTTGTTCTTTGACTTTTTTGTTTGTTTGTTTTTTTGACGTTGTCAAGTCATTATTATTATTATCATTATTATTATTATTTATTATTATTATTATTATATTATTATTATTATTATCATGATGAGAGTGCGTGCGTGCGGGTGTCTGAGAGCATGGGTGTGTGGTTATGCGTGAGCATGAGTATGCGCGCGCTCCTGGGGGGTGTGCGAGCGCGCGCGCGCGCGCGCGTGTATGCGTGTGTGTGTGTGTGTGTGTGTGTGTGTGTGTGTGTGTGTGTGTGTGTGTGTTGTTGTAATGTAAAGCGCTTGGAACCCTTTTTCTAAGAATAGGCGCTATTTAAATTAACATTATTATTATTATTATTATTATTATCATTATAATTATTGTTGTTGTTGTTGTTGTTATTGTTATTATTATTAATATGATGGAAGTATGGTTTATCACCCAATAATATTTTGTTCGGTATTTCATTCTTTGTTCAATTAGTGGGAAATTGCACCTTATATTAAATCAAAGTAAAGCTCTGTACAATTCTTAGCTGCTATCAGCACTTATGACTGAGAATCTTTCGGTAATTAAACAGTAGAGCTGATCACTCAGACTGTTGACACACTTTTTTTTCATCTTCCTAATATGTTTAGATGGATCTTCAAAACATAGACTCAAAGATCACTCCGACCCCCCCACCCCCACCCCCACCCCCTTTCTCCCTTCTCCGTCCCGTCCTCTTTGCTTTACTTTTATTTAATTTCAGACTTATTTCCTCACAGCAGTTTCTTCTTGGCATTGTGCTGATACATTCATTCTGCTATAAAAACTTCATTCTAAGAAATGGAAACGACTATATCAACGTACACGTTTCAAAGTAGTTATAAAATTAAAAGCCAAACAAGTGTGCGTTGGCGCACACAAACGCATTCACACGTTCGTTCGTTCTTCAATTTAACGTCTATTCACATAAAGTGATTTTAGACAGGGTTAGGGAAGTAGCGTGTGTATGCATGCATGTGTATGTGTGTGTGTGTGTGTGTGTGTGTGTGTGTGTGTGTGGTGCGTGCGTGCGTGCGTGCGTGTGTGTGTGTGTGTGTGTGTGTGTGTGTGTGCGCGCGCGCGCGCGTGTGTGTGTGCATGTGTGTGTGTGCGTGTGTGTGTGTTGATGGACCTACAAGGGATTTGTTACGAGCAGTTAGCTATATACAGTGATTCATACTAAAATTCTATACAAGTAACATTAGCCCACAGCAAGTATTAAAACATAAAGGTGTACCGGATATGTGGTATAACAAAAATGTTAAGCGCTCTCATACCTGTACGAACACTGTTACAAAAAAGAGCCCATTGGGCTAATCATCAAGAAATTAACAAAGGAAACAAGACCTGGTAAGTTCTGGAAAATACACGTGCCATCAAGTCGCAGAGAGTCAGGATTTTCATTTTTGAAATATGCGCAGTGGAAAAGAAGATGCTGTGTTGTGAAACTTTCAACTGCTCCGCAGATGCAATTTAAATTTTTGCGAAATTTTGTACGGAAAGCGTTTTAGCTTAAGACTATAAAACAGAGATTCAAGTTTTTCGGTTATTTTTTCTTAAGTACGTTTGTGTTGGCCAATTGATAGGTAATCTTTCCACTTTTAGCTGCATTGCAAGGAGAAAAACTAGCTGACTGGGATTTGTCACAGCAGAGCAAATTGGAGTGAGGTAGATGTATTTTAATAAGAACCAAGTTTTTGTAGGCTTCATAAACCTTTCAGTACACATCTTTTTTAAGAGACCATATCTTTCGTATAAACACAGAGGCTGGCAGCCCGGTCAGCCCACTCATTACCAGAAATCCCACAGTGAGACGGGATCCAGCAAAAATCAACTGTTGTACCTCTTGATATAAGAAAAACTGACAAGATGTTTTATTTCTAAAATCACCTCACCTCGATTTTTTTTACAACAATAGATTCAAGGCCTTGTAGGACAGATTTTGAATCCACACAGAAAAGCGTTTTTGTTGATAGTAAGTGGAGTATCAACAAGAAAGTTAAGCGCAATTAGAATTGACACTAGCTCAGCCGTGAAGATAGAATACCCCTTCCCGAGATGAAATGATTTTTCAACTTTAAGGGTAGGAATAACAAAACCACTTCCAGCTTTTTCATTTAACAGTGATCCATCGGTGAAAACTTTAAGATGATGTGAATAATTACTATCGATATGAGATTTAGCAAGAACGGACAATATATTATTGTTAACATTTTTTTTGTGTAGATCAGTATATTTATCATCAAAACATGCGGTGTGCAATTCCCAATTCGGAATCGGGGATACAGGAAAACGATTGGCAATATACTTAGGATCAATCTCAGCATCTTTCAATAATTTTGAGGAATATGTCATTATAGTTGTACTAGATTTAATAGATCTAGCTCGCTTCGGGAAATGGAAATCTGATCGTAGAGCTAATTCATCTTTGCTTGAGTTCTGAACAGCTGAGCTACGTAGGGTGAATTTAGCACAGGCCAAGTTTCTATAGTCGCAAGGGGCAGAACTCCGGCTTCGTAATACGTTCCCTGATGCACTGGCATGAAATGGGACACCTAGTGCGAGTCTAAAAGCCTTGCAGTCTATGCTTTGCAACTTTTTTAAGTAAATAAATAGTTTGGTGCGCTGAAAAAACACTTCTTGTGCGTATGATTCACACGTTGTGTGTGTGTGGTGGTGTGTGTGTGTGTGTGTGTGTGTGTGTGTGTGTGTGTGTGTGTGTGTGTGTGTGTGTGTGTGTGTGTGTGTGTGTGTGTGTGTGTGTGTGTGTGTGTGTGTGTGTTGTGCGCGCGCGCACGTGCGCGAGGTTGTGTGCATGTGGGTATAGGTGTACTTTTTTTTTTCTTTTAAAATGATTTCGATACCATTTTCTACTCTCTATTATCATCGGCCAATCATGTCTTTTATAGCAGCATCATTATTTCTTTTTACACCGGCCGTTATTGTTATCAAGTACATTTCAATACGAATGTAAGAACGGTATGCACTCTGTTATTCTCAGTTGCGAATGTTGTTCAACTATTGCTTGTAAAGCAGGGAGCGCTTTCGTTTTTCGAGCTATACTAAAGCGCATTTTAGCTATTAAAAAATGTCGTTAACTGTTGCTCTTTCGATCTTACTGATTTTTCTTTGGACACTAAACATTACATCACCAAATACTATTTTAACATTTCCCAAACATAGTTAATATAAAAATTTCTATTTCTTTCCACAGACTATACACGCTCAAGCAATAATAAAGAGATATACTTCATGAGATCGATGCCATTGACACACATTTTCATTTTTTTGATGAAGAATATTTGTAGGGTAGACGTTGTGATTCATCTCCCTTGATAGCTCATAAAGTCTAGTTTCCTTTGAAAATTCTCTTGGAATAAGCCATACGATTTTATCTAATTGAACACCAAGCTTTCTGCACCAGAAGTCACTAGGATTAGGTGACGACTTAGTAGTATGACTGTATTCCATTATGTTATGTATCTCTTTCGGTTTTACATTAGACAAACCTGCTTCCCAGAAACTGGTTTGTGTGTATCTAGAGCGAACTTGTCTGTTCGATACATTCAAATAATGGGTCTACACTTTTATATCCTAGCATTGTTTTCCGCCTCTTCTAATCGCAGCAGTTTCAATTCATTGACATGGTGAAATATTTCCTATACATTCTCTCTCTCTCTCTCTCTCTCTCTCTCTCTCTCTCTCTCTCTCTCTCTCTCACACACACACACACACACACACACACACACACACACACACACACAACAACCACACGCCTCAATAGATAGATAGATAGATAGATAGATAGATAGACAGATAGACAGATAGATAGATAGAGAATAGGTAGATAGATAGATAGATACACAGACAGACAGACAGATAGATAGATAGATAGATAGATAGATAGATAGATAGATAGATAGATAGATAGATAGATAGATAGACAGATAGATAGATAGATGGATAGATAGATAGATAGACAGATTGTAACGTGCATTAGAATGACCAGTATTCTTTTAAGGAGAATGCAGTTAGACAAACATTGTGTAATCAGCTAAAGTAATCATATGCTAACTTGTGTGTGTGTGTGTGTGTGTGTGTGTGTGTGTGTGTGTGTGTGGTGTGTGTGTGTGTGTGTGTGTGCGTTTGTGCGTTTCTAAGGCGGTGGCCAGAAATCGTCTACTAAGTAAAAGTTGCATAAGTGTTTAACCCCTTGACTTCTGAATATCGAATAGATGTTAATATGTCTGGATGAAAAGGTACGGAATTGCATTTTGAATACAATATAAAAGTGTGAAATCTTCGTCTCGATGAAATGTACTCTCACATATGTAAAAAGACAAGACAGACAGGGGTACATGGTGACTTGATCTGTCTGCCCTCTCCATTCAGAAGGAGGTTACGGATTCTCACTAACTGAAATATCTATCACAAGCAGTCCAGAACTTAACAGGGCATGGTTTATAGAATTCTTGTTTTTGGGTTGCTCATCAGAGCTAGTTGAGTGTGTCTATGGACAAGGTGTGGACATTTATCATCTAGAAAATCACAGCATAATAAACTGCCGTGCATTTAAAATGTATCGCACACAGCTATCTGAATCCATCAGCAGCAACGAGAGACCCAAACGAGAAATCCTCACAGTACATCAGAGAGACAGTATCGAAGGACGGCAATATTTCCACACTACACATAATGAGAGAGACAGAATGAGAGAGAGAGAGAGAGAGAGAGAGAGAGAGAGAGAGAGAGAGAGATGGATAGATAGATAGATAGATAGATAGATAGATAGATAGATAGATGGATTGATAGCCACACACACACGCGCGCACGCGCGTGCACGCACGCACGTACGCACGCACGCCACACACACACACACACACACACACACACACACACACACACACACACACACACACACACACACACACGCAAAAGACAAACGTACGTACATAATCCAGGAGTTTGCGTTATGCTAAATTCTGGTTAGGAAGGCTGAAACCAATGATTATATTGACGCACTAGCCATTTTTCACACATTGATTCATATACGTAAAATACTTCTAGTTGTGTTTAGTATTTTGGGTGGATGAATACTTTATTATGTAACTGCTGCTATGAACAAAGTGAGTGAAATACTTTCAGTTTAAAATGAACGCACAATAGCAGGTAACCATACTCTACTTTGTAGTAATCATACCTATGGCTTTATCCCGTCCATCTATCTATCTATCTATCTATCTATCTATCTATCTATCTATCTATCTATCTATATATATATCGATCGATCGATCGATCGATCAGGAGTGTGTACTTTGCTGGCTTTCTTTAGAACAAACTATAAGTTAGTTTCCTCACTGTTGAGAGAGAGAGGAGAGAGAGAGAGAGAGAGAGAGAGAGAGAGAGAGAGAGAGAGAGAGAGAGAGAGAGAGAGAGAGAGAGAGAGAGAGGCAGGCATGTTTTGGAATGTATGTTTCCGGTGCCCATGGTGCATACAATTTTAACTTGGTTTTGTTTCCTTTGAAATGAACCGATTTCTTTCTTTTCAGGAACGATTTCTTCTGTTCGTTTTGAATGTGATTTATTGTCCATGATCTGTATCTCTTCATCCAGGTTTTGCCTGGTCCTTCTCATTTCTGTATATTTTATATGTCTTACATTTCACTCTTTTTTCCTCTATTTGTAATGTATGAGCAACAAAGCCTTTCAAGCAGACTAGATGTGATCTACGGTTGTTCGCTTATCGATCTATTTTGCATGAGGGAAGTCTGCACAAGCAGGAAAGAAGCTGGAAAAGCGAGGCCGAGATTGAATCCACAGTGTCAAGGACATCCACACAGTTTATGCAGACAGATAAACTAATTAAGGCGCTCCATGTCAAACCAGAGTCTCATCTTGCCGATCGAAATTACAGCACAGGAGTGGGGAAAACAGATGAAACTATACTGCACGAAACCAGATACGTTGATAGGAAAAAAAACACACTGGAGCACAAACTAGACCATTTAGACACATGTTCTACAAAATGTGTAGAAACGCTGTTGCATGTTCGATTTCAGTTATGGTTAACTTATGCAAGTTCAGATTTATTTGTTCTTGGATTTGGCTTTGAACATGTTAAACCTTAATGTGAAAACTGTTTACCAAATGATGCGAGCACACATGGTTTTACTTGTTTTCTCTGGGTCTTTTTTCAAGTACCAGAATAACGCAAAATGTGTGAACAACTTCCAGATGTTGTCTCTTGAATGGTGTGACCATCCTGTTCGGTTATAATGTGTGATGGTTCATAATATGTCTGGGAAGTTGGGACTGGCTGCACGTTGTCAAGACTCTAGAACATTCTCTACTGAGAGGCAGAAATTCTGCACAAACATAAAAAAAAAATCATGCACAAAATTTTCATTTGCCAGTTATTCAATTGTAAACTTGATGACAACTTAAACAATTTAAATCTGCGTTAGAAAATTTGATTGAAAAGGGCATGTGTTAACAGAAAAAATAAACCTGATTCAAGTTCATCAACAACTGTCAAACATGGGTATTGCACAGCATAAACCATCTTTCAAAAGAGATGATTCTGTCAATGTCTGGTGTATCTACCTATGGTCCCCATCCTCGCAGGGACACCTACCCGTGCTCGCGGACACCTATGCGGTAGCATAAATTAACTGGGGCTCACGGACACCTATATGGATGCATAAATTACCCGTGCCGATTAGGTTCAAACAATTCCCGAGGCGGTTGGGTGAAAGGACTAAATCCCTCCCCCTCTCACCCCTGATGGGTGAATGACAGGTTGTCAAAATCTGATTTGGCAAGTGAGAAATTCATATAGCAGACACATACAGGCGCAACTTCACTGACCCCTCAGAACTGCCTGTAGTCAAGAACAGAGGAAGACAAAGGACAGAGGCCTAGTAAACTCTTGGTAACTCTTTTGATCTCAAGTCATTCACTGTTCATTCCCAGGAAAAAGTGAGTTGGAACTCTGTTTTACATTTTTGAATCTATGTATTGATTTTATGTATGCTGTGTGTGCTAACATTGTAACTTTGTACAAATGCTTAGCAACATTTATCAAACTGATGATGATGATTATTCTGTGTAGTAGTTTGCTTGCCATCATATGGCAAAAAGCTCTCTCCCAGTGGTTTTGGATTCTTTGTTAACAATCTGACCACTGCTCTTTGTTTCACCCTGACTTTTGTCAGATGCAACTCTGTCTGTTAAGATAATAATTCAATGATTAATTTTGATCAGGAAAACAGTATGCCTGTGCTAGGTAAGAACTGCTACTCTGAATTATAAATACTGGTGATTATTGGAATGATTTGTAGTGTGTGTGACTTTAAGTCTACACCACATGTGTACTTGGACTAAGCATAGCCCAAGTCAGTGTGATTTAATTCATATGAACAAGGAAGAGTTGTGTTAACTAAAATCTGTAACATTGTATTAATGTCTCCTACCCTTTTGTAAGCTTAACTTAGCCTTTAAAACAAAAAGTGGAGGTTAATAGTTATAACAGAAAACTCTACCATAGAGAACACTTTGCTGGGCTGAGTCTCACACACCCCTTCTGAAAGAAAGAGGAAAAGGGGTAAATGTGTGCACTCGACAGACCAGCCACCAGATTCTCATCTACAGATCAAGTTCTCTTTATCACAGAACTGGGATCCTGGTCACGCTGCACATTGTGGTCTAACCAGAAGCTGGGACTTCGCCAAAAGCCGGGGCAACAACCAGACAACCAATCTACACCAGTGGGGCAGTCACCAGCCACAGGAGAGAACAACTGTCTTCTCCAAAACAAAGCTAAGTTTGCTTTCCACCTGGACTCAAACCCATCAGACCCTTTAACCCTCACTTTATGATGAAACAGTGAGAACCTGTCTATGAGTACCACCCTGGCTACAATACTGGGTATTTGCAAGCAGGGTGGATGTATAATAACCATATACATTCAGTGTAACTTAGACAGAACCCCTGTATGCCAAACTAAAGCTTGCTGCACAGAGTGCAAGTGAGTAAAGTAGGAGTGAGGAAGGGCCCCTCATTGTGGTAGTCCAAGGAGAACTGAAACTCAGTTCTATGGAAGTGACACGCCATCTCTTATCTATGTGTAAGTAATAAAAGTTGATGTGTGAAAGTGCACTTCACTTGTGTCAGTTCCCTGTTGTTCAATCGAATGTTGAATGTTTGAACTTCTCTCTCTTCAATTCTGTATCTCGGAGATATAAGTACTTTTAATTAAGAGTACAAGCCCAAGAAAAATTATCTCAGAGCCATCTCCCATCCCCATATTTTATCAATACCCGGAACAAATAAAAATTTCTTTGATGACTAGTACTGGAAAGTTGCTCCTTCCACCCACTATAAGAGAGGGGGTGTTAGGTGAAATGTTAAGATAATTCTCGCAAGAAATTATTCTAAGTCCTTCCCCCTAGAGGACCCCAACCTACCACTCATAGCCATCTCATCACAATACCATTCTTTCGTCTCCCTGTAAATTCTGATTCCCCATCAGCATGGATCATGCAAAACGTGACTCATCAGAGAAAAAGACATTCCTCGCCATGTGCATCTTCCCAGGAACGCACCATCCACTGCCCAATGGCGCCAGCCCTGCCTGTGTCTGTCAGTCAATAAGGACCAACAAAGGGCCTGTGGAACCTGTTCCCCTTGCCGCTGTGAAGGCCCCCCCCCCCCCCCCCGTTCTTCTGGGATGGTGAAGCTGCGATGTGGATCCCCCACGCTCCGAAAATGCTCTAGTGAGTAGAGTGGCAGAACAGTAGCGGAGACCAGTGTGTGTTTGAGGTGGGGAATGGGGATGGCTCGATCTTGTCTGCTGCGTCTTCCCTCGGGACATAAGGGTGCGTTGGTTGAGGCAGTCAGGAATGATCCGGTGGCGGCCAAGTGC
>JADBJO010000110.1:1069651-1082151 GCA_016801955.1 Conus betulinus
GAGCATGGGTTTCGAACCTGAACAGATAGCTGTCAATGTCATCTATTTTTTCTTTAAAGGGAGGCAATTTGGGAAAGGTAGGACGAAGGGCGTTAGACCTGGGTACGCTAGCACGTTGACTGTCCTCACCTGAAATTACTCCCTGACGAGAAATTTCTAGCTGTGCTCTTTAGTTTCTTCCATCTCTTGTGCTCTTTTGGTTTCTTCTATCTCATGTGCTCTTTTAGTTTCTTCTATCTCATGTGCTCTTTTTCGTTTCCTCTATCTCCTTAATTTTTAACTCCTCTCTTTTAGTTTTCCTCCTGCATTTGTCTCACTCTGATTCTCTGTTCTCTTTCTAAATCTTGCGTAATACATCTTTCAACATAGTGTAATAAAGCCTGCTCTTCAAGACCAAATGCCTTACCACGTTGCAAGCATTTAGTGAAAATGTTATCCTCGTCCACAGAAGTCACATTGAAACACTAAGTCAGTGGACCAAATACAATCAAAAAGATAGTTTAGACACTATGTCCACTGAAATATATTTCAAAGGGGTTATTATTTTTTTCACACAAACATTTATATCTATCATACTTTAAAAAACAAAAAAAAAAAAACAAAAACAAAAAAAAAAAAACTACGACTCATTTTGAAAAGGAACGAAACGACAGTAATAACAGAAGTTTACGGGTTTGGGAAACGCACTTGGCAATCAATGATAGGTAATAAACAAATGCATCAATCAATCAATAACAGCAATAATGTTTAAACATATGCATAAATCAATCAGTGATCAATACACATATGCACACATGAATCAATACAGTCTTTTTTTTGGGGGGGGGGGGGGGGGGGGGGAAGGGGTTATCTTTTCTTTTTTAAATGGCCCAGGCAGCCAGCCATACACATTGATGCAAGGGAAAGAACCCTAAGAACGCTATAGGAGCAACACAATCCAAGTTAAAAAGTAGAAATAGAAACAATCAGAAGGGTAACAAAAGGTAATCAAACTAAAGCCCACAGAAGATAAAGAACTAGGCCCTCGTATCTCCAGAAACTATACAAAGGAGATACCCCATTACGCTGGAGACGGGAAACCAAGTTAAACAGAAACAGTCATTCAACAATACAAAACGATCAATGCTCTCAAAAGGAAAGTCTGTAGACGTGTCCTAACTTATGTCCAGGACTTATGATATGTTAGTGAGTATCCTCCCCTTTGGAGATTGTGTCTCCCCCTCAGAGACAATAAGCTTGCTGAAGGCTCATTTTGAGAAGCATTTATTGTTCTCCATTAACCCACCCATGCACATACTGTGAGTTAGGTAGAATAATCTACCACTACAGTTATGAATGCTTATCTCCCCCTATTTCTTCAATTCAAGATCATAAGAGTAAGCTTTTTGCAGTCATTGCAACACCAAGCTGCTCTGTAAATTGCTGGAATGGTGCTCGGTTACTTATCCTTGGCTTTTCCCATTTACTTCATCTTCACTTTTTTTTCTCCTCTTAATTTCAAATCTTTGCCAAGTCATTACTATAATGATGGAAGAATTGTTAACCTGCACTTGTTTTCCCGCGCTACTTAATTGTTCAGCATTATATTGTTTGGTCAATCAGTGGGTGATTGCATCTCTTAGGAGATCCAAGGAAAGGTTGTTCTGCACAATTCTTAGCCACTGACAATGCTTGGGTTATTGAACAGCAGAGCTGACCACTCAGACTGTTCCATATCTTTTGATCTCCCTTGCATCCTTAAATGGATCCTCAAGCATAGGCTCAAAGATTGTCCCTTTACATTATACTGTTTGCGTAATGTTTTTTAGTTTTCAACAACTTTTTCCTCTCACACTTTCGTTTTGTTTAATTCTACTACCTTCGCTGGCTGCTTTGGGGGTGCTGTTGGATTCTTTTTTGAACCCTTGGCGGTCGGAACACCACAGAATTATGGACTGTGGTGTGTCTCTATCTGACGCCAAGAGCACAGACACAATCAGCCGTGTCTCTCTGATGAGTCCGATCCAGCGGACGAAAGGCCTCGGAGCAGGCGATATATATAGATCTGCCTTTGAGAGGGATTGCGATAGTTTCCTCATGCAGCTAGTGAATGTGCACGTGCCCCCCCCCCCCCCCCCCCCCCCCCCCCCCGACACACACACATATTCAAGAAACTATTAATTTCCAAAATTAAGTCTGTCTGTGCACGTGCCTCCCCCCACCCCCATCCCCCCGACACACACACACACACACATCATTGCTGTGTTTCAGCGCACTTACAATACACAAGAGACATGTACCTGCGCACCTACACCCACACATGGGTGTACGCGCGAACGCGCGCGCGCGCACACACACACACACACAGAGAAGCTACACGATTTTCGGCCTAAGGTTCAAACTTACATGACTCACTGTCGTCTACATCCTTGCCCACTACAGCGCTCTCTGTGTCTGCTACTGACGGATCATGGTTACTGTTTTCAGTCTTACAGCACGAACACATCAGCTGACACACAGCGCCATCATTGTGTCCTAAATATGACGTCACAGGAAGGGAGCAGCACTAAAGTTTCACATGTGGTTGTCGTTCGTTTCCTGAATTGCAGATTCGAAGTGCCTTGCTTTCGCGATCTTTATCAGATGATCGATCGGCTGATCGATGAATTGTGTGTGTGTGTGTGATTTTGATTTTATGGGTCGTCTTCTGTTCCCATTTTCCCTGTATCTATCTGTCTGTCTTTCTGTCTGTGTGTAAGTCTTCTCTCTCTCTCTCTCTCGTTTTGATTTTGTGGGGTGTCTTCTGTTCCCACTTTTTTACCCTGTATCTGTCTTTCTGTCTGTGTGTATGTCTTCTCTCTCTCTCTCTGGTATGTGTGTGCATGCTTGAGCGCGCGCCCGCGTGCGCTTGCACTTGCGCACCACTGACTGCTGCCGTACCTGTTGCTGTTGCTGCTATAACTGTTGCTCCTGCTGCTGCCGTCGATGTCGGTGCAGCTGCCGCAACTGCCAGAGCTATCCCTGTATTTAGACTGTTTTTTACCTCTGAACGAGAGAGATGCTAGGCATTAAACCCCCGCCTGAGCTGGCTCAAGAACTGCCCTGCAGTATGAGAACAGACTGTCTTAATAAGCCGATAATAGCTGTTTCCCTCAGGGAAACAAAGATACGAGCTGTCGTCCCAAAGAAAAATAGGAACCACTATTGTAATCATCAAGGAGAGCGGTTATTATCCTCAGGAAAATGGCGAAAACAATCGTGAGCCCCACGAAAATGGATGTGGAGCTCGGGATAAGAACTGTTTTTCTCAATTAGTTATGTTCTTTTCCTCGATGAAAGTAAATCATAGACGCTAGCATGGTTCCATACCATAGTCAAATAGCTAACGTTGTGCTTCCTTCCCTCACAGCACAGGGTTCACGTTCCTGGACTACCGCGTGGGAGCCACGATGGACCCAGACCACCCGGGCACGTGGAAGTGGATCACGGGGGCACGGGTCAAGGACGCCCTGTGGAAACGGACGGGGGCGGCGCGAAACAAGTCCACCAAGAAGTGCGCCGAGACCGCTCTGCTGCAGTCGGACAAACTGTTCTCTGATGGATGCTCGGGAAGAGATCGCTACGTGCGTCAAATTCCTCTCGAAGGTTAAAGGTTACCTGGTTTGTGTGTGTACGAAGTGTCACGTGCCGCACTTGAGGCAGAGAGTTTAGTGCTGTTTACTCATCTGGTTTTTTTTTTTAAATACTTTTTTTGGGGGGATATCTTCTTTAGATTCAGGTTGTCTGGTCTATATGCAACACTCTGTCTGTCTCTGTTTCTGTCTGTCTGTCTCTCTGATGTTAAAACTCTTTGCAAACCTGTTGTTTTTTGTTTTTTGTTTTGTTTTGTTTGTGAAGGATAGATTGTTCTCGATTTTCTTTCTTTGTGCTTTTTTGACATTTGCAGAATTCACGCTCTCGACATGTGACATTTGCTCCCCCCCCCCCCCCTCCCCTTTGTTTTGGGGGGATGGGGGGGGGGGGGGGGGGGTGGAGTGGGAATAGGAGTGGGCAGAGGGGGAAGCGCTTTTTTTGTACACCTGCAGATGATTTTATGATAAGTATTCCAGTTGATTCTGTCTAGTTTTGAAATGTTGAATGTAAACGTACGTCTACAAATTTTACATGCTTGGTTCATAGGCCAAGTTCCTCTAGGGGGGGAGGGGGGTGGGGTTGTGCTCTTTGTATATTTCTAGACTGTACACCTTTGACATCTTGGCCAACGCCAGATTCCTGTCGGATTTTTTTTTATTATAGTTGTTCGCACGTTTGTGAGTTCTGCATATCACTCTATTTCCATGGCTTGGAATAAAGTGTTTATCGCAAGATACTAACCAGAAGAGACACTGATCACAACACTAACGAACAAGCGCGTGAATCCATCAAGCGGGACATCAGACCCAAAGAAGGTCTGCCTGCTGGCATCAGGAAAGAGAAGTATGAAGCCACGTAACTCGATCCGGTTGCTTTCCTGAAACCGTTCTCCAGTGAAATATTTCAGGAAGAAGACGGAAGAACACACACACACACACACACACACACACACACACACACACACACACACACACACAACCTAAACTGATGAAGTGACAGCATTGCAGAATGGACACGGACATAGTTTCAGATACGCAGGCCTTTGCACACGACCAGCGAGGCTGGAGCTCTGTGGCGCTCTTGGCACGTTTGCAGATTTGAAATCCTACCGACGTAGAGACTGAGTTCCTCTCGGGGTAGTAGTGCTCTTTGCAATTTGATTATCTGCAGAACGAACTTTTTCTTTGTTGTTGTTTTCGTTTTGTTTTGTTCTTTTTTGACACGTGGGACTATATTTTCCTGAAGTTGTAGTACTCTTTGCAGATCTCTGTTATCTTAAAAAAAAAAGATTTGACACACAGATCACAATTTTCTCAGGCTTTTAATGGTTTTTGCCTTGTTTTTTTTGCCTTGTCAGAGAGAGAGAGAGAGAGAGAGAGAGAGAGAGAGAACATTGTGTGTGTGTGTGTGTGTGTGTGTGTGTGTGTGTGTGTGTGTGTGTGTGTGTGTGTGTGCTTGCGCGCGTGCGCGTTTTTGCGTGCATGCGCGTGCGCACGTGTTTGATGTGATGTGATGTGTGTGTGTGTGTGTGTGTGTGTGTGTGTGTGTGTGTGTGTGTGTGTGTGTGTGTGTGTGTGCGTTCGCATACACTTCGTTTCCGAGAATTCTTTCGTACTTGCAGCCGTCTCTTATTGTTATTCACAATATCGTTATTCACAGGTTGAATGGTGGACAGAGAAAGATATGCCCAGTCTTGCTCCTTGTTTCATCACGATCTCACCCTCTGCTGACCACCTTCTTAGCACAAAGATGTAGATGGCACAGGATCAGTATCTCGCCTCGCTTTCCCGTGATTCGACTTTGTCGGAGTCCCATTCCTTCAGTCAGGTCACTGATCATTTGCAGGCACCTCAATCACTGCGTGCCCTAAGACTATTGTTCGGATGGCCAGGACCCCTCTGGGTAACTAAGTAAGCCAACTTGCTGTTGTCAGCTGGTCAGCAAGATCGGCGCACAGATAGCACAGAGCTCTTGTTCACGCACGCGATCCACCGAGTATGGACTTGTATGGGCGAAGTGTGGCGTACAGCCAGCCAGCCCTTGCCTAGGAGACATAGAGTCGATGAGATTAACAGAAAGTGGTACATGTCTTTAAGATGCTCAATAGTACCAGCCAAAGACCAAAACACTTATCCTTCCCTCTCTGCATCTCTGGTTCGCACGAACCACTATCGACGTGTTTGCCATGATATTGTGATCCTCACTGGAAATGCCAGAATCCAGACCATCAGGTATAGGCTGATCCTTTGTGTACCAAACACGCCCCTAAATGTTCCTTGTGGCTCGAGACCGAGCTCACTGCGCCGACCCCGCTGTCTCCAGCTCCTATCTCGCCCACTGGGGCCAAAGAGTCTATTCCGGCAAAACAGGATGTTTTTGTCAGGATGATCAAGCTTAATTGGTGGTGTTGAGAAGGTAGACAGATGGATGTGTGATACGCGGATTGTGTCTACAAATAGCTGACGTTCTGCTCACATCATGATGATTTGTAGGGAGTTTCTTAGTCGTGGGTGTCGGTGTGGTCCACCATACTTGCTGGTGCAGTCGTCAGGGTATGGGGGGGTCGGTGTTGTCGGTGTTTTTTTTATACGTGTTCGCTGTCTGCCATCACGTGCGGTCAGTGTTTTTTCATGTGTTTTTGATTTCTGCTCCCTGATAGGAACTTCCATTTGTGTCTGCAATTGTTAACCATTTCTATCCTAGTGTTTAGGGTTGCTAATTTTGGTTTGCATAGGATCATATATTTTTCTGTTAGGCATAAATTACATCTTTTTGAAATGTTATTGTATGATGCAGCTCTTTTTAAGATTTTCCAGGATATGTTGTAATCTATTTTTTTTATCTTTGAGTTTCCAAATATATTTACTCAATTCTGTTTGATTTTTGTATCTTTCTTTGTTAAATGACTGTTTATGATTTGCATATCTAGTTTTAAACTGGTTTTCAGTGATACCTATATATGTTTCTTCAGTGTTCTCTGATTTTACAGTGGCTTGGTATACAATATTGCTGTGGAGGCATTTATTGTTTAGAGGGCACTGTTGTTTCTTGGTACAGTTGCAAGATTTCCGTTCTTCACCCTCGTTTGTCTCTGCACTGCTTTTCGTTTTGTTGGTTGAATCAATGATGTTTTTGAGATTCGGCATACATGAGTATGATAATTTGATGTTGTGCCTGTTAAATATCTTAAACAGTTTGTGCTCTTTTGGGAAAGAAGATGTCAGAAATTTTAAAGAATTCTTTCCCAACGTTTGTTTTAACTCTTCCATCGTATGGGGGGTTGTACCATATGATTTTCCTTTTCCTGTTCTTCTTGTGTCTGCTCATATCATTTCCTGGGTCATAGTGTAATTTGTAGTTGTAGCCACTTTGGTGTAACGCTTCTTGGTATTCAGCTGCAGTGTTGTTAAATACTGTTTCATTACATGACAGATTAGATAATCTCTTGTTTATGCCTCTAGGTATCGTTTTGAGTATGGAAGGTGGGTGATTACTTTTGATATTTACATAGACAGGTGTGTCATTTGTTTTTTTTGTATGGTTTAAATGTATGTTGGTTGAGGTCTAACGTGATGTCTAAATAATTCACTATCTTTTTGTTAGCTTCTGTGGTGATTTTTAAATTTTGGTCGTGGAAGATTTTGCACAATTCTTTTTTTCTTATTTTCAATGTTTCTAGGGCTATCACTCAGTGCAGCGAGGCCATCATCTCTGTACAGTCCAATTTGTTTTATCCGAATTAGGAAAAATCAGTAAAAGCATTTTAGAGAAAAACCATAAAAAACATAAGAGAGAACACCGAATTTAACCTCTGGAAAAATACATATGAAGTTATACAATGGTTTAAAAACCTCAACAAGCAAGAAAACACAGTCTTTATAACATTTGATGTAGTAGATTTTTATCCGTCTATAGATGAAGAGCTGCTCGCCAAAGCTATAAAATTTGCCAACAAATACACTGAAATATCAGGGTTAGAAATGGAAATCATTTTCCATACAAAGAAAACTTTACTCCACAGCAAAAAAAAACGAGACTTGGACCAAGAACACCAGGAAAAGTTCAACTTTTGATGTCACTATGGGATCGTATGATGGTGCCGAAACCTGCGAACTTGTCGGACTATTCATGCTATCTAACATTCAAAATAAACTTGGAAAACAAATTGGACTGTACAGAGATGATGGCCTCGCTGCACTGAGTGATAGCCCTAGAAACATTGAAAATAAAAAAAGAATTGTGCAAAATCTTCCACGACCAAAATTTAAAAATCACCACAGAAGCTAACAAAAAGATAGTGAATTATTTAGACATCACGTTAGACCTCAACCAACATACATTTAAAAACCATACAAAAAACCAAATGACACACCTGTCTATGTAATATCAAAAGTAATCACCCACCTTCCATACTCAAAACGATACCTAGAGGCATAAACAAGAGATTATCTAATCTGTCATGTAATGAAACAGTATTTAACAACACTGCAGCTGAATACCAAGAAGCGCGTTACACCAAAGTGGCTACAACTACAAATTACACTATGACCCAGGAAATGATATGACAGACACAAGAAGAACAGGAAAAGGAAAATCATATGGTACAACCCCCCATACGATGGAAGAGTTAAAACAAACGTTGGGAAAGAATTCTTAAAATTCTGACATCTTCTTTCCCAAAAGAGCACAAACTGTTTAAGATATTTTACAGGCACAACATCAAATTATCATACTCATGTATGCCGAATCTCAAAAACATCATTGATTCAACCAACAAAACGAAAAGCAGTGCAGAGACAAACGAGGGTGAAGAACGGAAATCTTGCAACTGTACCAAGAAACAACAGTGCCCTCTAAACAATAAATGCCTCCACAGCAATATTGTATACCAAGCCACTGTAAAATCAGAGAACACTGAAGAAACATATATAGGTATCACTGAAAACCAGTTTAAAACTAGATATGCAAATCATAAACAGTCATTTAACAAAGAAAGATACAAAAATCAAAACAGAATTGAGTAAATATATTTGGAAACTCAAAGATAAAAAATAGATTACAACATATCCTGGAAAATCTTAAAAAAGAGCTGCATCATACAATAACATTTCAAAAAGATGTAATTTATGCCTAACAGAAAAATATATGATCCTATGCAAACCAAAATTAGCAACCCTAAACACTAGGATAGAAATGGTTAACAATTGCAGACACAAATGGAAGTTCCTATCAGGGAGCAGAAATCAAAAACATGAAAAACACTGACCGCACGTGATGGCAGACAGCGAACACGTATAAAAAAAAAACACCGACAACACCGACCCCCCCATACCCTGACGACTGCACCAGCAGAAACAGCGCTGTAGGTTTTAGCTTTTACATTTTAATCAAAGTTTTAACAGATGCCGCTCCCAACCCGGTTGAGCACTTTTTTAAAGTTATTGTTGGTTAGCAACACAATTATTTTGACTGCTCCTCACGTTGAGCGCTCTAAACCAACAGATTTTAAAATGGATAAGATCAACTTCAAACAGTCCACTAAAAATATACCTTTCGCCAAACCACAATGCTACATGAAAAAATGATAGAACAGACAGAAAAGTTTATCAAAAACATGAGATGGAAAGCATTCTTCTTCCTAAACCCCAATGCCAAGAAAGAAGATAAAAACACCTATGACTTCAAAACATGGCGAGCACCACCAGCCATCGAGGAAATGAGAACATTTGAAGACAAAATGAAAAGAATGATAGCTAACATAGAATTTCAAAAAATCAAACAACGAATTTCAAACATCGTTAAAAAACGAAATTAAACTAATCCAAAACGACAGAAAAATATTTGTGAAAGCAGACAAAACCAGTAATTTTTACAAAATGGAATAAAGAGTACTCACAACTCCTTGATAAAAACATCAAAAAAATTACAAAAAAACTGACAAAGTTACATATGACCACATTAGGAAAAAAGAAAAGGAGCTTGTACAGCAAATGGACCTAGGTGATAGAGTAGAGACAACAGCAGAAAGAGAGCTTTTATAACACTCAAAGACCATAAACCTAATTTTTTTGAACAACCCAACTTGTAGATTGATAAACCCATCCAAATCCGAATTAGGAAAAATCAGTAAAAGCATTTTAGAGAAAACCAAAAAAACATAAGAGAGAACACCCGATTTTAACCTCTGGAAAAATACATATGAAGTTATACAATGGTTTAAAAACCTCAACAAGCAAGAAAACACAGTCTTTATAACATTTGATGTAGTAGATTTTTTTTATCCGTCTATAGATGAAGAGCTGCTCGCCAAAGCTATAAAATTTGCCAACAAATACACTGAAATATCAGGGTTAGAAATGGAAATCATTTTCCATACAAAGAAAACTTTACTCCACAGCAAAAACGAGACTTGGACCAAGAACACCAGGAAAAGTTCAACTTTTGATGTCACTATGGGATCGTATGATGGTGCCGAAACCTGCGAACTTGTCGGACTATTCATGCTATCTAACATTCAAAATAAACTTGGAAAACAAATTGGACTGTACAGAGATGATGGCCTCGCTGCACTGAGTGATAGCCCTAGAAACATTGAAAATAAGAAAAAAGAATTGTGCAAAATCTTCCACGACCAAAATTTAAAAATCACCACAGAAGCTAACAAAAAGATAGTGAATTATTTAGACATCACGTTAGACCTCAACCAACATACATTTAAACCATACAAAAACCAATGACACACCTGTCTCTATGTAAATATCAAAAGTAATCACCCACCTTCCATACTCAAAACGATACCTAGAGGCATAAACAAGAGATTATCTAATCTGTCATGTAATGAAACAGTATTTAACAACACTGCAGCTGAATACCAAGAAGCGTTACACCAAAGTGGCTACAACTACAAATTACACTATGACCCAGGAAATGATATGAGCAGACACAAGAAGAACAGGAAAAGGAAAATCATATGGTACAACCCCCCATACGATGGAAGAGTTAAAACAAACGTTGGGAAAGAATTCTTTAAAATTCTGACATCTTCTTTCCCAAAAGAGCACAAACTGTTTAAGATATTTAACAGGCACAACATCAAATTATCATACTCATGTATGCCGAATCTCAAAAACATCATTGATTCAACCACAAAACGAAAAGCAGTGCAGAGACAAACGAGGGTGAAGAACGGAAATCTTGCACTGTACCAAGAAACAACAGTGCCCTCTAAACAATAAATGCCTCCACAGCAATATTGTATACCAAGCCACTGTAAAATCAGAGAACACTGAAGAAACATATATAGGTATCACTGAAAACCAGTTTAAACTAGATATGCAAATCATAAACAGTCATTTAACAAAGAAAGATACAAAAATCAAACAGAATTGAGTAAATATATTTGGAAACTCAAAGATAAAAAATAGATTACAACATATCCTGGAAAATCTAAAAAAAAGAGCTGCATCATACAATAACATTTCAAAAAGATGTAATTTATGCCTAACAGAAAAATATATGATCCTATGCAAACAAAATTAGCAACCCTAAACACTAGGATAGAAATGGTTAACAATTGCAGACACAAATGGAAGTTCCTATCAGGGAGCAGAAATCAAAAAACACATGAAAAACACTGACCGCACGTGATGGCAGACAGCGAACACGTATAAAAAAAAAACCGACAACACCGACCCCCCCATACCCTGACGACTGCACCAGCAAGAAACAGCGCTGTAGGTTTTAGCGGCAGCAATGCAGACAAGTTTATCAAGATACTGCCTTCAGCTTCACAGGGGATAAAAACAATGAAAAACAAATGGACACGCATACACACAGGCACGCACATATGTAAACAAATGGAGAGATTGTTGCTTCCAGGCAAGTTTTGATCTTGGAATTTGGCTGAATCGATCGTGTTAGCTGAATCATTCGTGTTATGAACTCTGAACCATACATGTATAAACGTCAACCTGCTTTGATCTACAAATGCAACAAGAGAGAGTCAGGAATGATAATGATAATAGTGTGTGCGTGCGTGCGTGCGTGCGTGCGTGCGTGCGTGCGTGCGTGCGTGCGTGCGTGCGTGCGTGCGTGCGTGCGTGCGTGCGTGTGTGTGTGTGTATGTGTGTCTGTGTGTGAGTGCGTGCGTGCGTGCGTGTGTGTGTGTGTGTGTGTGTGTGTGTGTGTGTGTGTGTATGTGTGTGTGTGTGTGTGTGTGTGTGTGTGAGTGTGCGTGTGTGTGTGTGTGTGTGTGTGTGTGTGTGTGTGTGTGTGTGTGTGTGTGTTGTGCGCGCGCGCGCGCGCGCGCGTGTGAACTGTCATTGTCCATGTGGGAATGAATTTCTGTCCATCAAGTCCTGTATCATTTGAAATATGGTCCGAACTTCATGCACTGTGTTAAAACAAAAGTGTCCACAAGCGAGGATGGAAATGAGCAGACTTTGAACAATAATATTTCCCATTTCATCGTCACTGACCTGCTGCTGCCCTTGATCGTTTCAATGTCCATTTTAATGACCATGATCTTTCATGTAGGTCCGGTTTTGATTTGTACAGTGGTACAATTCACCCCTACCCAAGGATGACTGCACGTCTGAAGGAAAATTTGAATTGTCTGGTGCAATAATGTTCTTTTAAAATGTTATGGATTCAAGAGAAGCATGGACTGGGTCAGCCAGGGCACAAGTCCGCGCAGGACCCAGGTGATGGGTTATACAGAAATTCTAATCCATCGTCTGACTCTCATTCCTCTATTGATGATATTCAATGCGATTTCAGTACCCTGGGACAGGCGGCGAATAACCACCCAACATGCCTGTGTTTCCATCACCGATGTACTCAGCCTATCTTTATCCACAGTTAATTCAAAACTCTCTCGTCACAAGAAA
>JADBJO010000110.1:1092151-1094651 GCA_016801955.1 Conus betulinus
TGCACCCCCCCCCCCCCCCTCCCCTCATTGCAGCTCTACACCTACACCCACGGCCTGCCTTGTCCCGTCACTGCCCCGACATCGGCACTCTACAAGGAACCGTCAATACCCAGTCGTCAAGAGGCAGCTTACCAGAGGAGACACTGCACTGCTGCCGAGTCACTTCGCGGTAGTGTTCAGTGGTGCCTGTTGTGAGCCAACGTCAGCAGAATGCCATGTATTAAGCTCCCTACTGACGATGATACTTGCTTTGTCACGGAGCCAGCGTGAGTAAAGATCTCTCTCCCTAGAGTGTGCCACCATGTCCGTCCACACTTAGCAGGTGAAAGTAGTTTGCCGTCTTTCTTTCAACCTTCAAACCTTCAGTTGTTTCGAAAAGGAACAAACAAAAAAAAAAAAAAAAAAAAAAAAAAAAAAAAAAAAAAAAAAAAAAAAAAAAAAAAAAAAAAAAAAAAAAAAAAAAAAAAAAAAAAAAAAAAAAAAAAAAGAAAAAAAAAAAAAAAAAAAAAAAAAGGTTGCAAGGCTGTGCTGGTCCGGAAAAAGGAACACATCGTTATTAGGCGAAGTATTTCTAACTAAGCGACGTGTCCTACTGATGTGTGCGTGGGTGTGGGGGATTGACATCTTGTGGGTGGGGGAACCTTCCACTTGGCGTCGGCGGCTATCCCTGCTCCTATCTTGTCCCTGATCCCTAACATACCTACCCCCTGTCCATTCCTCCCGGACTGTATTCTCCTCCCTTCCCTTGTGAACTGCAGCTGTGGGGGTCCTCCAGCCTGGGGACTCTGGAATTTGGCCCTGCTTCACCTGTTGCAGTGTGGTTAGTTTGTGTGTTATTCCTACTGGACTGTTGCAGTGTCGTTAGTGTGTGTTTGGCCCTTGTTGACTGTTGCAGTGTCGTTAGTTTGTGTTTGGCCCCACTCGACTGTAGTTTTGTGTTTGGCCCTTTTCGACTGTTGCAGTGTCGTTAGTTTGTGTTTGGTCCTTGTTGACTGTTGCCGTGTCGTTAGTTTGTGTTTGGTCCCACTTCACAGTTGCAGTGTCGTTAGTTTGTGTTTGGCCCCACTCGACTGTACTTGTGTTTGTTTTTCGACTGTTGCAGTGTCGTTAGTGTGTGTTTGGCCCTTTTTCGACTGTTGCAGTGTCGTTAGTGTGTGTTTGGCCCCCTAGTCGACTGTTGCAGTGTCGTTAGTGTGTGTTTGGCCCTAGTCGACTGTTGCAGTGTCGTAGTGTGTGTTTGGTCCCTAGTCGACTGTTGCAGTGTCGTTAGTAGTGTGTGTTTGGCCCTAGTCGACTGTTGCAGTGTCGTTAGTTTGTGTTTGGCCCTAGTCGACTGTTGCAGTGTCGGTAGTTTGTGTTTGGCCCTAGTCGACTGTTGCAGTGTCGGTAGTTTGTGTTTGGCCCTAGTCGACTGTTGCTGTTGCAGTTTGTCGGTAGTTGCAGTGTGTAGTTTGTGTTGGCCCTAGTCGACTGTTGCAGTGTCGGTAGTTTTTGTGTTTGGCCCTAGTCGACTGTTGCAGTGTCGTTAGTTTGTGTTAGGCCCTAGTCGACTGTTGCAGTGTCGTTAGTTTTGTGTTTGGCCCTAGTCGACTGTTGCAGTGTCGGTAGTTTGTGTTTGGCCCTAGTCGACTGTTGCAGTGTCGGTAGTTTGTGTTTGGCCCTAGTCGACTGTTGCAGTGTCGGTAGTTTGTGTTTGGTCCTAGTCGACTGTTGCAGTGTCGGTAGTTTGTAATCACTGACTGAAATATCCGTACACTCTCCTAGTTGTCGAGGGCTCTTCTGCTGTCTCCGTTTGGCTTTGCATCCGGAATGACTTTCTCCGTCTGGCACCATAGCTGAGGTGGCTCCGTCTGGCACCTGAATTTGAAGCGACTTTGCTGCTCTTCAATGTGAGCCACACTGCACGTTCGAGTTGGAATCTGCACCTGCCTTCAGTGTGTGTTCTCGTTGGGCGTGGGGGTGTACGCCACACAATACTGTGTAAGTGTGGTGAAAAGCAAGTGTGCATTTATACACACTCACTTCGCACATACACCCACACATAGCGTGGTTCTAGATGTCAGCAGCGGCAGCATCTTCAGTGCAGCTTAACAAACCTCGATCCTGCAGATACTTAAAAAAACAAACAAACAAACCAAACAACAAACAAACAAACAAACAAACAAAAACAAACAAAAACAGAAAAAGAAGAAAGAAGAAAGGGAGAAACAGGAACGAAAATTGATTTTAAACGGTTCTAAATTGCTTTCTGGCACAAGAACATACATCATTTTGCCCTTGCTTGAATCTGTCAACAGTGTTTACTTTCAGAAACCTGTCAAGGGACATAATTTTCACGGTCTTCTTCTTCTTCTTCTTCTTCTTCTTCTTCTTCTTCTCTTCTCTTCTTCTTCTCTTCTTCTCTTCTTCTTCTTCTTCTTCTCTTCTTCTTCTTTTTCTTCTTCTTCTTCATACCTCAGCTGGACTGTCAACCGTTGCTGTAGAAGACTGTCACTGTATG
>JADBJO010000110.1:1099651-1102151 GCA_016801955.1 Conus betulinus
CTCTCTCTCTCTCTCTCTCATGGGGCAGGTGCTGTATTTTTCACACCATTAGGCGATATTTCTCCCTCCCACGCCCCCCCCCTTCACTTTGACCCATGCGCTTTACGAATAATTTCTTCTGGTGTATGGTTAGGATCTGACTGAACGCCGTCATGAATCAGATATTAGGTCAGCTTCCAAAAACGGAAGTTACCTTCAGCAGTGACGTCATCTTGTCGTGCCGTCAGATTAGGTCGGGGGTGGGGGGGCTAGAGGGGTTGGTAGAGGTTGGGATGAACATCACCTGAAGATTCCGTTCAATGCGTCAGCTCCAACCACAGAACGAGGAAGACTGTACTTTACACGGACAGGTTTCACACGAAAGCCTGAAGGGCCTCTCAAACCCGAGTGGTTCAAACAGTTCCAGCATGTGAATACCTTTCTAGATATGCTGGAACCACACAACTCGGGAGGCAAGTTCCAGGTGAGCGAAACGTCCGTCAAGCCAGAGGCTCTTCAGCGAGGGTTATCCGAGGTCCGTAGTCCCGTGGGAGGCATTCGGGCGGCCGCCGAATCTACTGTTTGCGTCCAGCTTCCTTCCCTGGTAGGCTGCAGAACAGCATGTCATAGGATTTCTGGTTGTTTTGGATGACGACCAGTTTTCCACGTCAGTATCACCAGAATCTCTCTCTCTCTCTCTCTCTCTCTCTCTCTCTCTCTCATCTCTCTCTCTCTCTCTCTCTCTCTCTCTGGGCATGAGACCACTTAAAAAAATAATATAGCCATGTGTATTTACCAAGCGCTCAACAGGTAGCAAATTGTGACTTCGTAGAATGTTATATTTCAATCTATACCGAGTCGAATGCTACTTGGTTATTGATTCTTTTTATTTGTATATGGCATTGGACTCTTTTTCTCTTGTTGAGTTACATGTACGTTCCCCTTTAGTAAGGGGCCTAGGCCTTTATCTGAATAAAATTTGTCTGACTGTCGGTCTGTCTGTCTGTCTCTCTCTCTGTTGTCGCTGTTATTCTCCATATAGGCCGTCATTCATGTATCCCAGTATGAATGTTATTAGATGTTACGGCTGTTGGCTACCTAAAGCGGAGGCTAGCTTTGCTTAATTTATGACTGCTCAAAATTACATCCACATCAAAGATTTCAATAGAACTTAGGACAAAAGTCAAGAACCGCTAAAAAAAAAAAAAAAAAAAAAAAAAAAAGCTAGGAATCATTTTCATGTGTCGTAATAAAAACCTCGTGAGTCTTTCTTTCGTGTACCTTACTTCTGACATCGGTGAGTGGGATAGTGCTTACGTGATGATGTCCCTGTGAGGTGCACATGCATCGCCAGACAAAATTCAGACATTTTGAAATCTAGATAATTGTACTGAATTGTCGCTGTTTGGTCTTTAACTTTTGTTAAAGATTGCATTTGGTTCTTTTGATTTCTTGTCGGTTGTTGTTTACTTTTCGTCTTGTGTCTGACAAATTACAATTCGTAAGTCACCTGTTCTGTCAAATCAGAAGACAAGTTGATATTGTCAGCCAATAGGTTATCACGTGACGGGATCAGTAGGTCAGGAAGTAAGTTCTGTTTATCGGGTGATAAGTTTGCGAGCGCAGTATGGCCGGTGACACGTTTAAAGTGTCTGAAAATAAGCTCCATTCGTCTGGCACAAATATCATTTTTAATTCGTCTGGTAGAGTTCGACTGGGAAAGCTCGATTGGTCTGCTACGTATTCAGTATGTCTCGATCAAAATTACTGTATCGATACGATCTCAGTTTGTCACACGAAAAATTTCACTGTGTGTGTGTGTGTGTGTGTGTGTGTGTGTGTGTGTGTGTGTGTGTGTGTTTGTGTGTATGTGGTTATATACAGGTTCAAATTGTCTGGTACAAATATTGTTGGTCTGGTGATGAGTTCAGTTTGATGACGAATGCTGTTTGTCGAGGGACGTGTCTAGTTGGTCTCGTGACAACTTTAATTCGTCTGATGACATCTTCGGTGTGTCTGGCGATGAAATCAGTTTCTCAGGTGACCAGTTCCATCTGTCATGTGACCAGTTCCATCAGTCATGTGACCAGTTCCATTGTCATGTGACCAGTTCCACCTGTCATGTGACCAGTTCCATCTGTCATGTGACCAGTTCCATCTGTCAGGTAACCTGTTTCCATCTGTCAGCTGACCAGTTCCATCTGTCAGCTGACCAGTTCCATCTGTCATGTGACCAGTTCCATCTGTCATGTGACCAGTTCCATCTGTCAGCTGACCAGTTCCATCTGTCAGGTAACCAGTTCCATCTGTCAGGCGGCAAGTTCCATCTGTCAGGTAACCAGTTCCATCTGTCAGCTGACCAGTTCCCTCCGTCAGGTCAGTTCCATGTGTCAGGTAACCAGTTCCATGTGTCAGGTAACCAGTTCCATCTGTCAGGTGACAAATTCAGCTCATGAGATGACAAGTCCCACTTGTCAGATAACAAGCTTAATTCGTTTGATGACGAATTTCATTTGTCTGG
>JADBJO010000110.1:1109651-1125477 GCA_016801955.1 Conus betulinus
AGCTCTCCCTCTGGAGGGGCGCCACCACGTCCGTCCCAACGACAGTCCCCATGGACTCGCCGATACCGGTGACCCAGACGGAACCAAACCAAGACCATAGATGTGGAGAGGACATCGAAATTGAGATCACCATGAGAGCAGGGCATGAAGGGCCACGAAATTTGAGACTTTTTTATGCTGATCGATGAGAATAGGGAATGATTAAGATGATGCTGCGGATTTCCATTTCGGACTGAGACTACATGACAGGGCTGTACTCTACGCTTACTTTCACAAACATATCCCAGCGTCAGTCAGGCCCGAGAGATACAGACACCTGCAGTGTTGGTCAGAAAATTTGAGCAACACTTTCAGAAAACGCATCTATTAAGTGGATGAAACTCGACTGTGTGGAGTCCGCGACACTAACCACATCGCCACGGCGGCTGGTCAAAACTCCTCTTTTGATTTCTCTCTGCACGTGTGATTTCATCTAGTGATCTATTCGGCTGTCACCTATGCGAATTGTGTTCTATGGCTTGGTAATTGCGAATATAGTGTATATGGATTAGTCCACACCACGTACTGACGTCTGCTGCTGCAGCATACACTGTCAACAGGACACACTGTCATGTTCAGCTGAAACAGAAGGGTTATTTTTGACAAGCTTCTGTTCTACTAATTCACACAGCACATTTATCACATCTCCCCTCCCCCCACCCATTGCTCCATCTCCTCTACTCCACCGCCATCCCTATATCGACCGTGCCTTTTTTGTACTCCCCAGTTCCTATAGAACAGGGAGTACTTTTTAAATGGGAACGAAGAAAATGTGTGTGTGTGTGTGTGTGTGTGTGTGTGTGTGTGTGTGTGTGTGTGCGTGCGTGTGTGTGTGTGTGTGTGTGTGTGTGTGTGTGTGTGTGTCTGTCTGTCTGTCTGTCTGTCTGTCTGCCCGTGGTCAAAATGTGTTTCACTCGCTCAAGAAAAAGTGCTGGACCGATCTTTCTGAAAATTTGTTGATGTGTTCATTATGGGTCACGGATGATGCCCGATTCTTCTATTTTACCAGAATAGCCGTTACTAACGGCTATAATTTGTGATGAACAATTCAAGCAATAACAGTTTATGAACTTAAGTGTAACCAAATTTTGTAAGTTCCTTGATAGTATAGTGGTTAGTATCCTGACTGCCACGCGGGAGACCGGGGTTCATTTCCCTGCTGGGGAGAGCAGCGTATTTTTTTTCTCTTCTCTTACATACAAAATTTTTACCACCAAAAGGGGAGAAAAGTGCTATAGTGACTGATTTATATATATTTTTTTCCTTTTTTGTACTACTATACTCGAAGTAGTTACGTTTTATAAAAAATTATACTTTGCAGCTTGTTCTTTCTCCACCTGTCGCTGGTAATGACAGAACTGCCCTGACCTTGACACCAAGTGTCATATTACACAATTGGCACGTGCAGCATCCCCACGACCTTGCTCCCCTCCTCTCTCCCCACGCACTCCCACCTCACTCACAGACTCCCCTCTTCCTCTTTCATTCCTCCTCCCCTCACCTATCCACCCTTTCGCCCATCTGTGATTCTCACCGTCTCTCGCTCTGGTATTCTTGAAAGCTCGTTTTAAGTAATGTTGACACAATCTGAATGTACGTCGTCCGTGTACGACAATGTTTAACCATAATAATGTTTTTATTTGATATGACATAAATGACGACTTACCTGCTGACTTTAAGACATCCATTTCAGAAATGGACTTGACTTCCTTTTTATTTACAGAAGCTCCGGAAAAAATTAACCATGTATTCAAAACAATTGAAGACGTGTGTTCGTTGAAACTGAAAAGGGTGTTTGAAATTTCAGCTTAACGTCAGTTCACTTGCTTGATTCATCTCAAATCATGAAACGGTCTTTTGTAACTTAGCTGTCTTTGGCAAGGTATATCTATTAGCAGCATATGGTGATACTATATTTAGTAATTTGCTAATTTCAATCTGCATCTCTGCCCGGAGAAAATGACTTTATGGTCCAACCTTCACAGAATTGTAACTTCCCCCCATTTGCCGCTGTGTATTTTGATGTGTATCTGTGTGTAAAGTGATCATTGAAAGTAACCAACATTTCAGGGAAAAAGACAAGGTTGTCCCGCTGAGACTTTGGCTTAAGACATCAGTCTCATACTCATGGGCGTTGAAAACTGGGGTGACATCCTCACCAGTGGAGTTGTCGCTAAATTCTCGCGCGTGTTCTTTATTTTAGAAGAGACAAGCGCCGCATTGTCTTGAATCTGCTAGAGCAGCAATGCATGTTGTGTGCGCAAACGTTACAGGATTCTGTTACAGCTTTTAAGTACCTAATTGATTTGTGTAAATAAAGACGACAACACATGAATACCGTACTAACGATCTATTGTCAGACTTCACAGAAAAACTGAATGACTCAAAACACGTCCTTTTAAAAATAAAATCAAATGACTTAGCTCACTGTCTTAAAAACATTGTCGTGATCTGTTTGTTGATGATAGCGAGTGATAGTTACAAATGCTGTTTTTTTTTTTTAAATTTGCATATGATGTTATGACTTTGCATGCATAATTATGTTTGAATTTTGGGTAAGTAATGATTAAAAGATAAAAAAAGGTAAAACTGTTAATTTAAAGTTATCTATCGTGCCTGATATACTTAAATATCCCTTGTGTAATTCAATAATCTTTTATGGAGAATATTGGTGAAAGTCAATACGCAAATATGCATACCAGGCTATATTGGTTCAATATCTAAAGATATTAATGTGTGCACATGTTGTCGAAGTCTTCGGAAACGTTTTTTTTTATATAGATGAACGGTTAACACTGTTGTTGTTGTTGCTTTTAGTTATGCTGTTTTGTTTGTGTTTTTCTTGTCTACAGATAATTGTCCCACAAGCTTCCACATGACGGCGGGAGTTTGTGTAAAAGTGGCCAACGACCGGATCAAATGGTTCGATGCGCAGAATAAATGTGAAGATTACAGCGGCCATCTTTATGTCGGCGAAACTGCCAACCAGATGTCGGCTTTAGCCTCCGCAATTGCTGTACTGGGTAATGTGGGATTTTTGTTTTGTTTTTGTTTCATTCTTCTTTCTTTCCTTTCATTCCTCCTTCATTTCTTCTTTTTCCTTCTTTCTTTGTTTCATTCTCTCTTTCCTTCCAGTTAGTAAATTTACAGTTTGAGGCGTGGTTTTCTCGGAACTGTGCATCTGGACTGCAACGACCACGGTGTTTTCCAGAGCATCAAAAAAAAAAAACAACAAACAAAAAAAAAAAAAACAGAAAAACAAAAACAAAAACAAAACAAAAAAAAATCATGTATGAAGCTTGCTTCAAAGGTGTTAGCTCGCTGGTTGAAAATAGCGAAACTGGTCTGGCACGACGTGTTCGGCAGTTATCCTTCAAAGACATGCCAGAGCGTAAAGTTTTCATTTCGTCAAGAAAGTCTATTGGTAACAAAAAAAATATATGAGAGTGAATTTCGTCAGAAAGAGTAGATCATATCTTTGATCAACAAAACAGTTTAGGCACACCTGAGAAACATGTTGGAGCACTCTGAAAACGGAAATGACACAGTTTTGGACAGCCATGGGGAGTCAGGAAAACAGCGCTGATACTGCAACGCTCCAGCCATCGCCGAATCTGATGATGTCTGAATGTAAGCAGCATCCATAGCTATTAAAACTTCCATGTTAGGGTCAGATCATTTAGCTAGCGTTGCATGGACTGCAAGAAATATTCAAATATAACAAAGCTTACTCTTATGGTCCTAAATTGAAAAAAATAGGGGCGATATATAAGCATTCATATCTGTACTGGTAGATTATTCTACCAAAACTAACAGTATGTGCTTGGGTGGGTTAATGGAGAATAATAAATGCTTCAAAAAAATGAGCCTTCAGCAAGCTTATAGTAGTCCCGAGGGGGAGCCACAATCTCCAAAGGGGACGATACTCACTAACATATCATAACTCCTGGTCAAATACCGGTATTTTGAAACCTGACTGTTTCTTCTCAGTAATCATGGAAAGTGGTTAACTTGACTCCTCTGTGTTACGGATGGAATGGGTGGTGTCTGCGGGTATCTGACTGTCTGACGCGCACACAGAAATTATGGATGCATGCACGACTTCCCAATTTAAACATACACACAACCACTCACTCGAACATTGACAGCCAGCAACACAAAACGATACTTTTTTTTTTTGGTTTTATGCTGCCCAAGCCATCAAACATATAATAAATGCAAGCACATCAATAGTCAGCACGCCAACTACAAGGCGCACACCACAGAATATACATGGACACAGAACTTGCATAACTTCACAGAGCTGTGGCTCAAAGTTACTAGCACGCTCACGGCGTCTCTGCCGGCGACAGTCTCACACAGGAGCTGTGGCTCACACACAAAAAAAACAAAACGCAGCGACGGCCTAGCCAACAGGTCGCTGGTTCAGAACCCGGGAGCGGCGCTCTGGCTTGGCAGCAGCGGCGTCTCCAGACCCAACTGGCTCAGCGGGTAGTCGGCCCCGGGCGCAGTGGCAGGTAGGGTAGTTTGTCGGCACTCAGGCTGACCTCTCCACACCGACACACGGCGGAGAACAAGGGGGGTAGACACAGCTACGGCCCCGACCCTCAAACGTGGCAGCCAGTCCCCTCAGTCCAGGGAAACACTTCTACCATTTTTTTTTTTTTTTTATATTTATTTTTTTTTTTTATTTTTTTTTTTTATTTTTTTTTTATTTTATTTTTTATGTTTTTTTATTTTTTTTATATTTTTTTTTTATTTATTTTTTTATTTTATTTTTTTTTTTTATTGTTTATTTTTATTTATTTTTTTTTTATATTTTATTTTTTTATTTTTATTTATTTTTTTTTTTATTTTATTTTTTTTATTTTATTTTATTTATTTTTTTTTTTTTTTTTTTTTTTTATATTATTTTTTTTTTTTTATTTTATATATTTTATTTTTATTTTTTTTTTTTTTATTATTTTTTTTTTTATATTTTTTTTTTTTTTTTATTTTTTTTTTAATTTTTTTTTTTATTTTTTTTTATATTTTTTATTTATTTATTTTTTTTGAATTTTTTTTTTTAATTTTTTTTTTTTTATTTATTATTTTTTTTTTTTTTTAATATTTTATTTATTTTTTGTTTTTTTTATTTTATATTTTTATTTTTTTTATTATTTTTTTTAATTTTTTTTTTTTGTTTTTTTATATTATTTTTTTATTTTTTTTTTTATTATTTTTTAGTTTTTTTTATTTTTATTATTTTTATTATATTATTATTTATTTATTATTTTTTTTTTATTTTTTATTATATTTATTTTTATTTAGTTATTTTTGTTTTATTTTTATTTTTTTTTTTTATTTTTTTTTTATTATTTTATTTTTTTAATTTATTTTATTTTATATTTTTTTTTTATTTATTTTATTTTTTATTTTTATTTTTTTTTTATAATTATTTTATTTATTTTTTTATTTTATTGTTTTTTTTTATTTTTATATTTATTTTTTTATTATTTTTTTTTTTTTTATTATTTTTATTTTTTTTATTTTATTATTTTTTTTTTTTTATTTTTTTTATTTTATTTATTTTATTTTTTTATTTTTTTTTTTTTTATTTTTTTTATTATTTTTATTTTTTTTTGTTTTATTATATTTTTTTTTTTTTTTTTTTTTTTTAATTTTTTATTTTTCTTTATTTTACCTTATTTTAATTTTTCAATTTTTGTTATTTTTTTATTTTTCTTTTATTTTTTTTTTTCTTTTATATTTTTTTTAACATTTATTTTATTTTTTTTTTTTTATAATTTTTTTATTTTATTATTTTTTATTTTTTATTCATTTTTTTTATATTGTCAGTCGTTTTATTTATGGTGGGTTGGTTTTTCCACCCCCACAGCCCCACGACCCCCCCTCCCCCCCGTCTCACCCCCCCCCCCCCCCCCCTTCGCCCCTTTCCCCCCTTTTCCTCGAATCACAACACTACAACAGGAAAGGATTGCATATAAACCTTCCAGAACTAGATTCCAACTTGGGGAAGGTTCTCCACTTAGACCTCTTCAATATAACATGCATACAATTCAATACCCACACAATAATGATTACTTTCATACAAGTCTCCAATGTCTTTCGTCGTGTCCAATGTTCATTTCTTTTCGTGTATAATGATAAGAATGTTCACTTTATGTCATATAGTCACCACATTTAAAAGTTGTTTTCCTATCAAGTCATAGGATAACAGAACACAACAAAAATACAAATCCTTCAAACAAAACAGTGCGCTGAGGAAGTTTCAGTCGCTCCTAAACGGAATACGGTTTCGGTTTGCTAATAAATAAATATTGAATGATAAATACCTGACTGCCACAAAAACAGCTGAGTCCTCTTCGGCCTTCTGGAAAGCTTGCGTGCCGGAATCACTGCAGCAGAGACTGCCTAACCGGTTCAGCTCACCCGGCTTTAACAGTGCGCAGGTGAGTAGCAGTCAGGTAAACTTTTCAACCGGCTTCCGGACGACTACTTCCGGTTAGCACGGTTTGCATGAAAATTTGTGACTGGACGGGAAACGGTCCGTCACAATACTCCCTCTCCGAAAAAAAAAAACAAACAAAAAAAAAAAAAAAAAAAAATAAAACAATGGAAGTCCGATTGTTTTTACTAAGAGGAAGTCACAACGACAGGTCACAAAATTCCAGAAAAAGTACATGAAAAAGGACATCAAAACTGGGATGTACACAAACCAATGTCTAAGGAACAGACTGGTTCTCAAAAGAACGTGAAAGAAGATCAGCGAAAATGTTCGATGATCCTGGAACTGGTTCCACTTCGAACGAGAATTCCTGCAGAGACAATGCCCAACGCATAATTCGGGAATTCTTAAAATTTGACGTTCGAAGGTACGTCAAAGGTCGATGATCTGTTTGTAGGATAAACCTGACTCCCCAAAGGTATCGAACGAACTTCTGAACAGCCCAGACAATGGCTAAACACTCTCGTTCGATGGTACTGTATGACTTTTCACGATCCAACAACTTGCGACTCGCAAAACACAACTGGGTGAAGTATATCATCTCCTCCTCCTGCAGTAGTACAGCACCTAGCCCAACAGAACTAGCATCAGTTCTAAGAAACAAAGGGCTTACCTAACTGAGGTAACAGTAATACAGGTGCTGACGACAAAATACTCTGAATCTTCTGTAACGCTACTGCACATTCAGGGGGTCCAAGAAAATAGATCTTCCAGCTCGACCACCATCCTTGATTAAATCAGAGAGTGGAGCACTCAAAGTGGAAAAACTGGGAACATATCTCCTGTAAAAGCTAAGCAAAACCTAGCAAAGATCTGACTTGCTTTCTGGTAGCAGAATCTTATCTATCTTTTTCTGTTCAGGGACGCATAGTACCACCTCCAACGATATGTCCAAGAAATTCCAGAGAATGGAAACCTGCCTCGATTTTCGAGGGACGAGCTGTGAGGTTGAAAGACCTCAGACACGAAAGAACACTTTTCACATGACGAATATGTGCATCCCATGAAACACTATGAACCAGAATGTCATCAAAGAAACTGACGGCTGAGAACTGATCCAAAGCTAGCATGCGCATCATGCGTGCGAAAACAGCAGGTGCTGACACAAGACCGAAAGGCATCCTTACAAACTGAAAAAGACCCATATGCGTTGTAAAAGCTGTCTTGGACGGTCCTCGGGCTTAACAACTATCTGCCAATATCTCTTTGCCAGATCTATCTTTGTAAAGAAGTTTGCATCAGACAATCTTCTTTGTTTCCTGAGCTAGTACAACTGGGGAGAATATAGGGACTATTTGAAGGGTTCATAATAAAGCCACATATTTTCTGCCAGAACTGTGATAAAGCGTGAGAGCTGAACCTTCAAGTATATGCAGAGAGATAAGTTACCAAAGAACTTTCCTAACCAGTCTCGAGAGCGAGCATGGAGTTTCGAACCTGAACAGATAGCTGTCCACTGTCATCTATTTTTTCTTTAAAGGGAGGCGAATTTGGGAAAGGTAGGACGATAGGGGCGTTAGACCTGGTGTACGCTAGCAGGGGGGCCGTTGAGTGTCCTCGTTTCTGAAATTACTCCCTGAGCGAGAAATTTCTAAGCTGTGCTCTTTTAGTTTTCCATCTCTTGTGCTCTTTTTTTGGTTTCTTCTATCTCATGTGCTCTTTTAGTTTCTTCTATCTCATGTGCTCCTTTTCGTTTCCCCCCGGAGCTCTCTATCTCCTTAATTTTTAAACTCCTCTCTTTTAGTTTCCTCCGGCATTTGTCTCACTCTGATTCTCTGGTTCTCTTCTAAATTCTGTAGCGTAATACATCTTTCAAATAGTTAATAAGCTGCTCTTAAAGACCCAAATGCCTTACCACGTTGCAAGCATTTAGTGAAAATGTTACCCCTCGTACCACAGAAGTCACATTGAAACACTAAGTCAGTGGACCAAATACAATCAAAAGATGAGTTTAGACACTATGTCACTGAAATATATTTCAAAGGGTTATTATTTTTTCACACAAAACATTTATATCTATCATACTTTAAAAAACAAAAAAAAAACAAAACAAAAAAAAAAAAACTACACTCCTTTGTGAAAGGAACGAAACGACAGTAATACCAGAAGTTTACGGGTTGGGAAAACGCACTTGGCAATCAGATGATAGGTAGATAAACAATGCACAGATCAATCAATAACAGCAATAATGTTTAAACATATTCATAAATCAATCAGGGATCAATACACATATGCACACATGAATCAATACAGTTTGTTTTTTTTTGGAGGGGGGGGGGGGGGGGGAAGGGTTATCTTTCTTTTTAAATGGCCCAGGCAGCCAGCCATTACACATTGATGCAAGGGAAAGACCCTAAGACGCTATAGGAGCAACACAATCCCTCAAGTTAAAAAAAAGTAGAAATGAAACAATCAGTAAGGGTAACAAAAGGTATCAAACTAAAGCCCACAGAAGATAAAGAACTAGGCCTCGTATCTCCAGAAACTATACAAAGGAGATCCCCCATTACGCTGGAGACGGGAAACCAAGTTAAACAGAAACATCAAATTCAACAATACAAACGGACAATGCTTCTCAAAGGAAAGTCTGTATACTTGTCCTACTTATGTCCAGGCACTTATGATATGTTAGTGAAGTATCCTCCCTCCCCCTTTGGAGATTGTGTCTCCCCCCTCACAGACATTATCTTGCTGAAGGCTCCTTTTTTGAGAACAATTTTTTTCTCACATTACCCCCCCATTCACATACTGACTGTGAGTTCGGTAGATAATCTACACTACCACTAAAACAGGTATGAATGCTTATCTCCCCTATTTCTTCATCAAGATCATAAGAGTAAGCTTTTTCTTAGCCACTGACAATGCTTGGGTTATTGAACAGCAGAGCTGACCACTCAGACTGTTCCATATCTTTTGATCTCCCTTGCATCCTTAAATGGATCCTCAAGCATAGCTCAAAGATTGTCCCTTACATTTTATACTGTTTGCGTAATGTTTTTAGTTTTTCAACACTTTTTTTTCCTCTCCACACTTTCGTTTTGTTTAATTCTACTACCTTTCGCTGGCTGCTTGGGGGGTGCTGTTGGATTCTTTTTCGAACCCTGGCGGTCGGAAACACCACAGAATTATGGACTGTGTGTGTCTCTATCTGACGCCAAGAGCACAGACACTGCACTTGTTTTCCCCCTCACTACTAATTGGTCAGCATTATATATAGTGTGGTTGAGCACGTGTGTGCACGTGCCCCCCCCCACCCCCCCCCCCCCCCCCCCCGCCCCCCACCCCCCCCCCCCCCCCCCCCCCCCCGACAACCAAACACATATTCAAGAAACTATTAATTTCCAAAATTAAGTCTGTCTGTCTGTGCACGTGCCTCCCCACCCCATTCCCCCGAACACATACACACAACAAGCCACATCATGGCTGTGTTTTCAGCGCACTTACAATACACAAGAGACATGTACCAACTGCGCACCTACAACGCCACACACATGGTGTACGCGCGAACTAACGCGCGCGCGCGCACACACACACAACACACACAGAGAAGCTACACGATTTTCGGCCTAAAGGTTCAAATTACATGACTCACTGTCGTTACATCCTTGCCCACTACAGCGCTCTCTGTGTCTGCTACTCGACGGATCATGGTTCTGTTTTCATTCTTACAGCACGAACACATCAGCGAAACCACAGCCGCATCATTGTGTCCTAAATATGACGTCACAGGAAGGGAAGCAGCACTAAAGTTTTTCACATGTGGTTGTCGTTTCGTTTCCTGAATTGCAGATTCGAATGTGCCTTGCTTTCGCGATCTTTATCAGATGATCGATCGGCTGATCGATGAATTGTGTGTGTCGGCGTGGGTGATTTTGATTTTATGGGTCGTCTTTCTGTTCCCATTTTTCCCTGTATCTATCTGTCTGTCTTTCTGGTCTGTGTGTATAAGTTTCTCTCTCTCTCTCTCTCGTTTTGATTTGTGGGGGTTCTTCTGTTCTGTTTCCACGTTTTTACCCTGTATCTGTCTGTCCCTTCTGTCTGTGTGTAATGTCTTCTCTCCTCTCTCTCTGGTATGTGTGTGCATGCTTGAGCGCGCCCGCGTGCGCTTTGCACTTGCGCACCACTGACTGCTGCTGCCGTAACCTGTTGCTGTTGCTGCTATAAATGTTGCTCCCTGCTGCTGCCGTCGATTTCGTTGCAGCTGCCGCAACTGCCAGGCTATCAAGAACTGCCCTGCAGTATGAGAACAGACTGTCTTAATAAGCCGATAATAGCTGTTTCCCTCAGGGAAAACAAAGATACGAGTTGTCGTCCCAAAGAAAATAGGAACCACTATTGTAATCATCAAGGAGAGCGGTTATTATCCTCAGGAAAATGGCGAAAAACAATCGTGAGCCCCACGAAAATGGATGTGGAGCTCAGGATAAGAAACTGTTTTCTTCTCAATTAGTTATGTTCTTTTCCTCGATGAAAGTAAATCATAGACGCTAGCATGGTTCCATACCATAGTCAAATAGCTAACGTTGTGCTTCCTTCCCTCACATCACAGGGTTCACGTTCCTGGACTACCGCGTGGGAGCCACGATGGACCCAGACCACCCGGGCACGTGGAAGTGGATCACGGGGGCACAAGGGTCAAGGGACGCCCCTGTGGAAAGACGGGGCGGCGCGAAACAAGTCCACCAAGAAGTGCGCCGAGACCGCTCTGCTGCAGTCGGACAAACTGTTCTCTGATGGATGCTCGGGAAGAGATCGCTACGTGCGTCAAATTCCTCTCGAAGGTTAAGGTTACCTTGTTTGTGTGTGTACGAAGTGTCACGTGCCGCACTTGAGGCAGAGAGTTTAGTGCTGTTTACTCATCTGGTTTTTTTTTTTTTAATACTTTTTTGGGGGGGATATCTTCTTTAGATTCAGGTTGTCCGGTCTATATGCAACACTCTGTCTGTCTCTGTTTCTGTCTGTCTGTCTATCTGATGTTAAAACTCTTTGCAAACCTGTTTGTTTTTTTGTTTTTTTGTTTTGTTTTGTTTGTGAAGGATAGATTGTTCTCGATTTTCTTTCTTTGTGCTTTTTTGACATTTGCAGAATTCACGCTCTCGACATGTGACATTTGCCCCCCCCCCCCTCCCCTTTTTTTTGGGGGGGATGGGGGGGGGGGAGGGTGGAGTGGGAATAGGAGTGGGCAGAGGGGGAAGCGCTTTTTTGTACACCTGCAGATGATTTTATGATAAGTATTCCAGGTTGATTCTGTCTAGTTTTGAAATGTTGAATGTAAACGTACGTCTACAAAATTTTACATGCTTGGTTCATAGGCCAAGTTCCTCTAGGGGGGAGGGGGGTGGGGTTGTGCTCTTTGTATATATTTCTAGACTGTACACCTTTGACATCTTGGCCAACGCCAGATTCCTGTCGGATTTTTTTTTTTTTATAGTTGTTCGCACGTTTGTGAGTTCTGCATATCACTCTATTTCCATGGCTTGGAATAAAGTGTTATCGCAAGATACTAACCAGAAGAGACACTGATCACAACACTAACGAACAAGCGCGTGAATCCATCAAGCGGGACATCAGACCCAAAGAAGGTCTACCTGCTGGCATCAGGAAAGAGAAGTACGAAGCCACGTAACTCGATCCGGTTGCTTTCCTGAAAACCGTTCTCCAGTGAAATATTTCAGGAAGAAGACGGAAGAACACACACACACACAACACACACACACACACACACACACACACACACACACACACCACACACACACACAACCTAAACTGATGAAGTGACAGCATTGCAGAATGGACACGGACATAATTTCAAATACGCAGGCCTTTGCACACGACCAGCGAGGCTGGAGCTCTGTGGCGCTCTTGGCACGTTTGCAGATTTGAAATCCTACCGACGTAGACTGAGTTCCTCTCGGGGTAGTAGTGCTCTTTGCAATTTGATTATCTGCAGAACGAACTTTTTGTTTGTTGTTGTTTTCGTTTTGTTTTGTTCTTTTTTGACAAGTGGGACTATATTTTCCTGAAGTTGTAGTACTCTTTGCAGATCTCTGTTATCTTAAAAAAAAAGAGATTGACACACAGATCACAATTTTCTCAGGCTTTTAATGGTTTTTGCCTTGTCAGAGAGAGAGAGAGAGAGAGAGAGAGAGAGAGAGAGAGAGAGAGAGAGCATTTGAGAGAGTGTGTGGTGTGTGTGTGTGTTGTGTGTGTGTGTGTGTGTGTGTGGGTGTGTGTGTGTGTGTGTGTGTGTGTATGTGCTTGCGCGTGCTTGCGCGCGTGCGCGTTTTTGCGTGCATGCGAGTGCGCACGAGTGTGATGTGATGTGTGTGTGTGTGTGTGTGTGTGTGGTGTGTGTGTGTGTGTGTGTGTGTGTGTGTGTGTGTGTGTGTGTGCGTTCGCATACACTTCGTTTCCGAGAATTCTTTCGTACTTGCAGCCGTCTCTTATTGTTATTCATAATATCGTTATTCACAGGTTGAATGGCGGACAGAGAAAAATATGCCCAGTCTTGCTCCTTGTTTCATCACGATCTCACCCTCTGCTGACCACCTTCTTAGCACAAAGATGTAGATGGCACAGGATCAGTATCTCGCCTCGCTTTCCCGTGATTCGACTTTGTCGGAGTCCCATTCCTTCAGTCAGGTCACTGATCATTTGCAGGCACCTCAATCACTGCGTGCCCTAAGACTATTGTTCGGATGCCAGGAGCCCTCTGGGTAACTTAGTAAAGCCAACTTGCTGTTGTCAGCTGGTCAGCAAGATCGGCGCACAGATAGCACAGAGATCTTGTTCACGCACGCGATCTACCGAGTATGGACTTGTATGGGCGAAGTGTGGCGTACAGCCAGCCAGCCCTTGCCTAGGAGACATAGAGTCGATGAGATTAACAGAAAGTGGTACATGCCTTTAAGGTGCTCAATAGTACCAGCCAAAGACCCAAAATACTTATCCTTCCCTCTCGGCATCTCTGGTTCGCACGAACCACTATCGACGTGTTTGCCATGATGTTGTGATCCTCACTGAAAATGCCAGAATCCAGACCATCAGGTATAGGCTGATCCTTTGTGTACCAAACACGCCCCTAAATGTTCCTTGTGGCTCGAGACCGAGCTCACTGCGCCGACCCCGCTGTCTCCAGCTCCTATCTCGCCCACTGGGGCCAAAGAGTCCATTCCGGCAAAACAGGATGTTTTGTCAGGATGATCAGCTTAATTGGTGGTGTTGAGAAGGTAGACAGATGGATGTGTGATACGCGGATTGTGTCTACAAATAGCTGACGTTCTGCTCACATCATGATGATTTGTAGGGAGTTTCTTAGTCGTGGGTGTGGGTGTGGTCCACCATACTGTCGGTGTGGTCCAACATACTGTTTTATGACTTATGTGTTCTCATGATCTTTTATCAGGGAGACTGAAACAGATGATTTGAGGAAATGGGTGTGGTCGCGCATGAAAATCAATCTATTTTTGTCTTGCATATGCGCTTACGCGTATTTATCATAATCATTTACCAGGATAATTGAAACAGGTGGTCAAAGGTGATGGGATGTGGTCCACGATAGATAGAGATATAGATAGATAGATAGATGGATAGATAGATGGGATAGATAGATATGTCTTTAACGGTTTAATAATATTGCCAAGTTTGCGCATAACAGCTGTGTTTCTGATTTTTGTTTCATTTACGGTTTAATGATATTGCCAAGTTTGCGCAAAGTAGCTGTGTTTAATGAAGTATATTTTTTTCCAACTGACAAATGATAAACCCCCAAAGTCGACGAATTAACACCCCCCTCCCATCCTCCCAAAATGACTGTCACAAGGCGAATAATTTCACGACAGGCTAATGCCAGTGTAAAATTCATTGCTCAGTTGCTAGGAATAGGGAATGGACAACAACCCTCTCCAAGCACATTCAGAAGGCAGCAATGCAGACAAGTTATCAAGATACTGCCTTAAGCTGCACAGGGGATTAAAAACAATGAAAAACAAAGGGACACGCATACATACAGGCACGCACACATGTAAACAAATGGAGAGATTGTTGCTTCCAGGCAAGTTTTGATCTTGGAATTTTGATGAATCGATCGTGTTGGCTGAAACATTCGTGTTATGAATTCTGAACCATACGTGTATAAACGTGAACCTGCTTTGATCTACAAATGCAACAAAAGAGAGTCAGGAATGATAATGATAATAATGTGTGTGTGTGTGTGTGTGTGTGTGTGTGTGTGTGTGTGTGTGTGTGTGTGGTGTGTGTGTGTGTGTGTGAACTGTCATTGTCCATGTGGGAATGAAATTTCTGTCCATCAAGTCCTGTACCATTGAAAATATGGTCCGAACTTCATGCACTGTGTTAAAACAAAGTTTCCACAAGCGAGGATGGAAATGAGCAGACACTTTTTGAACAATGATATTTCCCATTTCATCGTCACTGACCTGCTGCCCTTGATCGTTTCAATGTCCATTTTAATGACCATGATCTTTCATGTAGGTCTGGTGTTGATTTGTACAGTGGTACAATTCACCCCTACCCAAGGATGACTGCACGTCTGAAGGAAAATTGAATTGTCTTTGGTGCAATAATGTTCTTTTAAAATGTTATGGATTCAAGAGAAGCATGGACTGGGTCAGCCAGGGCACAAGTCCGCGCAGGACCCAGGTGATGGGTTATACAGAAATTCTAATCCATCGTCTGACTCTCATTCCTCTACTGATGATATTCAATGCGATTTCAGTACCCTGGCACAGGCGGCGAATAACCACCCAACATGCCTGTTTCCATCACCGATGTACTCAGCCTATCTTTATCCACAGTTAATTCAAAACTCTCGTCACAAGAAAATCCGGTCTCTTCCTTGCAAAGGACCACTTCCAGTTGTCACCCTCTCTACTCTCCTCCGCCAAATCTTCCAGCTCAGTCAAGCTGTTACAAAAATGAAAACTGTGTCGCGCCATTGGCTTTTTCGCAAGGACATCCTTCCGTTGGTAACCCTCCCCACCCCTATCTGTCAGAGAATCAATGAAAACTGAAAACCCCCCCCCCCCCCCCCCCCCCCCATCCTCATCAATCAAATACCCCACCCTCACTTACACTCACTTCGTCCCCCTCCTTTTCCTGTGCCTTTCTCCTCGCCCCTTCGTTGACTTGTGTGACTTTAGACACTCTACCTTGAACGTTTGCATTCAAATGAATGCTGCTGTAAATATTCGTGACTGCTCTCATCATCTGCAGAAGCTGGTTATTACTATATTGAAATGCGGTGTTTAGAGGTTTATT
>JADBJO010000111.1:0-20891 GCA_016801955.1 Conus betulinus
CACGGATGATTCTGGCCTAATGACAGTAGTGCTTGAGCTTGCTGAAGAGTTCATTTCGAGAAGCATTTATCATTCCCATCACCCACTCAAGCTGACATACTGTCAGTAGGCTCTCTTCTTGATGTACATGCACCCTTTGTGATGCTGCTTCGCCAGGCTGGGCGGTCCAGGCAAAGCGATTCCCAGGTGTTGAGGTGATGTCCAGGCCTTTGACGGGACACTTTGAGACAGTCCTTGAAAAGTTTCTTCTCCCCCCCCCCCACCCCCCCCAGACCCCTGGGATTTTGTCCTGCCCCTTGATGTGTAGGAGTCTGTCCGGGCTGACAGCTGAGGTGGAGTCTGCGGAGGACAGCTTGAAAATGGCTGAAGTGTTTGGGCGTGTCTGCTGTAGACAGTCCAGGTCTCACTGGCATAGAGGAGAGTGGTTAGTACCACTGCATGGTAGACCTTCAGCTTGGTGGTAAGGCTTAGTCCTCTCCGCTCCCAGACATTTTCACGGAGTCTCCCAAACACAGAGCTGGGCTTTGGCAATCCTGTTCCTGAGCTCTGCACCAATGTTCACAGCTCATGTGAGTGTGCTGCCCAGATAGTAAAGTTGTCAACTGCCTGTAAGTTCTGCCCTTTACCATGATGTGTGGTTCCTGGTAGGGTTTACCTGGCGCAGGCTGATACATCACGTCGGTCTTTTTGGTGCTGATGGTGAGACCGAAGTTGTCGCAGGCTCGTGGAGAGGCAGTCCATTTCGTGCTGCATCATCTGCTTTGCTGGCATTGAGGGCGAAGTCATCAGCAAACAAGAAGTCCCTGATGACGGTCTCTTTCACCTATGTAACAGCCTGCAGTCGCCTGAGGTTGAACAGCCACCGTCAGTTCTGTATCTGACGTGTATACCACCCTGGCAGTCACGGAAGGCATCAGTCAGCATGGGAAAAGACCATGCTGAAGAGGTAGGAGCGAGAACGCAGCCTTGCTTTACGCTTGTTGGTCACTGGAAAGGCTTCTGACTCGTCTCCATTCATGCAGCACTTTCACCATCATGCCGTCGTGGAACTGTCGGACGATCGTAATGAACCTGCTGGGACAGCCAAATTTTCCATCCTTATCTTCTACAAGCCATGTCTGCTGACCGTATCGAAGGCCTTGGTCAGATCGACGAAGGTCACAAACAGATCGCTCTGCTGCTCATGGCATTTTTCATGGAGCTGTCGTGCAGCAAATATCATGTCTGCAGTTCCACATTCTGCACGAAAGTCACACTGGCTTTCTGGGAGGAGACCCGGCTCAAGGTGTAGTAGAAGGCGGCTGAGCAGGACACAAGCCAAGATCTTCCCAGCTATGGACAAGAGAGAAATGCCTCAGGGATTGTCACAGGGACTGGTGGTTGCCTTTTCTTTTGTAGATGTGGAGAATGTTGGCATCTTTCAATTGTTATGGGACCCTCTCTTCATTCCACAGTGGACTGGAAGAGCTGCGTCAGCTTCTGTGTCAAGGCTGGGCCTCCTGATTTGTAAACTTTGGTAGGGACTGCATCAGATCCTGGCGCTTTGCCACAGGAAAGTTGTTTTGATTGCCTTTCTGACTTCTTCTTCCGTGGGGGGTTGTCAAGGTCTTGCCTGATCTCCACTTGAGGTAGGCGTGCAATGGCTTCGTCGTCAGTCGAGGCAGGGCGGTTGAGAATTGATTAAAGTGTTCAGCCCATCTCTAGAATCTGCTTCTTTTCTGTCAGCAGCTGGGCCCCATCTGCATTGAGGAGGGAGAGGAGCCAGAGGACTGGGGTCCATACACAGCCTCAGAGCCTCATAGAAACGCTTGGTGTCATGACTGTCTGCATAGCCTGGATTTCATCGGCCTTTTTGCTGAACCAGGCATCCTGCATTACGCGAAGCCTCTTCTGCACTTTTTGTTTTGCGCTGGTGAAGGCATCTTCCTTAGCTTGTGATGGTGCGGTCATTCTGGTGCGCTCTGAAACAGCTGGTGTTTCTACGACAGCAGTGTCTGCACTTCTGTGTCATTCTCATCAAACCAGTCTTGGTTTCTACGGGTTGCTGGTCCGAGGTGTTCGAGGACAGTAGAGTGGACCACATCTCTGAAAGCCTCCCACTGCTCTTCAGTGTTGCTGTGGTCATCCTCTCGTGTCTTGGGCAGCCTGCCATCTAGGTCATTGGAGAAATCTGCTATCCTAGAGCATGGAGACGTTGAGCCTCTTTGCAGTCCTCTGACCTTGGGTCTTCGCATGGGCAGGATGCAGAGTTTAAACTTTGACACGATGAGAGGTGATGAACAGTCCAGCAGTCGGCACCACACATGGCCCTCGTCACTCTCACGTCTCGCGCATTGACTTACAGCTCCCAGTGTATCCACACTGCTGCCTTCGCCACTTGCCCATCGCCACAGGACTTGAGGTTGCACTGTGGGGTTTGAAGTCATGACTTGCGCTTGACTTGGGTTATAGCGAGGGAGAGTTGCGCGTCGTCAGCCTCACTCTCTCGCCCCAGTCTATCTGTGTCCAGTGGCAAGACGAAGTCGAGACGGCTGGAGATAGACTGGGGTGCAGTGGATGACCGTGACGTCTTTTGTGTCTTGACACGCCCTGTGCGCTCCACAACGCGTTGCTGGAAATCGCCTTTCTGCCCGTTGAACCACAGTGGTTTCTTCCGCGCAGTCCGTCGAATTCAGCTTGGCATACAAGGTAGACAAGCCCTAGAGTTGAGGGTCGGTGACCCATCAAACTTACCAGCTATGCTTGCGGAGATAGCTGCAAGATAGTGGGGGGGGGGGGGGGGGGGGGCGGGAACGTCCAGCTTCCCGTACAAGTCCAAAGGACTTGCCCACTGCTCAACATGATAAAAAACTTCACATCAACTAACATAACATACACTTAGGGTGATCTCTCTCTCTCTCTCTCTCTCTCTCTCTCTCTCTCTCTCTCTCTCTCTCCCCCTACATCCTCGTTTCCCTTCAACAACCAATGTGCTTCCCCTTCCCACCACCACACACACACTCCTGTCCCCTTCCCCGTTTTTTTTTTTTTTTTTACATGTATTCTTTTGTAGAGTCAGAATCTAGGTTCCATTGGATTTTCAATGTTAGGTCTCCCTCCCTCTGCCCCAGTTCCCCTCCCCCTCCCCCTTCTCACCTACTCTCAAAGTTTGGTCCACCTTCCCCTTCCTGCATCGACTTTCTACATCTGTAAAACTCTAGGGATAAAACTATATTGAAAGTACATGCAATCGGGATTGCTCCTCCTGCCCCAGAGAAGAGGCTGTCAACAGTAGTGGGTCACAGCTGTCGGCCATGGGCCTTCCTCTCCAGCTATCCTCTGGACAATGCCACCTGTTGGCTGACTGCTTCAGGAAGAGATTCTGCAGGTCTATGCCACCTGTTGACTGACTTCTTCAGGTCAGGTTCTGATCAGGTCTATGCCACCTGTTGGCTGACTTCTTCAGGTCAGGTTTCTGATCAGGTCTATGCCACCTGTGTTGGCTGACTGCTTCAGGTCAGGTTCTGATCAGGTCTATGCCACCTGTTGGCTGACTGCTTCAGGAAAAGATTCTGCAGGTCTATGCCACCTGTTGATGACTTCTTCAGGTCAGGTTCTGATCAGGTCTATGCCACCTGTTGGCTGACTTCTTCAGGTCAGGTTCTGATCAGGTCTATGCCACTGTTGGCTGCCTGACTGCTTCAGGAAAGATTCTGATCAGGTCTATGCCACCTGTTGGCTGACTTCTTCAGGTCAGGTTCTGATCAGGTCTATGCCACCTGTTGGCTGACTTCTTCAGGTCAGGTTCTGATCAGGTCTATGCCACCTGTTGACTGACTTCTTCAGGTCAGGTTCTGATCAGGTCTATGCCCACCTGTTGACTGACTGCTCAGGTTCTGATCAGGTCTATGCCACCTGTTGACTGACTTCTTCAGGTCAGGTTCTGGTCAGGTCTATGCCACCTGCTGGCTGACTGCTTTAGGTCAGGTTCTGATCAGGTCTATGCCACCTGCTGGCTGACTGCTTTAGGTCAGGTTCTGATCAGGTCTATGCCACCTGTTGACTGACTGCTTTAGGTCAGGTTTCTGATCAGGTCTATGCCACCTGCTGGCTGACTGCTTTAGGTCAGGTTCTGATCAGGTCTATGCCACCTGCTGGCTGACTGCTTTAGGTCAGGTTCTGATCAGGTCTATGCCACCTGCTGGCTGACTGACTTTCAGGTCAGGTTTGATGATCAGGTCTATGTCACCTGTGACTGACTTCTTCAGGTCAGGTTCTGATCAGGTCTATGCCACCTGTTGACTGACTTCTTCAGGTCAGGTTCTGATCAGGTCTATGTCACCTGTTGACGACTTCTTCAGGTCAGGTTCTGATCAGGTCTATGTCACCTGTTGACTGACTTCTTCAGGTCAGGTTCTGGTCAGGTCTATGCCACCTGTTGGCTGACTGCTTTTAGGTCAGGTTCTGGTCAGGTCTATGCCACCTGTTGGCTGACTGCTTTAGGTCAAGTTCTGATCAGGTCTATGTCACCTGCTGGCTGACTGCTTCAGGTCAGGTTCAGATCAGGTCTATGCCACCTGTTGACTGACTTCTTCCGGTCAGGTTCTGATCAGGTCTATGTCACCTGTTGACTGACTTCTTCCGGTCAGGTTCTGATCAGGTCTATGCACCCTGTTGACTGACTTCTTCCGGTCAGGTTCTGATCAGGTCTATGCACACCTGTTGGCTGTTGCTCCAGGTCAGGTTCTGATCAGGTCTATGATACCTGTTGGCTGGCTGCTTCGGGTCAGGTTCTGATCAGGTCTATGTCACCTGTTGACTGACTGTTCAGGAGCAGTTATGTCCCTTGATATCTTAATGGAGGTGTCCTGCGCGTGCCTGTACCCATCGTCAAACACAGCGCAGGCCTCCAAGGGTAGTACAGGACTGCTCTAAAGGCAGGTGAAGACAGTGCTTCTCTGGGTCCTCCCCAGCACCGTCGGGTGTTTCTTTTTCTTTCTTTGCCTTAACTAGGCTGACCCTGGAGAAAGGTCCGGTGACAGGGAAAGTCCTGTTGACAGTGGGAAAAGACTACAACTTTGGATCTCTCTTGAGGGCACATAAGACCGTATGGCGAAAAAGCTTGGCTGTGTCTGGAGTGGCACTGTCTTCATCTGTCCGTGGGCAAGGGTGGTTGGGTCTGTGGGGTGTGCTCGACAGCTGGAGGGTGGTGTTTTTTCGCCGGTGGGATCTGCAGTCATGAAATACGGGCTGATACACCCACGGGGATGCTACTTTAAGGCTGTTATGAGTTGCATCCTGTAGTCTGATTTACCTCTGTTCAGGAGCAGTTATGTCCCTGATATCTTAATGGAGTGTCCTGCGCGTGCCCTGTACCCATCGTCACACAGCGCAGGCCTCCTGACTGCTTCAGGTTCTGGTCAGGTCTATGACACCTGTTGACTGACTGCTTCAGGTTCTGATCAGGTCTATGCCACTGTTGACTGACTGCTTCAGGTTCTGGTCAGGGTCTATGACACCTGTTGACTGACTGCTTCAGGTTCTGATCAGGTCTATGCCACCTGTTGACTGACTGCTTCAGGTTCTGATCAGGTCTATGCCACCTGTTGACTGACTGCTTCAGGTTCTGATCAGGTCTATGCTGTTGGGTGGCTGATTCAGGTCAGGTTCTGATGCCAGATATTTCTTGCTCCATCTTGCTTGGAACTGCTCGCCTGGGATGGAAGGGGGGGGGGGGGGGGGGGGGGGAGAGAGAAAGCGGAGGTGGGGATGGGGACGTCCACCTTGTATGGTTCCAGTTCAAATTGATACATTCCGTTTTGTTCTTGTACGTAATAGCGAGTGTTCTTTTTCAGGGTTCGAGACACCCCCAGATGTACCGTTCACCCAAATGTTCACTAGCAGTGACTAAAGAAGCATGATTCCGGAAGGAACGTCAGCCAAGGCTGCTTCATGAGTTTGACAACAGCGCCACCAATAAAGAGCATCAGCCACGCCCCCCCCCTCCCCCCCCTCCCCCTTCAACCCTCATCAGGCTGAGACCCTTTCGACACGCTGAAAGTCGACTCTGGAGGGACGTAAACAAGTGGTTGTCAAGGGACTGAAACTGTCACAAAAGGCCTTAAGCGCTTTAAAGGAAAGGAATGTTGTACGTGGTAGGAAAAATAGGTAATAGACCCATTACCAGTACGCCTTCACCTCACGCGTACAGTCGAAGTGTGTCAAGGAGGTTGAAGTGGTCAAGTGATAGATGGCACATAAGGTGGTGAGGACCCTCCCGAGTTCGAACCTCCTCGATAGTGAGAGGAATGTAACCACTAGGACCTTGGAGCATCCAGTAGGCGCTAATACTCAGTCAGCTGAGGTTGTTTGTAAACAGTCCTTGAAAAAGCAGGAGTCTTGGGCTCGTTCAGATGGTATTGCCGTGGGGCACTGTGCTGAGGCTTTGTTAGGCTGGTTGAATGCGTGTGTGGACGTTGTTGTCGTAGCCCTCTCTAGGATAATTACTGCGTTAAAGTGGCCCCCCAGAGTCGGCGGGAATTTCGATGTCCATCTGGTGCCAAGTGGTTGTTTGCTAATCAGTTAGGTAGGGGATGTGTGTAAATGCTGATGTGTGGAGAATGTAGCGAAAGGAGAGTTCAGGGTACTTGTGAACAAGGTGATGGAAGAAGCAACAGGGACAAAGGCATGGCCCGAAGGGAAATCCTTTGTGTCCATCCCTATATAAAACTGAGGGAGAACAACGTGAGGGAACCAACCACGAGGAGAAGAACACCACGAGAGAGAGAGAGAGGACAGAGGAGAGAGAGAGAGAGCAGGACAGAGTAGGGTCGAGGGAAAACGTGGTCTGGGAGACAGAAGTGACAGCAAGGTCTTAGGGTAAAAGGACAAGCTGGAAAAAGAAAAGACTGAGTTTGAAGCCCAGAGGTGGGTGAAGAGAGACAAGTGAGTTTGAACCCAGAGGTGAGTGAAAGAGACGACGAAGAAGATTTCTATGTCGAGTTCCCAGAGACGACCACGAAGACCCAGTCCTGAAACCCTGGAGCCAGTCAACCAAGGGCGTCACCATCATCATCAGTGCTGAAGAAAACTTGAAGAGACTTGTTCAAGAACTGTGGTGTGGTGTGAAAGTGTATTGTGTTCCAAACACCGAACTGAAAAAGCTTTCCTACTGCTGTCAGTAAAGGCTTTTAACATCTGTACTGTAAAAGTTGTCCTTTCTTTACATCGTCTCTTCCCCCTCCATTGCTTCTGTAGAATGAAACGAATTGTCGTTGCTGAGGCTTCTGGTGGAGTTTATTTCCTCTGTCAGTGCTAACGGCATGTGCGATTCTGGAAGCACATGGTTGTTCCTCTATGTCTACCTTGCCCGGGTCGGCGCTGCTTCGCGTGCACTGAGGGCGTGCTCCGCTGTTTATAGGTCAAACAGGGCAGACCAGGTGACGATGGATTGGAGGCTGGTCACATACAGGTCTGAGGATGAAGCTGACTCTAAGAGGTGCTCTGTGCCTATTGTGTCTTGCAGCTGAGAGGACCTTGCTGGAGTGTGATTTCCCACATGGTCCACCGAGTATGTTGGCCTGGCTGGAGTGTGATTTCCCACATGGTCCACCGAGTATGTTGGCCTGGCTGGAGTGTGATTTCACATGGTCCACCGAGTATGTTGGCCTGGCTAGTGTTATTTCCACATGGTCCACCGAGTATGTTGGTCTGGCTGGCACTGTCTACTGGATTCTTTCAACATCCACTTTTCTTTTAACTGCTGTATCACCATGTCCCTCTTTGCTCTCGTACCTACACATGTTTTATTATGAGATAATATGCAACACGAGTGTATGTTTGATGTCTGTGAGTTGGCACCTGTACCTACACACGTTTATATTATGATGTAAATATACACCATGTCGTATGTTTGATGTCTGTGAGTTGGCCACCTGTACGTACACATGTTTATATTATGATGTAATATACACCATATTGTATGTTTGATGTCTGTGAGTTGGCCACCTGTAACTACACATGTTTATATTATGATGTAATATGCAACATGTGTGTATGTGTCATGTCTGTGAGTTGGTCACTGTTACACTGTAACATGAAAATATGATTAACAGGCAGAAGGATGTTCTGATTTGCCTGTATAATATGTGCCAGCAGTAGTTAAATTATATTGTACATAAAATGCCTAAAACGAAGAAAACGATGATAATAGAGCAAACTCAATGGGTTCAGAATACTAAACTCTGCGTCCACACCTACACTCATCATCGTGTTAACGTGTTGATTCCAGCAAGCTTTGGACTGATTCTCACAGCCAGTCGCAGAGGGTGAGGAAGGACTGGTCGGAGCGGGGAGCTTCCCCCCCCCCCCCCCCCCCAAGTTCTGATCAAGGGACGGAACTGTAGCGGAAGTGTAATGGACAGGCGAGCCAGCAATTACCTTACCTTAGAGTGAAAGGAGCATGACAAATGTTACCTCCTTGTCTGCTGCCCGTGATTATATGCCTGCAAAATCAAGGTTAGAGTCTGAATAGGCTAGAGTGGTACTGCTGTTACATTGTTACACTTGTGGGAACGAGTCTGTCCCATTGTCTCTGTGTGTGTGTGTGTGTGTGTGTGTGTGTGGTGTGTTGGTGTGTGTGTGTGTGTGCGCGCACGCGCGCGCGCGCGTGTGCGTGCGAGGCGGTCGTGTGTGTGTGAGTGCGTGCGTGCGTGCGTGCGTGCGTGTGTGTGTGTGTGTGTGTGTGGTGTGGTGTGTGTGTGTGTGTGTGTGTGTGTGTGTGTGTGGTTACGTGGCGTGGTGCGTGCGTGTGTGTGTGTGTGTGTTGTGTGTGTGTGTGTGTGTCTGTGTCTGTGTGCCTGCACGAGCGTGTGTGTGTGGTGTGTGTGGGTGTGTGTGTGTGTGTGTGTGTGTGTGTGTGTGGTGTTTGTGCGTGTGTGTGTGTGTGTGGCGTGGTGTGTGTGTGTGGTGTGTGTGTGTGCGAGCTTATCTTTCCACACATGTGGATATGCACGCGCTTGCAAACACATACACACCCATACGTAAAGAGAGAGAGAGAGATGGAGAGAGAGAGAGAGAGGAGAGAGAGAGAGAGAGAGAGAGAGGGAGGGGAGGAAAGAGAGAGAGAGAGAGAGAGGTGTGGTGTGTGTGTGTGTGTGTGTAGTGAGACATAGGTGAGCGTGCACACGCGCGCGCGCGCGCGCACACACACACACACACACCACTACACACACACACACGCACGTACACCCACGCACACAAACAACACACGCACACGCACACACACGCACCCCCCTCCACCCCCCCCCCCACACACACAACAACAATACACACATGTGACGAATAGGGGTGACAGACAGTGTGGTTCTCTAGAGGTATCTCATGACTGTTGAAAAATGCTCAAGGGTAGCTCAGAAGTAATTCACCATAGGCTGTATGCACTTACAAGTGCGTATGGTCGAATGACACACAGGATTAGGAATAGGTTCAAAGTTGAAATGATATATGATCAAGAAATAGAATGACAGCAATTAAGAGCAGTTTCGCCCATGAAATCTACTGTGTGCACAAGAGTAAAACATGTATATTACAGAACGAAAAATGCAATAGACTCAGCCTGTTTTTGGTGGGCTAACTTCTCCTCATGTGATCTCATCATATAAAGGGAGGTAATGTTCTGATAGTTTGAGTCGGAGTTCAGTGGGGACACAAACCTTAGCTGGCGCTTGGGGGTGGGGGGGGGGGGGGGGGGGGGGGGGGGGGGAAAGGGGGGGGGGCAGGTCTCTGTGGCCAGTGGTAGCTTGGATTTTTTTTTTAATCCTGCGCTGGGACAGTTTCTGTAGAGGCCAAGGTCCCATGAGGATGACAGAACCTGGTATGAAGATGAGTGACTATGAGTCTGGTTTTGAGGGGGGGGGAGAGAGGTTGGCGGTAAGAGCGTTAGTAATCTGAAAGGAGACGGCTACTTCTCAAGACGTGCAGTGTGACGTAATATAAAATGGGATCAGGAATGACAATTTCTCAGATTACACACACACACACACCACACATACACGCACGCACACACACGCAAGCACGCACGCAAGCACACACACACACACACACACACAAACACACACACACACACACACACAACACGCACACCAGACAGACAGACAGACAGACAGACAGACAGACTGACAAACAAAGACAGAGACACAGGCAGACAGACATACAGACAGAGCAAAAATGAGATAACACGAATCATAGATGACAGAAAGTAGATTTATTTCCGGACCATTTGAAAAACAAAAATCAGAGTCAAAATGGACAGTAAAAGTTACCGACGTGACAACGCCAAAAGGTCAAAAGACTGTGCCATCAAAGAAAGATAAATGAAAGTTATGACAATCAACGTCTTAGAAAGATGGTCAAAGTAATGCTAATGAGAAACGAATATAAACATCATAGTCAAGTGTCAGAGAGAGAGAGAGAGAGAGAGAGAGAGAGAGAGAGAGAGAGAGAGAGAGAGAGAGAGGAGAGAGAGAGAGAGAGAGAGAGATGCAAATAAAAAGTGAGAGACTCAGTGTTAAAGCAACCAACTGAATGAGCAATAGTGGAATCAAACAAACAAACAAACAAACCAGAAAAGAAATTAAAGGTAAATACTTTCAAGTTCGGAAGTTAAAAAACAACTTAAGAAATAAAGAGGACTCGTGACCTCCATCATAACGAGACAATGTCATGATGGTAGAATAAAGTAAACGGAGAATATCAGAATGGTTCGAAAAAAAAAAAAAAAAAGTAAAAAAGAAAATGACAAGTAAACAAAGAATGTGATTTTTTTTTAAAAGAAGAAGTAAAAACAGAGGGGAACTCATAAATATGGAAGCAAACATGAGAATACGGATTTTTAGACAGACAAGGTACTATCTCCACAGACAAAAACAGGCAAACCGATTACAGAACCAGTAATCTGTTTGTCTGTGTACATAACATCTTTGTGTTTCTTTTTTTTTTTTTTAAATTTGCTTCAATTTCCGCCTTTAGTCGCCTCGCTTTGAATTTAATTAGAATATGAGTCAGGAAGGAAGAGATTAACAGAGAATAACAGGAAGAAAGGAAGAAAAGGAACGTAAGGCAATGAAGAAAGGAAAAAAAAAAAAAAAAAGTGAAAAGATAATGACAGGATGGTAGAAAGAAATGAACAGAGAATGACGGAAGAAAGGAAGATGTGAAAAACAAAAAACAAAAACAAAACTAAGCTATATAAATAGGAAGGAAGAGAGGAAATAAACAGAGAACGACAGAAAGGAGAAAAAAAAAGTTAAGAAAAATGAAAAAAAAAAAAAGAACGGAAGGAAGAAGTAAACGAAGGCTAACAGAAAGAAAGGAAGGAAGTGGTGAACAGACAAGGACCGCCCATGAACAGAGAATGGTAGGAAGGAAGGAAAAATAAACAGAAATGGCAGGAATATATTAAGAAATAAACAGAGAACTACAGAAGTGAAGAAAACAAAACAAAGAATGAAAAGAATGGAAGGAAAAAAAAAACAACAAAGAACGACAGAGAGGTGAGAATAATCAATATAGAATGACAGGCAGGGAAAAAAAAGTATCAATGGCCCGAAGACTGCATGGAAAGGAAAAGGATAAAAAGCGATGACAGAGGAAAAAAAATGACGAAATAAATCTGATGCAAACCGGAGCGCCAATAGGCTGACATGGAATAAAGGCCGGCATCTGGCGAATACATGTGTAGTAGTAGTTTCCAGAAGCTGCACACACACACACCACACACACACACACACACACACACACACACACACACACACACGCACACAGCCAGTCACACACAGTCACACGCATAGTTTGAAGCTTCAGATTCATTACGAAAGCGATGGTAAACAAGGATTAGTTCACACCCATTGTAGCACAATCTAGTTGCTGTAAGACATGTGGTGTGTACACAATACATTTAGATGCATAACTAACACACTGATGTGTGTGGCATACACATGACAGCATACGCCTTCACGCACGCATACATAGCTATGTCTTTGTCTACACGTGTCTGTGTATAAATGTCTGTGTTTTAATATCTACCCATTTTTTCCATAGGTCTAGTAGATTATGGAGCTACTAGCCTCTCCTCTCTCCTCCCCAAAGCGTTTTGACAAGAAGAGGGCACTACAAAGTCTTTATGTATCAGGATGTGATCCATTATAGTTATGAGGCGACTTGTTTTCTTCCAGTATTTGAAGTTCTTGTGTCTCAGCACTACGGCCATTCTGGTTTTTAAGGGAATGTGTGTGAAACAGTGTGAAGTTAATTATACATTAGAATGTCTACAAGTATTAGTTTCAATTGAACTGAGCTTGCTTACTATGTGATATCATATTACACAAAATTGCCTTTCCAGTTTTGCCGGACTCAACATGATTGGAATTGAAGTTATGAAATATGATGGTTTTCCCACTTCTGGTTTTAGGGCGAATCAGCTTGTCTGAAATATCATTATACTGCATGTATCAGGACCCTGCTCTTTCGAGATTTGTGAAGTTCTACTTGCTTGTCTAGAACGTGTAGCTCCTGTACCTGGGTCATACCCATCATAGTTTCAAAGAGACTCGGTTTGCCTGAAATGCAATGTTTTCTTATTTATCAGGGATTTACCCATTCTAATTTGAAGAGGACTCAGCTCTTAATAAATACGAAGATTATGAGTAAGAATCGTAACTTAAAATACAAAAATCATTGTGTGTCAGTATCGTAATTAGCTTTGCAGAATCTTCAACTTGCTTTAAATGCCAGTTTCATTGTGTAAGTGTAAACTTGCCAATTTTAGTTTTAAGGGGATTTACTTGACCTCGATGTGACGTTTGTTGTATATCAAGGCAATGGTCTTTCTCGTCTTAGGGTATTTGGCTTCCTTGAAGCATGAAGTTCATCCATTGTAGGTCAAAATGGACTGAACCTGCCCACCTCACCCATTCCAAGTCTAAGGCAAATGAACTTCTTTCCCTGTAATGTAATGCATAGATAGGGATTTATTCCAAGCTATGTACAAGGCGAACATGTCCTGTTTTTTTTTTTAAAAAAGATATAGTCGTATATACCATGGCTTGGGCGACGGGCAGAAACCTACCAGGCCAATTTTTTTTTTTTTTATATCCTGAGGGCAAACTGGGTCAATAGTGTGTGCTTCTTTGGACCATGTTTCTTCCTATCCATTATGTCAAAGTAATAAGACTCTCACGACTTAGACGCTTAGAATTGCATCTCCTATAACCCCGAAACAGCAGAGGAGTAAATCTGCCTTGCCCACTTGCGCATGAACAGAACCCCCCCCCACACACACACACACAATGGTGAAGAGACTTTTGAACGGACGTCTGAAGATTTAATGTGTAATGCTTTGGAAGCAACTGGATTCATGTCTGTCAAGCTTTTATTTGGTCTATTCTCTATGCTTGTTCATGGAGTGTGGGGCTATGGTCAGCGGCAAATTGCAAGAATTTAAAACAGTGTTCACTGCTAACAACTAGAAGGAAGAGGTTAGGTAGAATGGTTTGACATGATTGCCATCAAAGCAAAAGATTGCAAAGACAAAGTTGCGGAAAATTTAGACCCGCAAAAGATCTGAACCAAAATGGCAGGTTCACTTTGAGAGCAAACAATTGTACCAAACTTTACTCAAAGAAAAGAGGGAAAAGCATTTAAGGAAAACGAAAGCAGATGCCCTCATGAATCATAAAGGTTAACCCAAAGCTTTTCTGAAAAGAAGCCATGCCTGTTGCATCTAAGTCAAAGGATGTCACAAAAGTACAAAAAGACAAATGGTTTGATCATTTCAGTGAAATGTTCAAATCGAGCCAATGCATTTTAAATGAATCTATGTTCATCATCCTATAATTTTGCTACGCTACCCAGAATCGTCTTACTCCATCAAGCCATCACTGAAAGTGTAGTTGGAAGAGCATTGCGACCCTTAAAATCTGGCGAAGCTTGTGGCTTAGATAAAAATCCTGGCAGAAAATGCGTGAAGTCAGCAGAAGAGGTAGTATGCGAGTTTCTCACAAAAACTATTCAATTCAGTGTTTTTGTCGGGGGACTTTTTCAGGACACGTGGCAAGAAGCCATCATGTGTACCCATTTTTTAAAGAAAGGTGATCGTGAAAAATGCGTCCACTACAGGGGAATATGCACTCCTGAACTTTATCAGAAAAATTATACATCTCTTTTGAAACAACTGTTCATATTTCTGGTTGGAAGATAATCACAAAATGTATAATCACAGGCAGGCTTCAGAAGAGGATACTTTACCCACGGATCATATTTTTAACTTATTCTTCAAATCCAGAAATTTGAGCAAACCCGGAAAATTGTATGTATGTTTCGTCGATCTAAAAAGGGCTAATGACTCCGCTCAATATGTAATCTTATTGAGAACCCTGGTCAAAGCTGGCACATCAAGCACATTACCAAAGCGGTCATGGCGATGTACGAGTCTTTAAAAGCACGCGTACGTGTGCAGAACGACTTCACGGACTGTTTCGATTGCCCACAAGTGCAACATTTTTCTCCGTAGTCATCAATCAGTTATTAGAACAATTGTCAGTATAAGGAAGCATGGTGTACAACTTTGTACTGGTCTTGTTGACCTATTCATTGTCATGTTTACAGATGATCTTGCACTGCTGTCAAGTTCGCCATCTGGTTACAGAACCGGCTTAATGTTTAGTTAAGGCCTGTTTTGATCTCGAACTTTGAAATAAATTGTGACAAAGTAAATTGATGGATTTAAGGAAGCGAGTTCTTTTTTGAGCATGAGAAATGGTACGTTGGAACCAGATCAACTCGAAGTCGTTAAACAGCTCTGAATATCTTGGCTTTACTTCACACCAACTATGGGTGATTCAAGGCAGCAGGAAAACGCTCAGCGATCAAAGGTAAACGAGTAACTAACCGACAGTATCCGATCTCGGAGTCCAATTCATAGCATGACGAGAGAGACGTTTTTTCAAACTGTTCGACACAGTGGTTTTCAACCCGACTCTTTTATCCGCTTCGGAAATCTGAGGACCGTTGCAGGACATTTGTGTGCCTGCAAAAAGTTTTTGAAATGTGCGCACTTCACTCATGGTCTACGGTAAACCTAGGACAGTACCCCTTTCCAGTGAAACTGTTGTATTAGAGCTGTGAAATACCTGGCTACGTATTATACAAACTGGACACAGACCGCCTGCCCAAGCAAGCTTATGGTCCACAAATAAATAGGCTGGATTACCGAGGGAATCAACTGGGTCGCAAAAATTAGGATATTTTACAGACATTGGGTTTCAATTTTGTTTGCTTTAACCAAAGTGTGAACATGATGCAATGTTTCTGTTTTTAAACAAAGAATTACAGAGGTAGCAAACAAGAGGGGTTTGCAGGCATGAGCGACAGTAGACGTTTCACCTTGTATACATCATTCAAAACAATGCTTGTACCATAAGATTATTTTTCTGAAGTTAAGATAAAATGCTTCAGAGAATCCGTGACGAGGTTCAGATTAGGGCGGTGAGCGAAGTAAACCTCTCACAGAGATCGTTTCATGGGGGATACTTCTGCGGGAATGAATGACTGTCCCTTCTGTACAGATGAACTAGACGACGAAAAAGCATGTTTTGTTTGAGTGTCCTCAGTACAACGATATTCGCCCAGATTTTCCAAAACTAATCCGCCTCACTTCGAAAACCAGTATCTATAGAAATTTTGACATGTGAAAATGGTAATATTACTCGTCAGCTTGTTTGGTTTTTGCACAATTGTTTGGAAATAAGAAAAAAAAGAGCAAATGCTGAAGACTTCATAGTGATGTGTTAAAAGAAAAAAAAAATCCAGATGTTAACAAATGGAATGTATACGCACTGAATGAAAAAACCCAATGAGGTTTGTGTCACATCCCCACTGTTACCTGTAAGAATTTGTCAGATTATTGCTTTCAGTATGATTTCTTCCCTCTTGAAATGACTTGCAACGTCACTCACCATGTGGCAGAGGCCATCGTGCCATATATCATTAAATGTTTGAGATTCATTTCGAGTTCAAATTCTCTCTCTCTCTCTCTCTCTCTCTCTCTCTCTCTTTCTCTCACACACACACACACATGCACGCTCACATATACATACACATGTATACAGCCACACAGAACCCACATGCATGCACATACAGGTGCGCACGCACACATAAATACACACATACAGGCACGCGTGTGCACACACGTACTCTCTCTCTCTCTCTCTCTCTCTCTCTCTCTCTCTCACCACACACACACACACACACACACACACACACACACACACACACACACACTACATACATACATACGCGCACACTCGCACACACGCACACTCGCATGAACGCACACACACGACAATGCACAGAAGCCGCTGCATTTCTGCACAAATTCAAGGATTGTAAAAGAAATGCACATGCACACGCTGATACACTTGCTACCATATGCACACGTTGGTGCACTTGCTAATATCGGCACACACGTTGGTACATTGTTAATATATGCACACGCTGGTACACTTGCTAATATATGCGCATATTGGTACACCTGCTAATATATGTACACGCCAAGACCAAAAAAGACTCCCAAAAGCAGTCCAGCAGAGCCAGCAAGGGCAATGGACAACGTGGGAGAATGCACTCCAAAGAAGTCTCACTTGGAATGACATTTGGCACATGGCCCCTCTCAGGATCAGCTTCATTCTCAGATCTGCATATGACCTACTGCCCTCAAATGCAAACGTGGTGAAGTGGGGGAAAAAACAGACGATCCTTCATGCCCCCTCTGCCATGAAAAAAAGTAGCCCTGGCTCAAGGAAGGTACACATGGAGGCAAACCAAGTGCTCAAAGAGATTGTACAAGTAGTCTGGGCTAGTACCAACACCACAAAAGGGAAAATCAGGACTCCAAAAGCACCCGCAATATTCTTCACGGCAGGAGGCAGCGAATCATGGCCAAGAACAACAGTGCCACTCGGAACATGCAGGCAGAGTCTGCTGGACGGGCAGATGACTGGGAGTGCACTGCAGACCTCCCAGAATGGAAGAGTCACCCAGAGATCATCAGCAAGAGTGGCATGAGACCAGACATAGTAGTCCACTCTCAGTCAACCAAGCAGCTGATCATGATCGAGCCCACGGTGCCATATGAGAACAGAATGGAGGCAGCTCAAATCTACAAGACTGAAAAGTATGCTGATCTGGCAAACAGCCTGAGGAGAGAAGGCTATCAGGTCAAAGTCCTCACTGCAGAAATTGGAGCTAGGGGGTTGTAGGAACGTCTGCATACAGCCTCATGAAACAGCTCTCAGTTGCAGGGAGGGGAAAAAAAAACAGAGACCTGAAAGCAATGGCAGAAGCGGCAGAGAGGTGTTCAAGCTGGATCTGGTCAAGGAGGAACAAAAGTGAACTTCATAAGGCTTAACTTTCCTACAAATATCAGGTGTCCCAGTGGCTCAGTGGTTAGTGCGCGAGTCATTAAGTGGAAAATGAGCATGTCCAGAGGGTCATGGGTTCGAATCCCAGCCATGGCTCATCCCAAGATGGGAAAAAAAAAAAGGGGCAGCAGAGGGACATCCGGAGTCATGAACCGGGTGTGGCCCAACCCCCCTAGAGTGTCAGCTTGCTAATATATGCACACGCTGGTACACACGTTATTAGATGCACACGTTGGTACACTTGCTAATATATGCACAGGCTGGTACACTTGCTATTATATGCACACGTTGGTACACCTGCTAATATATATCACACGCTAGTACACTTGCTAGCTCATAATTCTCTGTAAACCTGGCTGACATGGTCAGATTGGTTCTTAAAGCACACTGCTGTATCTAAGAAGTCACTCAGAGAGAGAGAGAGAGAGAGAGAGAGAGAGAGAGAGAGAGGAGAGAGAGAGAGAGAGAGTACAAATTCTTTGTGGCGATGAAGAGCAAGTCATTTTTTTTTTTTTTGCTGTCCCAACCTCTGCGCCACCTCAGAGGCAGTGCACCCACGCTGCTCATTCCGACACCCATCCACAGCCACAGCCCGGTCGGCCCCGCCACAGCCACTGCACCGGCAATCCACAGGGAGCAGTCAATGTCAAGTCGTCAAGAGGCAACCCACCGGAGAGAGACACTGCACTGCTGCCGGGTCACTTCGGTGGTGTTCAGTGGCGCCTGTTCTGATCTAACATATGCAGGACATCACCTACTAAGCCCGCTACTGACGACAATAATTGCTTAGTCGCAGAGCTGGCGTGAGTGAGCTCTCCCTCCGGAGGGCGCCACCACGTCCGTCCAACGACAGCTCCCATGGACCCGCCGATACCGGTGACCCCGACGGAACCAAACCAAGACCACAGACGTGGACGGGACATCGAAATTGAGGTCACCATGAGAGCAGGGCATGAAGGGCCACAGAATTTGAGACTTTTTTTATGCTGATCGATGAGAATGAGGATGATTAAGATGATGCTACGGATTTCCATTTCGGTCTGAGACTACATGACAGGGCAGCACTCTACGCTTTCTTTCATAAGATATCCCCGGCATCAACCAGGCCTGAGAGATACAGGCACCTGCAGTGTTGGTCAGGAAATTTGAGCAACACTCTCAGAAACGCATCCATTAAGTGGATGAAACTCGACTGTGTGGTCCCAGTCTTTCCCAACTGAGTCAGCAGCAAACTCAACTCTGGGTAGGAGCCGGTTGGGGCAGAAAAAACCACATGACTCTGATGGGATTCGAACCCACGACCTCCAAGCCGGGAGTACGCGACGCTAACCACTTCGCCACGGCGGCTGGTAGCAAGTCAGTCAGTTTTGATGAGAACTGAATCTTCCCCAATGTCTAAAACTAGCTCCTTTAGCGAACGTCCACTCAGCAAAAGTTCACCTGGTGTAAGTCCTCTTGTTAACGCCCATGTCATTCCAAAGCAGGACAGTTCCTAACCAAACATGGACAAAAGCAATGATGTCACATTCCAGCAAGCTATCCGTTGCCATGGTTTCGATGTATGCGGCCCAGATGCACACTGTAGTGTTATGAGGAATACAAATATCTTTCGTTCTCGTCACAACTCGTCTTTGTGAAGTTCATCACAAAGGATTACGCAACAGACCGTATCAGTCTAGAAGTTGGAATGAAACAGCCCTTGCATTTGTTCAGATTGTTGGTGTTTGAAAATGGTGATCACCTTGAAAGCATTAACGGACTGTACAGGTCTCACAGACCTAGGAAGAGAGAGATCAACAGTCTCCTTTAGGAATATTCCTACATGACGCAACAGGTCTCTCCGTCAAGAACAATGAAATACGTCAAGTACTAACCCGATTACAAGAGTCTGTTGTGTCATCAAGATGAGTTTCAAACTGAAGAAATTAGGGAATTTCTTACTGTGGGAAGGAAAAGTAGTTGTGACAATTGTGCTCACTATAGCTGGTCGAGCCATTTGAAAATTCGCAGACGAGCCCGTTAAGGGCTTTTGAAGATGATATGAGTAGTCCTTAGAAAATGAAGAAAGTGGAAAGGAAATCTTAAGATAGCTTTCAGGTAATTGACCGGTAAGGCCTTCCTAGCAGTTACCAACTCTGGTGGAACTCTGGGTGGAATAGTTGGATGACAGTGGCTTTTTCTTCTTTGAAGACCAGCAACCGTCCAGTTCTCCCTAGTGCTTGTTGTCCTATCTGGCACAAGACCTTGCCCATTCCACTTTGACAGAAACGCAACTTGCATGATAAATCCCAAATGCCTTTTTTTTGTCAAGAACTTTCAACACATTTTCATCAACAGAATACCTTTCAAGCCACATTTCAGCATTACCTTTATGGGCAAGAAGGCCAAGTACGATCAGAACCTGCAACACAAAAGTCACTTGTAGGGCAATGTAGACGAAGAATATGCATTCTATGCATTCACGAGAAATATGTAACTTTTCCCAGAAAGAGTATAGAACTGTCCGTGCTTTTCCCTTGCAATAACATAACAGCATGCATGCCAACTCTCTCTCTCTCTCTCTCTGTCTGTCTGTCTGTTTCTCTCTGTCTATCTCTGTGTGTCTCTGTGTGTGTGTGTGTGTGTGTGTGTGTGTGTGTGTGTGTGTGTGTGTGTGTGTGTGTTTTGTGCCTGAGAGTGTCTGTGCGTGCGTATGTGTATGTATGTGTATGTGTGTGCATGCGTGCGCGCACGTGCTTGTGTGTATGTGTGTGTGTGTGTTGGGGCACGCACGCGCGCGCTTGCGTGTGTTTGTGTGTTGCCTGTGTGTGTCTGTGTGTGCATGTGCGTGATCGCATGCATGACACATGTGTGTGCATGCATCCGTGTTGTATGTGTGTGTGTGTTTGTGTGTGTATGTGTGTGTGTGTGTGTGTGTGTGTATGTGTGAGTGTGTGTGTTAGGGGGTGAGTGTGTGTTTGTGGTGTGTATGTGGACTCTGTGGTGTGTGTGTGTGTGTGTGTGTGTGTGTGTGTGTGTGTGTGTGTGTGTGTGGAGAGAGAGAGAGGAGAGGAGACGAGAGAGAGAGATGAGAGGAGAGAGACGAGAGAGAGAGGAGGGAGTGTATATACAATGTGACGTGTGTTTGTTTATGCAGTGCGTGCGGTGCGTGCGTTCGTGTGTGTGTGTGTGTGTGTGTGTGTGTGTGTGTGTGTGTGTGTGTGTGTGTGTGTGGTGTGTGGTGGGTGTGTGTGCATGAAAGCCGTGATTTGATCTGTCACAATTGCAATTACACGCTTCTCTACAGTTTGGTAAGTTTTCACTCGAATGTTGGACGCAATTTATAAAGGCCTGAACACCAACACACACACACCACATCACACACCCACACACACACAAACACCACACATCACAACCATACCACACCTCACACACCCATACCACAACATCACACAC
>JADBJO010000111.1:29561-39561 GCA_016801955.1 Conus betulinus
CACATGTCAGTGCGAGTGTTTGAGTGTGTGTTGAGTACAATGAGTTGATCCCGAGAATTGTGCCATTTAAAATCCATACATTATTATCATTATTGTTATTATTGTATATTATAATTATTATTATCATTATTATTATTATTGTTATTATTATTGCTCTATTCAAGCAGATAGAGAGAGAGAGAGAGTACATACTCAGCAATGTGTAGTGTAGGGAAACATGTGCATGACATTAATTATACAATTATTTAAGAAAATGTCACGGCAAAGATTTACAGCAAAAGGACAGTTGGGGATGGATAGGGGCGGAAAATTACAGGCATGAAAAGATGGAGTTGGTGTGAGTATTAATCATTTTGCAAACATTATCTATTAATGTCTTCAATTTGTTAAAACATTATTATTTCATTAATTTGTAAGGGATGTAACCTATGTTAATGATGTGGGGGAAAGAACCCTCAATTTTCACGAAGAAAGGTACACATATGGCTTAAGCGACACTTTTCACCATTCCTCCTGTGATCCTTTTCAGTTTGTGAACAAATTCTACATCGGATTCATGTTCTACCTTTGCCACATACTATATAAAGAAAATATGAAGGAGAAAAAAACTTCACTCTCTGCCTAACACAGTGGTTCAAGAAGTTTCTTCCTTCAGCCACCTAGTGAAGATGATATGATATCAGATTAACTTGTTTTACATTAGCCGGAACAGAGAAGACTTGAACTTCTGACTTTGTGTTGTGTATGGAGCTGTCTTTGAGATAACTACCACAACAAAGTGTCTGCTATAGTTCTGTAGACTTTTGTGAAACAGTGACCAGCTTTCTCACACAGATCATACTGTGGACGATACATCATGTTAAACACATCTGCAAAGTCAGTGATTACCGATGACCACACCCCACCGACACCTTTGTTCCAGCAAACCTTGGTACCAGTGTACCACAAAACAGTCTATCCCAAAATGGATGCATTGAAATGGTATTCAACGAGGAGTATGTACCTTGGAATAATCCCAGTAATATTGTGACGCGAGAGGTGGAAATGTTTGGTCCTTAAAATCAAAAAAACACAGTGATGGCGTTCCTGTTTCTGATTGGTGGGCCTGGCAACGTCATCAATATGGTGGTGTTTTACAAGCAAGGTCTTCAGGACCGAGTTAACATGTGTCTCTTTGCTTTGGCCGTAGCTGACGAAATAAACGTAATATTCCGTATCGTTGGCAATGCGGAAACACTTTACCTTCAGTATGCTACAGGCGAAACTGACGGTCCCATTACCAGGCTTTTGTATACCAACTATTTCCAAGTTTTCTATGGATTCACCTATGTTTCCTCTATTCTATCCGCCATCATTGCCTGCGAGAGATGCTATTGTGTGCTTCGTCCACACAAATACCAGACTTTATTGCGCACGAGAACGATGGCTGCTATCATAGTTGCTGATCATTTTCTCGTCATAGGGCTGTTCATCGTATATGGATTCCGATATCGCTATGCGTGTGTGTATGACCCAGTTTCTGGTGTAACTAGGCAAGTAACTGTGTTGACTGATTTTTACAAACAAAACAAAGCGATTCATGATTTTTTGTTTGGCGCATTGATTGGTGTTGGGTTGACTGCTGTGGTGGTCACAGTGGTGATTGTAGCAACAATGATTACAGCAGTGAAACTTCGTCAGATTGTGACATGGCGTGCTGAAACATCGGTCTCTATCACTTCAAGGGAAATAAATCTGACTAAAATGCTAATTGGCACTTCGGTCCTTTTCGTTGTCTGTGTTTTTTTTCCAACTGCTTTGACTCGTTTCACAGTTTCCGTGTTCCCAGAAATCAACCCAGGACGACGAAATCATAATTTCTTTAAGCTGTGTGTGTCGATTAGTCAATTATCCATGTTCATAAACTGCAGTTTTAATATCGCTGCATATTATGTGATGGGATCTCGATACAGACAAACGTTTTGGTCACTGTTCGGAAGGCAGATCCCGTACGTAAAACCTGTGTCAAATATCCCCAGTGTCTACAAAAAATGAAAAGTGACAGTATCAATCTGACAGACAGAAAAAAAAAAAACGAATGAAATATGGTTTGATTTGGACTGTTGCAGAGAAGCTCTCTCTCTCTCTCTCTCTCTCTCTCTCTCCCCTCTCTCTCTCTCTCTCTCTCTCTCTCTCTCTCTCTCTCTCTCTCTCTCTCTCTCTCTCTCTCTGTCTGCACGTAAGTTTCCTTCTGATATAACGTAAGGGCATACTATGGAGTACAGCACAATACAACACAGTACAGTAAAAATAAATCAATCCAAAATGATCTTTTCAATGGAGTGCTCCTTTTGTAATACTAGACCTGCACAACGACAGGCCCTGACACCAGATCTTCACACAATGTTGTTTCGACCTTTAGGTGACTTCAGCTCTAAACATCCTCAACTTGACCTTAAGCTAAAGCTAAAACCTGTCCGTTTTTGTCAGAATGTCAATTTAATCCATGCATATTTCATTCTACTTTACGTACCGGCCTTAATCCACGTCTTGACACGATTTCTTTACTGCCTTTAAAACTGACCTTGGTTTTATATTGAATCTTATCCTGTTCTTGAGATGAAAAAGACCTAAAACTGTCTTTTGTTCTAAGTTTTTTTCTTTTTTTTTTTCTTCATTTTTTTTTGTAATTGTGACTCCGGATCATAATTACCCTCATTCATTGTTCTATAAATTTGTGTACTGACACCATTTTTGTTCAAAATCAAAATGTTTCATTTCAAGATTATGAGAGCATTTTTCCATTTGATATCTTAATCTTAATTCTTTAAAGAATGTTTGCACTGAGGGTCTTATTTTGTTCATTCTGCATTTATAAACGTAGAATTTTCCCAGTAAAATTATAATGTCAAGAATTTCATTTGTTTTTGTGTTGTCTTCAGTGCCAAAAAGAATCATTTCGATGTTAAATGACAGCCTGTGACAAGTTACAAGTTTTTCTCTCAGAATTAGTTGTAGCTCTATCCAAAAAGAACAAGAAAGTCACAGTTATATACATAGCGTTGTATGGTATCTTTTCCTGGTTACAAAAATTGCACATGTCACTGTTAACTATACCCATCTTCTTTAAAACGATATTTGTCGCTAAAATTCTGAAACATGTTCTAAGTTGAAAACCACTTTGGTTATTTTCCGATATTCTTCTAACTTTTTTAAAAACTTTTCCCCAAGCAACCAACCAGTATACTGTCTTTCTTCCCAGAGCACAAAAGGCTTAATATTTAGACTTTCTATTTTATTAAGTAGGACATTATATATAGTACGTTTTAGTTCCTTGGATACACAGATTATCGAACGTATTGCCTTTGTGCAGGAGTCGCCTACATTATCATCAATGACAGTTTATCTTGTTCTTTCATACTATTTAATTGTATGTAAACAACTCATGTATTCTGAGAAATTTACTATGCTATCGATATTGTGTGAGAAGGCTCTGTAAATCAAGAATTCTCCATGCTGTCTACAAGTTATTTGATTAATACATTCCTATGTGCCCAGTCTTTGTAATGAAAGACTTCATTCGCAATCTTAAATCTTTCATTATAAAAGATTGGTTCAGCTAATAGCTCATTTCCGTCCTTAAGTTCGGTTTGTCTACAAAAGTTTACATACGCTGAGAAAACATATGTCCAGAACTGGTTAGACATGTTCGGTTTAAATCGTTTGGGTCCGTAACTTTGTGTTAAATTAATTTCTTGACATAAAAACCTTGTGTACATGAATCCACTTTCGGGGTTGAACTGTGATCTTTCTCAGCCAAGCTAATTGTAATGCCTCTATGTATGCCTTGATCTCAGGAATGCCAATGCCCTTCTTCAATTTTGTGCACAGAGTACTTTCTCTGGATTTTTTCCGTTTTTTTCAGCCCATACAAATCTGAAACACATTTTTTCTGTATTTGTTTGATCTGGGTATCTGGAGGATTTGGAAGCAGTATCCAGAGATAGGTGAGTTTTGATAAAAATAAAGATTTAAGTACCGCCACTCTTCGTAATGGTGTAACGGTGAACAGATGTTTTACCTCTAATAACTTATCTTTCATATCTATTTCTGTGACTCTTCCGATATCGTTGGTAAACCAGAGCTCTAATATTTCAAATCTAAGAGGATTCCATTCCATCATTCCATATCTTTATTCACAATATATACGGAGGGTTTTTCTTGCTACCTAACCATAGGTTGAATGTTTTGAGTAACTCATTTTCAATCCTAATATAATTTCAAGCTCGTTAAGCCTTTGGAACAGCTTTTCATTAGAGTTTCTGTCATCTTCCAATGTAAAAGATGTATCATCTGCAAACCGACAAATCTTAAATTCTGTGTCATCCACTTAAAAATCTCTTTAGATCTCTGTTATCTTTTATTTTACAAGCAAGTATCTCCGCACATAAAACAAATATATAGGGTGATGTTGGATCTCCTTGCCTCCAAACTCTTTCTATTTTGAAATTTGTGGAGATTTTCCCCATTTACTAATACATTAGCTTTTATGTCATTGTAAAAGACAGATACCCATTTACGTATTTCATCTCCCAAAACCAAATCTTTTTAGTGTTTTATCCATGTGTGACCAACTAATGGAGTCGAATGTTTTCTCTAAGTCAAACCTATATCCTTACTATCTATTCTACCTAAACCACTTGAAAAAAACACATACACACACACGTATCTCAGTTCATGAAGAAAAACAAACTGTTTCACCCGCTCCAGTCTGGATTCCGATTCAATCACTCCTGCCACACAGCATTTATCATGAAAGTATGAGTCATGGCTTTCAAATATGAACCAATCACAAATGACAGGGGTGACTTTCTTGAATTCAAAAAGGCGTTTGATTTTGTTGATCATTCCATTCTTCTAAAGAAAACTCTCTAGTCTATTTGAACCATACCCTGACAATCTCATTATTCCAATCATACTTGAACGATAGGACTCAGTATGTGGTGCTTAATGGCAAACCTCCGCTTCAGACTTTGTCAGACATGGAGTCCCACGGGGCTCAGTACTAAGCCCCATCCTATTCTGCACTTCTTCAATGATATACCATTGTCCGTATCAGATGAAAAGGTCAAGACAGATTTATTTGCTGAAGACTCGTCACACCAAAGGAATGGTAGTGATCTACAGACAATAGAAACTCCTCTCCAGGAAAGTCTAAACGGCGTGTCAGACTGGTGTCATTCAAACGCAATGGTCATACGCCCAGCCCAAAGCAAATCTATGATTATAGCTACCCGCTAAAAACATCAATTGACTCCTCTTTGTCTAAAACTTCAGTTGAATGGCACTTCTATCGAGCAGATAGATGAGCATCAAGTATTAGGGGTAACGCTAGATAAAGGATTGAAATGGCAATCTCATCTCAATAACGTATGCAAGGTAGTCTCAAAAACACTTTTCCTGTTATCTCAATTAAAGCGCTATGTCAACAGTACTGTGTTTAAACTATTCTCCGATGCACACACATGTCACGTATCAATTACGCTTCAACAGTGTGGGACGGGAGTAGTGAGGTCCACAAAAAGGCCGAATTCTCTCCACATGTGTGCATGCAGCAAAACTACTCCATCCAGCTGTGTCTCTAACAACAGACGACAAACTAAAAGTGCTGAACATACTTCCTCTGAGTAAGCAATTGGAATTCAACAAGGCATCATTTATGTTTACAATTTTGACAGATACTATGCCATGTTATATTTTACAAGATCGAACAGCTTTCCTTCTTTCGTATCCACGCATGATCTATACAAAACAAGCCTAACTCACTCTGGACCATATGTCTGGAACTCACTTCCACCGAATCTACAAAATACGAATACTTTAAAACTTTTCAAGAAACATTTGCATGAATATCTTATATCTCAGTAATTTAATTATTCGATTAAAATTATTAGCGCCCATTCGCAAAGTCTTTCCGTGAACCACATTTTGAATACATCGTCTAAACATATAACCTACCCTGTTAAATCGCTCATCCCCACTCCCACTCGTAGTTACCGCCAAGGACATAGACGAACAAAGCACAGGACAAGATACAACGCATTTCGACCTCTTGGGTCTTCTTCAGGAAAAACAATATTTAACGTTTAGGACAGTACGAACAAAGAACGCAGAGTCACTTATCTTTCCATGTGTTTGGGACACATGGAAAGATAAGTGGCTCTGCGTTCTCTGTAAATCAGCAGAGATTAAATGAATTAGAAAAGGTGGGTGCTAACTGTAAAAACGAGGGCGACAGATAGTACATATATCATCCTCCGCTAGCCGCATGGGAGGACCATCGTATTCTCCTGCAGAATACAACCATTCATATCACCTGTTCAGAGGCCTTTCGGCCGATTCGGAACCGTCACTGACATGCGGCTGATTGTGTCGGTGCTCCTTTAACATGAAGTGGAGATATACCACAGTCTATAATTCTGTAGTATTTTTACCAGCACAGGTTCAAAAACAGAATCCAAACGGCGCCCATAGCACCCAGTAAAGGGTAGAATGCATGCAGCCACGCACGCATGAAAAGATGTAAAATGAAACTACTACTACTACTACTACTACTACTACCACTACTACTACTACTACTGCTGCTGCTGCTGCTGCTGCTACTACCACTACTACTACTAGTCTCTCTCTCTCTCTCTCTCTCTCTCTCTCTCTCTCTCTCTCTCTCGCATACATCATCTCCCAGTTTTACACACGGGGAAGAATTGTTTCCAGTCTTGTGGCCTTTGGTAAATCTGTCTGTGTGGGGCTTGTTCTCGTCTTTTAGAGAGTACAGCCAATCATCATGTTTCTAGGGTGTGTCTGCTCTCAGAAGAAAGCGAAAGCCAATGAAATATATCATGGAAGGGGAGTTGTCAACTGGTTAGAAAGGAAACTACTCAACACGTGCAATGTGAAATAATACAATTTAGGTCAATTATGAAAATGTCTCAGATCTTGGAGGCTTTAAGCCTCTTTACACCGATGTGTGAAGTTATGTCGCCTACCATTTGCATCACCTGGGACAGACGCATGCAACAATGAATTATTCGACAATTTCACTGGAATCACATAAGCAATCAATAGGATGGGGAAGGGAACTACTGTGGCGACGGTATTTGTGATGGAGAATTGGGTGGGGAAAGAAACGGGATGGCATCACCTTGTGTCGAACCCAGTCACAGTTACGTCAGGCTTCTACAGGGCATTAGTCTGTTGCGTTGAGCTCATGCAGGTAGGGCATGACGTGAATGTTGACAGCGTTTTCACCTTCTGACGGTATGGAACGAAGACAGAAGGAAGGAATGAGAGGAGTGGGGAGGAGGAGGAGGAGAGGGCAGAAGGCGTATGTGTGAAGACTGGCGTCGGAAAAAAAGGTGGAATGGATAAAGCAAAGGAGAGAGAGAGAGAGAGAGAGAGAGAGAGAGAGAGAGAGGGAGTTGAATATATGAACATCTCATCACAAGTTCAATCTTGTCAACACTTCATGCCTACGCACACTTAACATTAAAGTTGTGTGTGTGAGTGTGTGTGAGTGTGTGTGTGTGTGTGTGTGTGTGTGTGTGTGTGTGTGTGTGTGTCTGTCTGTCTGTCTGGTGGTGTGTGTGTGTGTGTGTCTGTCTGTCTGTCTGTCTGTGTGTGTGTGTGTGTGTGTGTGTGTGTGTGTGTGTGTGTGTGTGTGTGTGTGTGTGAGAGAGAGAGAGAGAGAGAGAGAGACAGACAGACAGACAGACAGACAGACAGACAGACAGAGAGAGCTTTCTGAGAATTGTAGTTGGATGAACGCAGAGGCAGTAGACTTCCTAGTAGATGGTGCCCTGAACATGTTGGATCAGAAAAGCCCTAACAGAACAGTACCAGCTCTCCAGTGTCTCCTCTGGTGGATTCCTTATAACAACCTAATGTTGACTGCTCTTTGTGAATTACCGTTACTGACGCTATGATAGTACAGGCCTGAATGTTGCTGCGTTTTACTGAGCTGGAGTGAATGGCGTGGGGGTAATGCTAGTGGGCGTGGTCAGAGCACAAATGAGGCCTCTGTGGTCGGCTAGGCTATACGCAGCACAATTTGAGAGACATGGAAGTTGAAAAGTAAAACATAGAATGTGGAACATTAAAATCACATCTATCATTCAGCCACTGCGACAATGTTAGGAATTTTGATTGTGTTAAACAATATAGAAAAAGAAAAAGAAAACAGACAAAAAGCGTCACATTCTTTAAAATCATTCGTTCACGGAGCAAACGAAGCAGAAAATAAAACAAGGAGCCATGCTGTTAGGTTTTGTATTGAAAACATGAAAATAGTGGGGTAAGGCCCTTATATTTAATACCTTATGATAAAAAAAAACTCAGACCATTCGACATCTGTTTTCTAGAACCACAAAATTGTGAGAGTGGAAGCAAGCAGGGAGCACATGCAGCACCACAAGGCATGACAAGACACAGAAGGAGAGGACAAGGAACAGCCAGGCAGGGCAAGCTGAGCAATGTATTTGGTACCCACTAGCTGTATGGAAACAAAAATGGTGGCAACTGTTTCAAAATTTTTACCGATGAGTAGACAGGTGTCAAACGGAAAACCAAACAAGAAATGTACAGAACATGAACTTATCGGACTCGTCCCTCTGTTACTTACCAAAAATGGACTATTAGAACTCGCCCCTACTTTGCTCACAAGACGATGTTTTCAATTCATTTTAGACATACTTTGAGGCTACTGGTGTGCCATTTTTAGTGCGTATTTGTTGTTGTTGTTGTGTTGTTGTTTTCTCTTAAAACCTCAACTTTTGATTGATTACGCAATGGATTACTGAGTCAGTGTGTCCAAATTTATTACTATGTCTATAGATACCAACCTTTTTTCCTTTTTACATGCAATGATAAACGTAGGTTCATTACTGTTTTGTGTTGTGTTCATTCTTCCGTTAAATTCTCCAAGACTTGTTCCAGCAGCACACGGAAAAGAATGCGTGCTAAGTTTTTTGAATGCTGCTTATCACTGACATTTTGTCGGTATCAAGTAAATTCTTTAATTTTTCAACGTTCTGTGTGATAAATATTTTTTCTCGAAAAAGAAAAATCCATTTCAGAGGCACCACACAGAAACAAATCGTCTCAGTATCACCTGAACTGACAATCAGCACTGGTCTACGTTAACAAAATGCATCCTGCATTCGTATGTTTGCATTCTAAAGATAATAGTCCAGGGCATTGAGCTTTCGATAGTACGATGATAACATGACCAAAATGCACATATAAAGACAATGGAGCCAGATCATATCAGTAAGAGTAAACCTACGACTTGTTCATCTTGTTGTACCACATGGCACGGGTTCCTCAAGCTGGGTAATATGTTCCCAAGGTAGTGTATCCTGAGGCTGGTCTTCAGTGCGTCCTCGTACCTCACGAGAAATCTGCCTTGGTCTGATTCAGTAACCTCTGCCTAAGCAGGGCACACTGCAACATTTAAGGCACTCTGCTGTCTTCCATGGAGAAGACAAGCCCCTCTCGTTACAACAGATTCTTGATGAATAGACCTTAGTAAGTCCATTCTCTTCCAGAATTTGAAAGTTGGACACTTTGTCTTACTTGGACCCTTTGCCTTTCCACTTTATGAAGCAGACCTGCGACCTTTGTCTTACTGGATTCTTTGTCTTGCCACTTGATGTAAAAGACCTGCACCTTTGTCTTACGCTGAATTCATTTCTTTCAACTTGATGTTGAAGACGTGCCACCTTTGTTTTAGTTGGACTTTTTGTCCCGCCATTTGATGCAGCAAATATGCGACCTTTGCCTTTCTTGGACTCGTTTTTCTGCCACTAGATTAGCAGACCTGCCACATTTGTCTTACTTGGACTCTCTGTATTTCGGCTTGATACAGTACGTCCTGCACAAGGAACATTGGCGAACTCGTTCCAGTTGTCAGACATATTTCCAGTAGGTGGTCCAGGTCTTCAGTAGTTGGCAGAGTAGTCAGAAC
>JADBJO010000111.1:49561-57061 GCA_016801955.1 Conus betulinus
TTTCCAACTGCTTTGATTCGTTTCATGGCTTCCGTGTTTCCAGAAATTAATTCAGGGGCGACGACATCATAATTTCTTTTATTTGTCTGTGTCGATTAGTCAATTATTTATTTTCATAAACTGCAGTTTGAATATTGCAGTGTACTATGTGATGGGATCTCGTTACAGAGAAACCTTTTGGTCTCTGTTGGAAGGCAATTAGATCCACAACATAAAACAAAAACATTTCCAATGTCTGCGCAAAATGAAAGCAACAGCAACCTATGCTGCAGAAAAAAATGAGTCAAATATAGTTCGATTTAAACTGTTTCAAATAGGAAGCGGAGAAGGCTGCCCTCTCTCTCTCTCTGTCTCTCTGTGTCTCTCTGTGTGTCTCTCTCTCTCTCTCTCTCTCTCTCTCTCTCTCTCTCTGAAGGGAAACATGACTTTTTTTTTACCATCTTCCACTTGATCGTGAAGCATATATTGTTACCAGTGGAAACATATTAGAGGGAGTAAAATAAAGAGGCTGCCAGTCTACAAATGGCCACGGAAATGTATCTGTATTAAATCAGGGAAGTTAACTGAGGTAACGCCAGTGGCGTTCTCACAAAACGACAATATCAAAGAAACAGAAACAATTTGTTACCTAGAGTTTGCCAAGTGAGTGTTAATCTATAACTTCTATGACAAACGAAAACGTGAACTGTCCTGAGCTGACGTCTTTTGACCGTATATGTTCATTGATACTGATCTTAAAGAACAGTATGTCGATCAGTGTTCAACCTTGCGATAAATTGTAACCTTTTTTCACTGGAACAGAAAACGGACTGTTTTCTCTGACAATTGATCATGTATAATATACATTGTTTTTCTTTCAGACTCCAATGAAATGGGAAGCTATTGTGTACTGTACACCTGGAGTAAAGCTCACGACACAAGGCAGAAGTTCTGTCAGAGTTATCTGCTTTGTAAAAGGTAAACTGTGTCTTTATTTCAAATCATCAAATAGGAATCTAATTTTTTCATGCATTCTGAGAAATATGTTTAAAACGGTGTAATGAACGTGACTTTAGGATTGAAATTAAATACAGGTTTAAGGTCAGGGTTGAAAAGTAATGTTAAAAGCATGGTTAGGGTCAGGATTAGGGTTATGGTGGTTTGAACTATCAGACCTTTGATACTTCCCACGTTAGGATAAGGGTAAGAAATGAAATGAAAGTCGGGTTAGAACTGAGGTTTATTTCGAATTGTTGTTAGGCTTTAAAGTAGGGATAGAAGTGTGAGCAGGGTTAAGTTTAAAAGTAGCATTTGGGATACTGTGGGATCCTTCCCTGGTGGCCTGCAGTGGTGGTGTAGTGTGGAATGGAGCGCAGGGGCGAGTGGGCTGGGAGAGAAGAACTGCTCAATCGCCATGAGTTCTGGGTCCCTCACCCACCCCTGTTTGGACAGACTGGTCAACAGTACTGCTCTATGATTAACAACAATTATAATTGCCAGCCGCTTTAGTTGCAACACCAATAATTGGGGGACAAATACATAACTGATAAACAACAGCATACATACACCATGGCAATAATAATATCACACAGCATTGTGTAAATGTTCTCGCAAAATTCATGTCCTTTTTTTTTTTAAAGAATGTAACTGATTCATTACATCGCGGCAGCTTAGCGACATTTAAGCAGTTTAACAGACACTCGTCATGCACGTGCTTTGAATTCACAACTCTGTATTGCAGTCACAGCAGACTGTCAGAATTCAAGCCAAACAATGTCATAATGAAATAACATCCCTGCTAGTCGGGGGATAAAACGCTTGGCTTAGTGGCCGTGAAACAAACCAAAATGGTGTCGCCATGTTTTTTGTACTAATAGCTTTAAGTAACAAAGGTTTGATATTTTTCAGGGACCAGCAGAATTTTTGTACAAAGATCAATTTCATTTTTTTAATCAACTCGGTGAACTTTTTTTTTTTTTGACCCAGTGGTAGCGACAGATCAATTTTTACACATTATGAACACATAGGTCGTATTGGTAATGAACACGTGATCATAGCTGATAATTCGAACTGTACCTTGAACACAGTGTTTAATATACGAAACTACTCAGCAGTGAAAATAGTCCAAGGACCCGGAAAACATTTATATCATGACAGCATATGGCCTGTTTGACCTCTTCACAGAAGTGTGTCCAGATAAAAGGATGCACACATGGCGTAAATTTTGATTCAACAAAACAGGCGAGGCTGCACTATTTTCTAATTATTAAGGAAGTGTTAAAACAACTAAACGACGTTTCTTTTGACCCAGAATAAAGATCAGATCATTTCTTAGTTACAATACTTTTGGAGCAAAATCGGTTTCGACATTTATTTTAATATAGAATATGTCTTTGAAAAAAACTACTTATTAATGTGGTTCGAAAACATACGCAGTACCAGTTTACAATAGAGATGATATTAATGATATTATGGATGAAAATCTGTCCTTCCAAATAATTAGCATGAGAAAAAAAAATAAATCGAGAAGAACGAGCAAACGTATATTTGCAACTTTGAAAATAGAAACTACTCGTAAAAGCCCATACCCCTTCCAGAGAAAAACAGCAAGAATACCATCTTAAATTAGAAAAAAAAAAACTGCACAATGAGGTAAAACAATATTCTTCAGACCTGTACAAGTTTCAATATGTGTATGATAATGACATCACTGCTGAATTCCCTGATGCTCCAAATGTAGCATGTGAGGACAGTGAATCGGGGTCAAGGTCTGATGACCTATCAGGAAGCAGCCACTACATTGAAAAGACTAAAAATCTCTGAAAGCCCTGGTCCTAATAGATTCATGTAGAATATTTAAAATATTTTCTTTGTTCATATTGGCAGTTTTCTGTTGTGCGCTGTGAAAATTGTCGATCTCACAAAGACAAAGATCTATCACACTTATTCCTAAAGAAGAAAAACCAAAATGGTTCATTGAAAAAAACTGACGCCCCATTTATCTCCTGAACACTGTGTGTTAGGCTGTTCCAGTTTATATCGCTAACGTCTGGAAAGGTACAGCCAACGATCATAAATGGCAATCACAAAGGTTTCTCGAAAGGTCACTCTACATGCGACTGCATCCGGTTACTTTAAGATACAGTACTGTACACTGAAAAGGACAATATTCCAAAAGGCTTTTACTAACTGACTTTGAAAAGGCATTTGACAGCGCTTCTTAGTCATTCCCGCAGAGATGTTTACATTTTCTTAATTTGGGTGAAATATCATAATTTGGATTAAAATCGTTTATTCACTAATTAGAACATGCATTACAGCTGATGGTCAATGCTGTCCATGGCTTGTTACATGAGAAAAGGTATAAGCAAAGGAGATCCATCCTCTCCATATTTGTACCTAATATGTGAGAAGATTCTATCGTGATTCGTAAAAATATACAGACTCGGGGAGAGGGGAGTGGGGGGGTTACGATAAAAGGTAAAGAAAACTTCCTCCGACTGCATATGCCTTACCTTTTTCATTTATCACAGGTGAAAGTGAAAAGTCATGGAAGCGATGCCCCTCAGGTAACCGCATATACCGTTTCTTTTTGTCCCAGTTCAGTGAGACCGGCTTACTGGCTGCATATAAGCTAGCAAGCCGTGGAGCAGCTAGATATGTGCTTCAAATTAATGATGTGACACCTGTGAAATGCGGTGAACAACAACTAACCTGTGAACAGGGACGCAGTGTGTGTGTGTGTGTGTGTGTGTGTGTGTGTGTGTGCAGAATTTAGGTCTGTGCCTCGTATTTTGTATTTGTACTAGACGAAGATTTGAACAAGGTATTCTTTCCCGCTTAAATTTGGCGTTTTGTGGCGCCTTTGTCTAAAGAGGACAAAAACAATACAAAGCAACGACAAAAAAGCCAGTCTGTCATCATCATCATCATCATCATCTTCATCATCATCATGGTGGTCGTTGTTGGCCTCGTCGTCGTGTAAGAAAGGCTATTGTTGGAATTAAAGAAGATCAGCCGTTTGGTCATTTGAGAGAGAGAGAGAGAGAGAGAGAGAGAGAGAGAGAGAGAGAGAGAATGCGTATGCAAATTGTTTATTGTAGCTAAGCTTGTTTAGCACATCCACAAAGGGGGAGCAGGTGGGGGGGGGGGGGGGCGGGGCTAGAGGGAATCGGACTGTACAATAATTATTTCGAAATGAGTGGGAAAAAGAAAACAATAAGGAAAGATCGAAAAAAAAATCATCATCATAATACGAAAACCAAATCACGGGAGTATGTCGAACACAAAGTCAGAATTATAACACAGACAGCATCTTTATGAACACAGTACTTTCCGCCACAATCGTTAACAGTCACAATGTATCCTTAGAAGGATTTCCTTTTTCAACAGCACCTCCCCGAGTCAGAGTCGCTTTGCCCTTCCTCCCTGAATGCATGAAGAAGACTGTCCGGTCTCGTCCTCTCTTCAAGACATGCCAGAATTTTCTGGCCAATGTTCCGGGGCCGTGTCGTTTGCTGTGATACATCTGGCACACAGTGTTGATGGTCCGTACACTCAGAATCTGTCCCACACATCTCCATGTTTTCCCTTAAGCCCATCCCTGCCTCACACACTTCCGTGTCACAGGGTGTGTACGAGTCTTGTTCTCCTTGAGTGACTATCGCTGCTCGTGTTTCTATGTAATATTGTTTGTGTCAGTTTGTTCACTGTCGTGACTAATGTCACTAGGAAACATGTCTACAGGAGTGGAGAGAATGGTTTCTATTTCGCCAAAATGTCCGCGGGAAAAGTTTTGTTATTATTGGCAATAGCGGGGTGGGCAAAAATAAACCTGAAGGGGGCGATGAATTTGAAGGTTCACGCGCCTTTTTATATCCGTGTCCAGTCCGTGTATTTCTGCTCTTCTTTCAAAGTTAGTTAGTTAGTTAGCTAGTTAGTTAGTTAGTGTGTGTGTGTGTGTGTGTGTGTGTGTGTGTGTGTGTGTGTGTGTGTGTTTATATAAGTAAATGGCGCGCGTGCATGCGTGTGGGTGTACCTTTTTTGTCAAGAGGGAGGATAAAGAGAATAGGGTCGGATGAACAGAGGACAGGTAGAAAGAAGGGGGGTAGGGAGTTAAGGAGGAAGGAAAACAAAGAGAGCGGGGAAGGGGTGTGGAGAAGTGAGGGAAAGCGAGACTGAGGGGGTAAAGTGGGAACACTAATAGAAAAGGGGGGTGAGGGGAGAGAGATAGAGAAAGAAAGAGAAAAGGGAAGGGAGAGAAACAGACAGACAGACAGACAGATAAACAGACAGACAGACAGACTGTCAGAGAGACACAGAGAGAGAGACCGAGAGAGAGAGACAGAGAGACAGAAAATGACAATGACAATAACAGTAACATTCTACATTTTTCAAAACTTAGCCATGCTAATCTATTTGATTAACACTAAATATAAGAATACATGCGTCAAAAGCTCAAAAAGAGAGAGGGGGTATGGCAGATATATGGAAAGAGAGCTTCGATGTGGTGAAAGTAAAAGAACGAAGAAGAGAGAGACAAATAGACAGACAGACACACACACACACACACACACACACACACACAGAGCACAGAGAGAGAGGAGAGACGAGAGAGGAGAGAGAGAGGAGAGGGGGAGGGAGAGCGGGTGAGACGAGGACGAGCATCTTCCTAAGACCAAAAGGAGACAAACAAAGGAGACCCATAAAACCCCGGAGACAATTGACAGAATCAGTGAAAGCAATCTCATATACAAACGCTAAGCTACTCCCCACCTCTTCCCCTGCCCCTCTTCCCCGCTTATCTTGAATCGCCCCTTTACATCGTGAATGTGCAGAGAACAGAAAATGTGGAAACTGGTTTTCCAGTGGGCGCAGACAATGCTGAAACTTCCGCCTAGTCTGTCAAAACATTTCCTTTTTCCGGCCGGAGCGGGATTTCTGAGTAACCCGGACATTGTCATCGTCTTAAGGTCGTGTATGGTCATAATCAGTCGTATGCACCGGATGTCAATTTTCAGCCAGCGTCAAATATGTAATATAAGGCCTACTGCTAATCAGAAGCATCAAGTGTGTGTGTGTGTGTGTGTGTGTGTGTGTGTTCGCGTGCGCACGCGCGCGCGCGCGCATGTGTGTGTGTGTGTGTGTGTGTGTGTGTGTGTTGTGTGTGTATGTGTATGGGTGTGTGTGTGTATATGTGTGTGTGTGTGTGTGGTGTGTGTGTGTGTGTGTGTGTGTGTGTGCAGTATTTCCGTCCCGACTATGCAGTATTGTTAAATTCATGTAGCCTACCCAGTTTGGGGGGAGGGGAGGAGTGGACAGGGTTGTTTTCGGGGTTGGTTTTTTCCTTTTCTATTTTCTGTAGTTGTTCGTTTGTTTGATTGTTTTACTTTTTTTTTTTTTTTTTGTCATCTCTTGCTTTGTCTCGCCAAAACACGGAAAAAGAAGAATGAAAATCATTCGGAATTCTCTCTCTTCTAAAAGAGACCATTATCAATAATTGTAATACAATTATGATAAGGAGGAACACACACACACACACACCACACACACACACACACACACACACACACATACACACGCACACACACACACACATACACACACGCACGCACGCACGCTCGCTCCTCTCTCTCTCTCTCTCTCTCTCTCTCTCTCTCTCTCTCTCTCTCTCTCTCTCTCTCTCTCTCTCAAAAGTTTGCACACTGATAAAGAATGAAATTTCTCTCTCTCTCTCTCTCTCTCTCTCTCTCTCTCTCTCTCTCTCTCTCTCTCTCTCCTCTCTCTCTAGCTTTATTGGTAATCATAGTTACATATGACCTCTCTCTCTCTCCCCCCCTCATTCCCCCCCCTCTCTCTCTCCTCTCTCCTCTCCCCCCCCCCCCCCCCCCCCCCCCCCCCCCCCGCCCGCGCGCGCGCGCGCGTGTGTGTGTGTGTGTGTATGTGTGTAATGTAAAACTTAAGTTATCAATTAGAAGGGGGGAACTGTCTTTTGTTTGTCTGTCTCGCTGTACGTCAACGCTGCGCGCGCGCGCGCTCGCGAGCTCGCTCGCTCGCGAGTGAGAGAGAGAGAGAGAGAGAGAGGAAGAGAGAGAATGTGTGTGTGGTGTGTGTGTGTGTGTGTGTGTGTGTGTGTGTGTGTGGTGTGAGTATTGTTTTCTGTTTGCTTATATCTGTACACTGAGTTAAACAATCAATTTGTGTATATATGGGAGGGAAGGGGGAGAGAGAGGAAGAAGAAGGGGAGGGGGGGGTGACAAGGGGGAAAGGGGGAAAAAAACTTTTCCTTGTCGCATCAAATTATGTAGTTATAGCCCTTTGGCATAATGCGACTTCTTTTTGTGGTGTTCAAAACATAATTTTCGAATTGATGATGATGATGATGATGATGGGATTATGATAATGATGATGATGATGATGATGATGATGATGGTGGTGGTGGTGGTGGTGGTGGTGTGGTGGTGATGGAACATTGATGCTTTTAATAACAATGACTGTTGCATCATTTTTATTTTGGTTGCT
>JADBJO010000111.1:62061-67061 GCA_016801955.1 Conus betulinus
GTGCGTGCGTGCATGCTTGCGTGTGTTGTATGTCTATGTGTGTGTGTGCGTGTGTGTACGCGCGCGCGCGCGCGCGCGCGTATGTGTGTGTGTGTGTGTGTGTGTGTGTGTGTGTGTGTGTGTGTGTGTGTGTGTGTGTGGTGTGTGTGCCTGTGCGCGCGCGCACGTACCTTGTCGAGTGTAATGAGCGTTCATACATATCCACACACACACCACACACACCTTCTCTCTCTCTCTCTAATCTCTCCTCTCTCTCTCTCTCTCTCTCTCTCTCTCTCTCTCTCTCTCCTCTCTCTCTCTCTCTCTCTCTCTCTCACTCCTCTCACACACACACACACACACACACACACACACACACACACACACACACACACAGCCACACACACATCATACACATACACATACACGAACGTACGCGAACACGGGTGCAAGCATGCACGCATGCATACATGCAAATGCATGTGTTGGCTGCCGCTTTCTTAGTTGTTGTTTATCAATTCGATGTTAAAGGATTAATGCGTTATTGTTAGTTCATATTTAGTAGATTCTCATTGATTTTCATATGTATTTATCTTTGATACTCATTGTTTGGTAATTATCCAACATTTTAACCTACTTTCCCAATGCAGTAATTATATTTCAAACACTTGTACACACTCATGCAAGCACCAACAAACACACATGTGTTCATATCAAACTTTTACATGCAGTCAGCTCCTCCCCACTCACTCTTCCTATCCCTTCCCCTCCCCTCCCCCCATCCTTTCCCACCGTCTAATATCACCTTTAGTGAACAGACGTTAAATAGACTAACAATAACAACGCAATGCCCAGTAATGGCTCGTTCGTGTTTATTTGTTATTTCCCTTCTTATTTTCCCAGTAATGCATTAGGGATGTTCTGAAGTGAACGATTCCACAAAAGAATGAAATACATGCTTGTTCGCGTACACACACACACACACACACACACACACACACACACACACACACACACACACACACACACACGAACACACGCACACACACATACACAGGGACGCACGCACGCACTCACGCATACACGCACGTACATACGCACGCACGTACGTACGCACGCACGTACGTATGTACGTACACACACACACACACACACACACACACACACACACACACACACACACACACACACGCACACACACGCACGCACGCGCGAATACACACACACACACACACACACACACACACACACACACACACACACACACACACACAAAAGGCACTTCCGTTAAACGATTTGCTACGCTTTAATTGTGGAAAATCCCCCCCCCCCCCCCCCCCCCTCTCTTTCTTTTAATGATAGTTATGATAATGCGAACAATAGCAATGATGATGATAATAATAGCAATAACAATATCTGCACGGTTCACAAGCACTCAATAAAGCCGCTGTCTTTTCGTGCACTGAGCGACTAGCTCATCGTCCGTTTCTGACGATGTCACACCATCCGACACATTCCTCCCAAGATCCGACCAGTCGTCAGAGTCGTATTGCTGACTGGGGGGACCTCACTGTCATCTGCCGTGGACACACATTCTCTTTGCAGTCCTCATTCGTCCTGGTTGTCGTCGTTGTCGTCGTCGTTGTTGTCGTCGTTGCATGGTATTCGGAGTCGTCTTGGGAACATGGCGGGGACTGCTCTGTAAGGATTCTTTGCAGCTGTCGAATGTAAGCAATGGCACCTCTGAGGGTGTCCACCTGAAATGATAATGAAAATAACAATAGATAGATAAATAGATAGATCGACAGAGGGATAGATGGATAGATAGATAGATGAGTGGATGGATGAACAGACAGACAGACAGAAAGACAGACAGACAGACAGATAGATAAACAGATAGACAGACGGACGGATAGATGGATAGTCAGACTGATTGACAGGTAAGCAGATACGCATAGATTTTCAAAAAGCAATTTTCAGTCTTCGTAGATTTCTATCCCGAGAGCCCTCTTTGGCTGTGTCTTTTCCATATCCATTTCCTTTGATTTGTTGATAAATCTTACGTCTACAATTTTCTTTTAAATTCTTCTTTTCGCCTTCACTAAGCATTCCTCACTTGTTTGTTTGGTTGTTTGTTTGTTTTTTATAGACACCATTTACCATATGCTATAAAATGAAGTCGATTCTGGAGTGTCCTTTCTACTTATGTGGAAGTGCTACTCATTAACTCGTGACCAGCATGAAGTTACAAACCTGATGAGTTCTTTACTAAGCGAAACAGTTGTGGCTAGCTGGTCGAGCTGACCTCCACTTTGGTGGAAGAATGAAGCTCACAGACCACTCACCCACTGACTGGAGGAGTACTTCTCCCTCCCCCTGTTTCCCTTTAGTAGTACAATTCTGTGTTTTTGAAAAGTTATACATGTTAACTACAACGATTTTTCAAAACGTTTGTTCCACTCCCTGTCTGAACATTAGAGACATCTCGGTGAAGGCTTCTGAATCATATACATAAAAAGACAGACAGACAGTCAGACAGACAGACAGGCGGACAGTCAGACGGACAGACAGATAAATAGATACACAGAGATAGTGTAGACAAAGATAACTAAAAAAGAATAAAAACGACAAAGCTGGGGGGGGGGGGGGGGAGGGGGGGGGGCTGGGGGGGGGGGGGGGGGGGGGGGGGGGCTCGTTCTGAGTGTGTGTGTTGGAATTGAGCGTGTGTGTTTGTGTGCATAGTCTCTCTCTCTCTCTCTCTCTCTCTCTCTCTCTCTCTCTCTCTCTCTCTCTCTCGCTCTCTCTCTCTCTCTCTTCTCTGCGCGCGCGTGCACACGCGCGTGCGAGTGTATGTGTGTGAGACCTTGTGTTAGATAAAATGTGTGTGTGTGTGTGTGTGTGTGTGTGTGTGTGTGTGTGTGTGTGTGTTCGTGTGTTTATCCATGTGTTCGCCCGCGCGTGCGTGCAAAATCCCTCTCCCCCCCCCCCCCTCCCTCTCTCTCTCTCTCTCTCTCTCTCTCTCTCTCTCTCTCTCTCTCTCTCTCTCTCTCTCTCCTCTCTCTCAGTGTGTGTGTGTGTGTGTGTGTGTGTGTGTGTGTGTGTGTGTGTGTGTGTGTGTGTGTTCGTGTTATCCATGTGTTCGCCCGCGCGTGCGTGCGAATGTGTCTCTCTCTCTCTCTCTCTCTCTCTCTCTCTCTCTCTCTCTCTCTCTCTCTCTCTCTCTCTCTCTCTCTCGCCTTTTTCTGTACAAGTGTGTGTGTGTGTGTGTGTGTGTGTGGTGTGTGTGTGTGTGTTCTCTTGCTTTACCGTGTGCGTAATCCACCAGACTACCCAACATGAGCCTACACATCCCTGTCCAGACTGAGTTCTCACCTTGCTCAGCCGTTTGTCTGCAGCACCAGCAGCGGGCAGGTGTTTCTTCAGTCTGGCATAACCTTCGTTGACGCAGCGCACCCGGTCTCTCTCGCGCTCATTCCTCTTGCGGGATGAAGCTAGGTTCGGACGCCGCGGCGGCGTGAAGCGCCAGGGAGCCGTGCAGCGGAAGGATACACAGCGACCGGCAGGGCTCCCTGGACATGCGCGCTTCCGCTACATATCTGAAAAGGAAAGGTCCTCTTCATCATTATTATTATCTTTATTATTGTGATCATCATCATAATCATTATTATTATTATTACTATTATTATTATTATCACCATCATCACTATCATCACCATCATCATTATCATTATCATGATCATCATGATATTATCGTTATTTAAACGTCAACAATATTTATTATGGTCGCTGGAGGTTGTTCTTATCATTATCATCATCTATATCATTATCATCATCACTCAAGTTATTTGTTTAAATGCAAATAATTATTAATTTGATGGTTAGGGATTGCTTACTAACCCTAACAGGAGAGAGAGACACAGATATTTTGACACACTTTCATATTTTATCGTCATTACCAAAGTCTTTTGACAAGGGGGGTGGGGGGTACACAGAAACAATCACATTTCCCTCTTCCTTTCCTGCAAACAAATAGTACACATTCATTCCTAGTGCGTATCAAATCAAAAGGTTAACAAAAATAAATAAATTCGTAATATTATGTCCTCACGCACAGGAGTAATGCAGTAGAGTCAAGGAGAGAGAGAGAGAGAGAGAGAGAGAGAGAGAGAATTCACATCCTTTGAACTGAAGTCGACTCATAATTCAAATCTATTTAGGGGTTCTTTCTTTCCAGCAAGCTTACTATCCATCCTGCCCCCACCCATCCCCCCATTCCCACCCCCACATTTGTTCCCCCTCCGTCACCACGCTACAACACCCCACCCCCGCCGCTCTCTTTTTCTCCATCATCGGAACACCATCAACTGCAATGCGTTCAATGAGAATGTGACCTAATAGCACAACACTGACATCGCCTCGAGCTAAATTATGAGGGTAAGGAACAATAGATGTTATTGTGTTGTATTCTACTTGCTGTACAGACATGGATTTTCTATTTCACATGTTGTGGGAAAACTAGATCTCGTGTCTGATTTTGCCCTTCGTGGTTGCAGGTACATTATGTTGTACTCAATGCTGTATTCCACATGCTCCACAGACATTTGTTTTGTTATGGAGAAAACGAATCTATTTTGTCTGCTTTTGTTTGCACTTATGATTGCAGGCATATTATATTGTACTCTATGCTGTATTCTACATGCTGTTCGGAACAAGTTCTAATTTTTACTGGGACATTATATTGTACAGTGCTGCATTCTACACTTTCTATGACGCTATTCTAAAGCGTGTTATATTCTACCTCAATGGGGACATTATGAATTTCCCTTTTATAAAGGCACTATACTTTGAAAGGGGCACTGCATGCTTTAGCTAAATATGGGCACTAATAAGAGCATTACACTATTAAAAAGGGGCACTGCATACTTCACTTTAATATGGGCACTAATGAGGGCATTACACTGTAAAAGGACACTGCATGCTTCACTTTAATATGGGCATCACATATTTCATTTTGATATGGG
>JADBJO010000111.1:77061-87061 GCA_016801955.1 Conus betulinus
ACGTGTCCAAAAGACGACACTACATTGGCTTCAGTGCTTGTATATCATGTTAGTATGGTCTTTTGTGAATGGCTGGTCTTGTGAATGGCTGGTCTGTTATAATACTGACACTGAAAGTGAAATTGTAGTCTCAGTGATTTTTTTTCCTTCTTCCTCCCTCCTCCCCACCCCCTCTCTACCCGCTCTCTTGCCACAGTTTGAATTGTCTCAAGGAGTTTCAAGATACTGTAGACAGCAAGTGAGAATTAGGCAGACTCTGTTCAAAAATACATTGTCTTTAAATTCGAAATCGAATGCGTACTTACAGTCTAATGAGTTGAAGATGATGGCCTGCTTCTGGGATTTATGTATTCATTGCGGTAATGAATCGGTTTTGCTAGAAACTACTACTACGAGCTTTACATGCATCAAAAAATAGGTCGCTTTCTCATAAGGCTTTTATCAACAAATAAAATAAATGAATGAATGAATAAAGCCAACGAGATTAAACCACACACTTTCCAGTTTGACACTTCCTTCTCGCACAACGCTAACATGTTTGTCCAAACAGTAAAGCTGCTCACAATGCTTCTTGTCAACGAAATCCGAGGAAGATCACAATATTTCTTCGACGTATTAGCCGTGTACATAGAGCTGCCATGTTTAATACCGACAGGGCATTGTACTCTGTGTGAGCGTGTGTGTGGTCGAATCCGTGTCATGTGAATTCATTCCCCTGATTTGAGAGCCCCCACCCCTCCCCCTTCCCTTTCGCTCCTTCCCTCGTGAGAAAAAGTGCAGGTGTTGGATAGAAATGGAGAGGTTTTGTTTTTTTTATTTTATTTTACTCTTTTATTTCATCTCTCTCTCTCTCTCTCTCTCTCTCTCTCTCTCTCTCTCTCTCTATTTTTAATGGCACTGACATACGCGGGTTGCTGCTTTTTCTCTTTCCTCTCTTTCCCGTCTTTCTTTCTTACTTTTCGAAAAAATTTTCATGTTTATTTCCTCCCAACCCCTTTCTTTCTTCCGTTTTTTCCCCTTTACTTTGTTCGTCTTTTCCTTCTTTTGTTTAATAACTCCATTTTATTCCTTCTCTCAAAAAAAAATTTCTTCATATCCTTTCTTTTCGTTCTTCCGTTGTCATTTTTATTTCTATTTTCTTTTTTTCTTTCTTTCTTCATATCTTTCTTTCAGTTTTTCTCCTCTGACATCTTACCATCCTCCTTCTTTCTTCTTTCTTTTCTTCAGTCTCTTTTTGTCCCCTCTCCCACCCTAAACACCCTTTTGTTCCCCTTTCCTTCTTTCTTTTCGCTTCACTCTTTCTGGGTTTTACCTATTGTTTTTTTTTTTTTTTTTAAAAGATTTCTTTTACCCCTTTTCTATTTTATCCCTCTCTTTTTTTTTTCTCTTCCCGCAAAGCATCCTTAGTTTTCCCACTTAAATGACATCACCTCCTTTTTGAGGTTGTCTTCTCATCGCTTCTCGCGCTTACAGATGATCAATCTTTCCTGATCATTGGTCTCTTTTCATTATGGAGTGAATATTCAGACTGCTCTCGCAACCGCCCAGAAGACGTTACTATTTTTGGTGCAGTGGAGGGTTGGGATGTGGGAAAAGGGGAAATGGAGGGGGGTGGGTGGGGAGATTTAAAGATTTGGGCAAATCAAAGCCCAATACTGTCATAAACCATTTCTTAAACTAAAGAGACAGAAATGAAATGCAAAGACAATGCATAAACAACTAATAAGTCATTGATACACAGTCTTTTGCTTTTAAACCCACATCCGTCTTCCACACAAACAAGATCAATGTTGTGTTTTAAGCTAGAGTTCAGAAAGGAGACCTTCCCTATTTCCGCTAAACACTCCCCCCCCCCCCCCCCCCCCCCCCCCCCCCCACCCCACACACCCACCCCACCCCTCCTCCCACCCCAACCCCCATGTCTGTCACCCCTTTCCCCTCACGCCCTATAAATAATAACGTCTGTTGATTGGTGCATGAGGTGGTGGATATTCTCAATCACTGTTCTACAACGTCCCAGCGACAAAGCAAGCGCACTACCCGTACAGTACAGACAACTGACCAACAGAATGGTGGTCCCGACTGCCAGACCTGTGGCCAGCATTGCCGTGCCTGGACCTTTCACAAAGCGGCCCACCACGTCACGCCTCAGAACACCTCTCTGCAGATTGTCCTGGACCTTCCGGTGGCTAGGTTAACTTGGAAGAGAGCGCGGACCTTCCGTACGAATTGCGGCCCAGCCAAAAATAACCCTTCCTGCAGACAGACCGTGGATAATTTTGAAAAAAAAAAAAATGTTATACAAATTGGGGGTTTTGCCTTGCACAATATTCTAAAGTGACTGTTGTTGCTTATGTTTATCTTGATTTTCTTTTAACTTTGTCAATATGTATTTATCATCAATGTCCCACGAGGAAGACCTTGGTAAAGTTTGTTTTAACTCTTTTTTTAATGTGCGTTTACACACACACACACACACACACACACACACACACACACACACACACACATATATATATATATATATATATATATATATGTGTGTGTGTGTGTGTGTGTGTGTGTGTGTGTGTGTGTGTCTGTGTGTGTGTGTGTGTGTGTGTGTGTGTGTGTGTGTGTGTGTGTGTGTGTGTGTGTGTGTGTGTTGTTGTTTCGTTTGTCTTGTTTTGCCTACCTGTTGATTTACCACGGATGATTTCCCCATTTGAATGTGGACCTGGAGAGATTTTATATTTTCGTTGCTGTAATTGTTGTTGTTGTTGCTTTATCTGTGTAAATCCGCTTTCATGAAATGGATAAAAGTAAGAGAAGTGAAACGAAAGACACAACGCAAACAAAAATGTGAAGATGGGTGGGATAGAACTTCTCAAGACATTCCTTTTATTTAAACTTTATTATCTCAATTTGAGAAATAATTTGTGGTCACACACATTCACAGCAAATAAACAATAATTTAGCACATTACCCATTTTCTCACATATGACATACATTCATATAGAGGAATTTGGATTTCAATTAAACATCTTCTCGGTTCATGAATCAATGGACAGGGGAATAAAACTTTGTTTAAATCTGACACTTCTGCATTTAACCGATCGATATCTTCGTCCTGACTGAAGAAGGTCATACTGATTTGCAAGAACGTGGGTCTGGTCACACGTAAATCTTCGCTTTACAAACAAACACGGCACCTGTATAGCTCACTCAGACTTTTTTGTCTCTCACCAACGATTTTTCCTCCCACGTTCACCACTTTCTCAAGCACATTTCTGCTCTTCACAGTCAACCCACCATACCAACACATAAATGAGAAAGTTAGAACAGATTCCAAGAAGCATGAATAAAATGTCCGAAGAATGTCAGTATTCACATGAAATGATCGCAGCTTGCGAAGACAATATAATCTGGTTTGACATTTTTTGTGGACATACTCAACATGGGATTTAAAATTCAGCTTATTATCTATAAAAGTTCCTAAATATTTGTATGATTCAACACGTTCTACTTCAGCACCTTTGATAAAAAAAAGGGGGTGGTACAGCTTTGGATTCTTTCTAAAATCAATCAACATTTCTTTCGTTTTTGTTACATTCAGATCAAGATTAGTTATGATCGCACCAGTCAACAAATCTTTGAACCTCCTTGAAGTAAACAGAATCAGAGTTGGAAAGATCCACAAGTGCTGAGTCATCTGAATATTTAATGTACAAAGTTGAATCACTTCCTGAACAATCATTTGTGTACAGAGTAAAAAGCACTGGTGATAAAAAACAGTACCCTAGGGTGCGCCAGTTGAAATGACTCTGGAAGACGAAACAACACTTTGATATCGAACAGACTGTGTCCTCTGTGTAAGAAAATCAATATTTGTGTCTGTTGTGAACCTATGTATGGTGTACAACCATAACTTAAAACAGCCAGATCTTTTTTTTTTTCCAACTAAAACTCATTGATTCCCTATCGTTGACGGAAAGTTTAAACCTTACCCCATCCTTGTTTTGTTCTGGAGACTCATGCAGATAGATTAGCACACGTAAACAGAGGATCCCGTTCCCACGTAACGGACCAAAAGCTGTTATTACCTGAGCAAACCTTAAGGACTCTAGATCGTCCAGCTAAGTGATCCAAAAATCTCAGCGATGTTTATCTTTATTCTTAATCACACAATCTTTAAGTGAGCTGTCCGCGATCGGCGAGTTACTCTCATCTCGCAGACCCAAGATTCACGGTGGAAAATGTTACAACATGCACCCGAAAACTGTTTGGGTATGCACAAACGGAGGTAACCATAAAAAGTTCTCCTGTATCATAAATAAATCTGTAATTGTTTGCATGGGTCTGTCGTGGAAATCTGTTAGTGCTTGGTTGACCTGAATTTGCATGTCGAATCAGAGATATACGGTTCGTTTCGTACGACCGTCATGTTCCAGTTCACAATGGTTTGAAGACAGCTAGAATGAAAAATAGGACACATTAATTCCACAAACTTTTCAAAACAGTTCCCAAAAGGTCTCATGATGATCTATTTTAGTCCAGCACTGTTGAGAAGTATTGTTGCACGATGTCTCGCGATTAAGATCAAATTGTTGAAACCCCAGCATCGGTATGTAGTCCAAGGAAATTCAGCATCCTCTAGGATCTATATAGTGGTAGGGTACTTGGACTTGAAAAAAAAACAGCAGCAATGATTCGTCACTATTCCACGACCTCTTTATACGAACTGCTAGTTCCATTGATAGAGAATGGTCTTTCAGAGGCAAAAATCAAATGACCCGAGAAAGAAAGGTAAACCACCGGTTGCCATTTTGACGAGGGAACTTGGCAGTCTGTCTCACGCAAGAGTGCGTGGCGCTTCCTGGATTTGTGCCGTGAAGACTTCCCGCCGCTAATGGAGCGAGACGGGAAACAACGTGTCGTCCAGGCACTCCCATGTCACGGGTGAGAGAGCTTAGACATGTTAGGGAGAGGGGTAGGCGTTTGGAGGTCAATTGGCCTCGGACAAGTGTCGATTAGAGAGCCGTTAGTAGGCTGGTGTTGCGGTTTAGAGAGGACTGGACTGTGACATCTCAGAAAGTATTGAGCCAGATTTCTGGGGTACCTGAGTGACACAATTGAAGCTGGGTTCTCTGGTTGTTCTTGCTCAGGTCGTAGACCTGTCACCCTTTCCGCCTTTTCAGCGCTAAGCTTCGTCCCTCAGGTGGATTGTCTCGGCTGGGGACTTTAGTTCTGGCACATTGCTTTGTGACCCCCTCTTACTATTTTTTTTTAACCGAAAATCTTTTGATTCGCCAGCAGACTACTGTTGCTTTTTAGTTCAGACACTACCACCTTCCTGACCCTTCCCGGTCTTTTGCACATGGCCATTATTCGCATAGTGATGGCTGTCATTTCTAGTTACTCTTACTTTCTCCATTGTCGTTTCTAAGCAGACGGGGTTTGTTTTAAGAGTGTGCGTGCGTGTGTGTGTGTGTGTGTGTGTGTGTGTGTGTGTGTGTGTGTGTGTGTGTGTGTGTGAGAGAGAGAGAGAGAGAGAGAGAGAGAGAGAGAGAGAGAGATATTTTGTCATTACCAAAGAGGTCTTTGAGAGAGAGAGAGAGTCTTTGTGAGAGAGAGAGAGAGAGAGAGAGAGAGAGAGAGAGAGAGAGAGCACAGCACAGCACAGCACAGCACAGCACAGCACAGCACAGCAGATTTGACATGTTCATTGATGTTGGCCGTATTCGGTGCACGTTTTGTTTCAAAATTTCACGTGTCGTTTCATATTCCTAAAAAACGTAAGCATAGAAAAAGGGAAATCCATGCGTCTAAATATTCCAAAAACTTCGAGAAAAATCGAGAAATTAGATCATTTTAGAATGCCTCAGATATGTATTCCACGCATTTTTGATTGATTAGGCTTCGTCGCGGTTTTCGGACTTCTAACATAATCATCATATTAGTGAGTTTTTGACAGAAAAGGATCGCTCTCTAAATTTTGTTGGAATTAAAGGACATAAATCTCTGAGACCGTCTTAAGGTTCATGTGCAGATAGAAATAGTGGAGTGCTCTGTTGAGAGAGTAAAGGCGTCAAAGTTATTATACCCAAATTGTTCTTTCCTCATTCCGGGTGGGGATTTCAAAAAAGGTAACAACCTTCTCTCGTCTCATTCCTTTCAGCTGCCGTTATACGCCCACTTGGAAGAACAGTTGTTTTTTCGTTATAACAGAGTGCACGGAAAACTGTGGCGAAAGTGTGGTTGTGCTTTGAGTTGTTCTGGTTTCACCTGTCAGCGAAACAGCAACGAGTGGGGCTGCGGGATGTGCGCAGTGTTGGCTGGTGGTGAAGTCTTTGCCTGGTGGGCTATGCAATTATTAAACAAGGCCTGGTGCAACCATCGGAACGCTGCTGTGGAGATATCTTTTCGTCATGTCCAGCAGCTATCACATAATGGCATCTGCCAAGAAGCAGTTATGTCCCTTGTCGTCTTGACGCAATACGCAGTGCGTGCCTACACCCTGTGTCAACACAGCGCAGGTTTTCAGGGTAGTGCAGGATTGCTCCCAGCTGGTTGATTCGGCGGTTGAGAAAAGCACTTCTCTGGGTGCCACTGACTCTTTAGGCTGTATCTTTTTCATTCCTTTGTTTTTCTTTTTTTTGATCCCGTAAGTTCTTGAATGTAAAAAAAAAAAAAATATATATATATATCAAAAATATCACTAAGATGCCTAATAAAATTCTTAAAATGCTCGACCCCTTGGGGAGCAACATCTGTTAAAAAAAATAGGATGCTAAAAGGGAGTTTTAAAATCGACAGCTCTGTCGAGAGCGCTGGCTCTCGTCAGGATGGTTTTGGGTTGTCTACTGCCGGTGTTATATGGCCCAATGTCACTGTTTACACGTGCGGGTTGGCTGCACGTGTTGTTCGGTTTTCAGGTTGTTTACAGTTCAGGGTGCGTTTGCTGACAACGATTTCCATTTGTGCCTGCGGTTGTTTACTATTTCTACTTTAGTATTTAGAGTTGCTAAGTGTGTTTGCATAGTATTAACCATTTTTCTGTTGAACATAGGTTGCATCTTATAAAACTTCCTTTTACCATCCTATTTTTTAAACATATATATATATATATATTTGAGCTGACCACTCAAACTGTTCCGTATCTTTTGATCTCCCTTGCATCCTTAAATGGATCCTCAAGCATAGGCTCAAAGATTGACCATTACATTTTATACTGTTTGCGTAATATATTTTAGTTTTCAACAACTTTTTTCCTCTCCACACTTTCGTTTTGTTTAATTCTACTACCTTTCGCTGGCTGCTTTGGGTGCTGTTGGATTCTTTTTCGAACCCTTGGCAGTCGGAACACCACAGAATTATGGACTGTGGTGTGTCTCTATCTGACGCCAAGAGCACAGACACAATCAGCCGTGTTTCCTTGATGAGTCCGATCCAGCGGACGAAAGGCCTCGGAGCAGGCGATACATATAATTATGTCTTCGAGGGGACGAAAGGCCTCGGAGCAGGCGATACATATAATTATGTCTTCGAGAGGGATTGCGATCGAGCAGGCGATACATATAGTTATGTCTTCGAGAGGGATTGCGATAGTTTCCTCATGCAGCTAGTGAAGGGTCTTTATATTATGATTTTTTTTTTTTTTTTTTTTTTTTCAAATCTTTGCCAAATCATTACTATAATGATGGAAGAAGAATTGATAGCCTGCACTTGTTTTCCCCACTACTTAATTGCTCAGCATTATATATATATATGCAATTGCTAGATTTCTTCTGCATTATGATGCAAGATCGTCCGACACAGTACAAGGCTTTTATTTCCATATGAAAGTATCTACTGATCTCATGTCAAGTGAAGACAGGTAACTATCATTGTTAACATATTTCAGAGAGTGGGGAGGAGGGGAGTGTGTGCGGGTATATGTGTAAAACAAAATGAAAAAACTGAAAATAATTAAGTCTTTTGTTTCCTCTATGTTGTTTCCTTTGTATAATGCTTCACATCATCAGAGTGTGCCAGTACACCACACATTAGTACATTAACAAACCCAGACACTTTGTATCAATTGCCGAAACACTAAAATCAGCAAAAATATGTCCATTTGTAAGAGAACATACAGACTATAAATGGTGTGTAAAGAGATTGGTTGGGAAAGAAAAAAAAAAAATTTTTTTTTTTTAAACTAGTAGTGGAAATTGTTTTTTTTTCCGCTTTTTTTTTTTTTTTCAGATGAAGAGGACAGTGTAAGCACCAAAAATGAACAGATGGATTTTGGCCTTAGGAAAAAAAAAAAAGTACAAAAAAAATCACCACCTTAGGTGCTCCATTGATCTGAGAACTGACGCCACACACACACACACACACACACAAAAAAAAAAATTAAAAATGACAAGCGAAGAAGAAGAAAATGGTTAGAAAAAAAATAAAAAAGAACCATAGGTGTTATTGTGATAATGCTAAAACAATGTACTATTCGATGTAGTCTTCCAGGTCAAGCTAAGGTAGTGCACTGCAACTTTCTCTTACTTATCCAGTAAGCATAATATCCATTTGAAACCGTAGAAATTCCGAAGGAAATACACTACCCGTACCCTTTAATGTGGTTTATTTTCATCTGCAGCTTGACGGTGATTGTGTCGTACAGAGGAAGCTGTTGTTACTGTTGTTGTTGTGTAAACTGTATCTGTAAACTCTCTCCATCCGACCTACCTGGGCCTTTTATCCTGCAATGGCATGTATTCATCACACATGAGCCAAATTACCCCTTTTCTTTTTAGCGGAGGAAGAAAAATCGAGCGGAATGACTAGCGACCTTCTTATAGCCCAGTTATATCAACTGTAAGGATGTTAGTAGTTTAGCTATTACGTGGTGAACTACTGTTGAATGTTATCTGCGTGTGCTGCTGTGTTTGTTGTTTGTTCGTTTTGTTCATGATGAGGGACTTTTTCATTTTCGAAGTAACAGACCGGAATTAATGGTATGGTCGATTACGCTATACAGAAATTGACTGAAAGCAGCCCACGACTGTTAGCAATTTGAATGTATCCACTGTGAGCTAACATTTGACTCTCTCTCTCTCTCTCTCCTCTCTCTCTCTCTCTCTCTCTCTCTTCTGTGTGTGTGTGTGTGTGTGTGTCTCGGCTCGCGCGCGCGCGCGCGTGCGTGCGTGCGTGCGTGCGTGTGTGCGTGTGTGTGTGTGTTTTCTGCTCTCAGAATCATAACAATCCCATCCGCTCTTTCCCAGCCCAACCCCTCTTCCCATCACCAGACCACATTCACCTCCAAGCTTCCACCCCCCGATGCCGTCCTCCCCACCTTCCCCCTCCCCTCCCCCCCCCCCCCCTTCTCCGCACGTCTCTTTCACTAACAAGAAGTTACATCCTCTATTTTCAGTCCCTGACTGCAGGCGCGTCGTTAGCACGCGCCACCCGGATTAGCACCCGTCCTATGTTGACCCAGCCTGACAGCCCCATGCTTCAAACAGGTAGATTATCTGCCCCTTAAATTTCAATACTCCTCAGACCACTAGCGTCAACAGAAACGGTGACTATCCGTCAGCTGAAGCGACTGTGAAAGGGAGCGTACCGTACGGGACAAGGGGAGTTAATTTGCTTGTTGTCGTTCTTTGTTGTCCTGTAATGTTTTATGCGAGAGAATTGAGACTGTAGTACCTGCCAGTTAGCAGAGGTTAGTGTTTCTATATGTGTGTGTGTGTGTGTGTGTGTGTGTGGTGTGTGTGTGTGTGTGTGTGAGAGAGAGAGAGAGAGAGAGAGAGAGAGAGAGAGAGAGAGAGAGAGAGAGAGAGAACTTCATTTAACATTTTTCCTGTCTATTCTCTAGCGACAGAAGCCAGCTCTTTGTTGTTGTTCTGTTATCTGGCTGATGAAACACACTAATTTGTAGTTCTGGTTTCTAGTAATTGATGCCAACTTTTTGTGCTGTGTTCTCTAACAATTGAACCTAACCCTTTTTGTTGCTCTGTTCTTTAGCAAATGAAGCCAACTT
>JADBJO010000111.1:94561-117061 GCA_016801955.1 Conus betulinus
CATATACATCAGGTAAATAAGGAGTAGTGTGGTAATGTGTTTGTGTGTTTGTGGATGCACTCTGGGCAAGTGCTGGGGGTGAGGGAGGGGGGTAGGCACGTGCTATTTTTAGATGCCCATGCCAAGTAGGCGAAAGATCCCGAGTCTGGCTATAAACTGGGATTCCTGCATGATGAAAACGTTAAGACTTCCACATGATCGATGCTCTGTTGTGTATGGCTGAAGCGCAGATTGGGTGGTTTGCGTCAGTAACGGCAGAGTCGGCCAGGTATTCGAAAAGGTGCGCGTCAGGTGTGCAGTACATCTCACCTACATAAACCTCACTGCAAGGTTCACAGTAGACAGCGTATCTAATGTTGGGCATCTGATGGGAAATACATGTTTAGTTTTGAAAGAACCTTTGGGGCCATGTAGAATCGTATTTGGCTAGGTGAGAAGACACATTCTGCAGCTGAGCTCTGAGCAGGACCTAATCTAGGTGCACCCGACACACCACGGTCAGTTAAAGACGGGTAGTGTCATTATCCTGCACGACCATTTCCTCATAATCTCAACAGCCACATTTTCTGTGTCAGGAGCTTTAACTGCCCTTCCTAACTTTAGGTACCTGGCACCGATTCATCAGTCTCTCTTATTTCAGAGTAGTAGTTCTCCTCAGAATCTTCTGGCTGCTCCCTGGTCCTGTCCTCAGGACAGGGTACTGGGGTCAAATAGTTTGCTCCAGCTGGACTCGAACCTTGGGAGTGTTCCTCACTGTCGGTTCTTCCTGCCAACATACCCTGTCCGTCTCGGGGGAAACTGGCGGCAGCGAGGTTTGGAGGCATTCGGTCGTCGATATTGTTGGCCGAGAGGTCCAGTCCAGCGTATTCGTGTATGCTGAGCCCGTCTCTTGATCCTGTGTGGTAATCTGCTGTGCTTGATGAATCTCTAGATCGGGGGGACCGTCTCGTTTTGCTGGTGCCGTCTCCGTCTGGAAGTATACAAAAACAACGACGACAACGGTCAAAAAATGTTCCATTTTGTTAAGACTGTTGCATTGAAGGGATTTATGATCAACACGATCTTTTCAGTTTCGGTTTCACTGACGACACGTTTGTGGACTTGCCCATATGGACAATGAATGTTACGTGTGGTATACCATGAGGCTACGGTGTAGAGAAGATAAATGCAAGATGGGTGTACAGGCCCAGGGTATCGCTCCTGTATCTGTCAATGTTTGATTCGTTTCTCAGCAATAAAGCTCCCTTTCGCACCCATTCTTCTCCATCCCTCTGAAACTAAAATTCCACCTACCCTTTCGACTACCCTTCAGCGCGCGCGCGCGCGCGCACACACACACACACACACACACACACACACACACACACACACACACACACACACCCCCATGTGGTCGTTCCTGACTTGACTTCAACGTAGAAAGTTAAGCTTGTCACGATGCGAACACTGCACTCTGTAACACTTAAACTTTTATTTGTCATCGTCTGGGACTATTTCCTTAGAAAGAATCATCAATGTTTTTAAACGACCGATTCTCTTGCGCATCTGATCAGCTGCTCTTTCAATTGTAGTTATGCATACACTGGGCGGGTTCACGTCAGTTTTAAACCTTGTACAATTCTTTTGTTTTGAAACCTTTGTAATGGAAAAACTGCATATTGCAGCGTTAGCCCCTGTGAGATAGGATGGTCACCGAAGTCAGTTCCAGCCCTGGCTCTGTACTCCTGATACTGCCTTCATTACAAGATCAGCACTAGAAGACGTCATTATTAATGATGGGTGGGTTTGTGCTAGGAACTGGCAGGTTTTTTTTTTTTTCGTATAGAAGAGGGCAACAAACTGAAATATTATTTTTGCAAAACTCTGTCCTAGACTGGCAATCCGCTAGGCAACACCAGTGGACGATTGATGCCGTTGTTGGACAACAAAAACGATGCTCCTGCTTATCTAGACGATTTCACATTACCCTTTCAGAATGGGGGTTATTCCGGTCACACGTCGTGTTGAGTGATAACATATATTTTTATTCTTTGTTATCCCTTTACTGTGGGTGTTTATTCAAGGACTGTAATACTGACTGTGTTCAAGAATAGTTGGGATTGTCCCGTCATACACACACACACACTTGTCCATTTATATATATATATATATAGAGGAGAGAGAGAGAGAGAGAGAGAGAGAGAGAGAGAGAGAGAGTGTGTGTGTGTGTGTGTGTGTGTGTGTGTGTGTGTGTGTGTGTAATACTGAACATATAAGTAAGTAGTGGGGGGAAAACAGGTGGAGGCTAACAATTCTTCCATCATTATAGTAATGACTTGGCAAGATTTGAACTTTAGAAGAAAAAAAAAGGTGGGGGGGGGGGGGTGAAGATGAAGAAAGTGGGAAACATACAATGAGAAAATATATTATAAATATGAAAACCCCTCACTAGCTGCATGAGTGACCATCATAATCCTTCTCGAAGACAGATCTACTCATATTGCCTGCTCCTAGGCCTTTCGTACGCTGGAGCAGACTCATCAAGGAGACACGGCTGATTGTGTCTGTGCTCTTGGCGTCAAATAGAGACACGCCACAGTCCATAATTCTGTGGTGTTCTCACCACCAAGGCTCAAAAGGAATCCAACAGCACCCCAGAGCAGCCAGCGAAGGGTAGTAGAATAAAACAAAACGAAAGTGTGGAGAGGAAAAAAGTTAATGGAAAAAACTAAAAACATTATGCAAACAGTATAAAATGTAGGGGGACAATCTTTGAGCCTATGCTTGAGGGATCCATTCAAGGATGTAAAGGAGATCAAAAGATATGGAACAGTCTGAGTGGTCAGCTCTGCTGTTCAATAATCCAAGCATTGTTAACAGCTAAGAATTGTGCAGATTAGTGCAGAACAACCTTTAATTGGATCTCCTAAGAGATGCAGTCTCCACTGATTGACCAAACCATAGAAAATACTGAACAATTAAGTAGTGGGGGAAAACAAGTGTAGGCTAACGATTCTTCTATCATTATAGCAATGATGTGTGTGTGTGTGTGTGTGTGTGTGTGTGTGTGTGTGTGTGTGTGTGTGTGTGTGTGTGTGTGTGTGTATACTGGTTCTGTCCCTTCATGGTCTGTGTTCAGGGACAGTGGTATTGTCCCTTCATGGTCTGTGTTCAGGGACAGTGGTATTGTCCCTTCATGGTCTGTGTTCAGGGGTAGTGGCATTGTCCCTTCATGGTCTGTGTTCCGGGACAGTAGTTTTGTCCCTTTATGGTCTGTGTTCCGGGACAGTGGTATTGTCCCTTTATGGTCTGTTTTCAGTGAATGTGGTATTGTCCCTTCATGGTCTGTGTTCAGAGACAGTGGCATAGTCCCTTCACGGTCTATTAGATTCCATCCTTCCCATAATTTACACCCTCCTTCTCTCTTTGTTCTTCCTGTCCCCCCACTCCCCCCCCCCCCCCCCCCCCCCTCCCCACACCTCTCCTCCGTCTCGTTTTCCTTTCTCTCTCTCCTCTTAGTATTACTATTAGTATTACTATTATCATTACTATTATTGATATTTGTTTTATTATATTTCTGTATTATACTTTTATCGTTAGTTCTATTATTACCATTACCGCTACTTTTGTTGTTAGCATTATTATCATTATCGTCAATACCAGTGTTAGTATTAATTATCATCGTTAGCATTACCATCACCATCGTTATCGCCACTATTACTATTGCCACGACAACCATGCTGTTCGACAATCCTCTAACCCCTCTCCTGTCTCCTTACCCCAACTGCTATTGTCATATTATCACCGAAATTGTAGTATTACTCTCTTTTTTTTTTTATTTTATTTTCAGTAATCTTAACATCATCGTTATCATTATCATCCTATCATCATTACTACTTCGACTCACGGATTGTCTCCTTCCCACAGCCTCGTTTTCATTCAACGCCCATCTTGCACCGAAGTGAATGAAGATAAATGATTGCTCGTCCAATTTTTTCGTTGTCCTGAGTGTTGTGTACCCTGCCTGAAGAAGACCCCAGGTCGAAACACGTCGTGTTTTGTCTTGTGATTCGTTTGTCTGCGTCTTTTGGCGGAGCCTTAAAAATACTGGTTTTTAATTCATTTGATGTTTTGGCTTAAAGAAGAGACAGGCGACGTCAGTCCTAACCAGGTCAATGGCTGTGTGATGGGTGTGGTGCAGAAGGACAAGCAATCCAGGGGGACGGAGACACAACGGCACTGACCAAGCCCCCCGATCGTTTTCTGAGAGGATAGAGTCCTTTACACTTCCTCTCTAAGAATATACATGTGAATTCAATGGAAAATTACAGGTCCAATATTGTTTACAAGCACACAGAAACAGAAACTGACACACAGATATACAGACACACACACACACACACACAAATGCGCGCGCGTGCGCGTGCGCGCATGCACACACACACACGAACACTCACGAGCGCGTGTTTTTTTTTTTTTTCAAATGATTTCATGACTTTCTCTCAGTTCTTCAGACATATGAATCTCTGTAAGCTCTTCAGACATGTCATTGATTTCTGTTGGCCCTACAGACAATATCATGGATTTCTTGTCGTTTTGTAAAGATATGTAATCAATTTGCCTTTGACGGATTTTTTTTTTTTTAAGGAATTCCTGACAGTTCGAAAACATACGGACTTATTATAGCCCTTCATTACTTATAATTGATTTTTATTAGTTCCTCAAGACCTATCTGGGTATCTCTAAGAATTCTGTCAGTTCTTAAAGACGCAACACGAATTTCAGTTAGTTTTTAGTTGATATCACAGGTTTGTTAGTTTTTCAAGAGATATCACGGATTTCTGTTTAGTCCTCTAAAACATATCAAGGATTTGCATTAGTTCTTCCAGATTTATCGTAAATTTCAATTACTTCTGTGAGGTTTATCACGAATTTCTTTTATTATTTCTTCAAAAGTGATCACGGATGTCTCAGTTCTTAAAGTCTTAACATGAAAATCAGTTCTCCATCAGAAGATAAAGATGGGTTTCGTTCTGTTTACATAATACACCAAAGCTACGACGTTTTTGATCATTTAGATATGGTAGAAAAGTGTCGTAATCAGTAATATCAAAGCTACACGCAACATGAATCTGATCATTTTCCACACCACAGAGAATAAAACGTGTGTGGCAACATTCGTTGTTTGTTTAAGCAGGAGAGAGAGAGAGAGAGAGAGAGACAGAGAGAGAGAGAGAGAGAGACAGACAGACAGATATACAGACAGACAGACAGACAAAAACAGATAAAGACAGGGAGAAAGGATAGACCAAAAATGGGGGCAGATTTGGGTAAAAACACAGGGTACACACACACACACACACACACACACACACACACACACACACACACACACACACACACACACACACACACACACACACACACACACATGAAAGATGATGTGACAGCTTAAAAATAAGTATGCGAAAATGGTGTTAGAAGAAAAAAAAACCGTTGGGTGGGGGGGGGGGGTGAATGCAATCTTACAAGCAAAGAATTTTTTTCAATAAAAAATGAAATAAAAAAAAAATGGTATGCGGAATGACTAACACAATCTTCATACTGAATTCTGATATTTCAGTAGGTGGTTAGTTTCATAGTTTTACTTGTGATTAACCTACTCGTTTCTTGTTTTCCTCCACACTTAGTTGCCTTGTTTTGCAATGCCAGAGGCATGAATTGTCATGGCTGTAGAATTCCTGGGAATCATCTGTACTCTCATTGCCACCCTTTTCCATTCCCTGTTGAAAACGGTGTGTAAAGTACCCCTCTGAAAAGCAACCAGTGCCATCAGTAACGGGCTTATAAAGCAGTTTTACTACGTATGTTGAATCAGGACAGGCACGACTGACTAGGAGAGACTCTCGGCAACAGTGCTGTGTGTTCTCTAATGGGTTGGCTGCCCAACAACGATCTGGAATCGAAAACTCCCAGAGGGGCCAAAGGTGCTGAAACTGAACGAACGAACGAACGAACGAAATGTTATTCCACCAGAGGAATCACATAAGCAAATTAGTACTTTTTTTCCACTCAGCCCATGGGACAAAATTAATAGACAAAAAGAATTAGAATGCACATAGAAAACACGTAAGTTGTTCTAGCAAAAACAGGAAAGAAAAGAGAATGCACTAGTCAACATGCAAAGTATCAAAAGAACAGATTGCATGCATGCGTGTGTATGTATGTGTGTGTGTGTGTGTGTGCATGTGTGTGTGTGTGTGTGTGTGTGTGTGTGTGTGTGTGTGTGTGTGTGAGAGAGAGAGAGAGAGAGAGAGAGAGAGAGAGAGAGAGAGAGAGAGAGAGAATGAGCCTGCGTGTGGCTATATGTAGTGAAAGTCACCGCTGAGATGATACGAAAGACCAGGCAGACGCTTTGTTACTGATGTTAGCAAACATAACAGAACATTCCAACACAAAAGACCATACGATCAAGTACATTTTCAGCTGTTGGCGTCAGCACTTGCACTTGTGGCAACTCACCTGATCGTGACGACGACGACGATGACGACGATGATGATGACAGAAGTAAGGCCGACCGAAAAGCCTACAGCTCCGACGATGACGTAGACATTGTCTGAAGCATACAATGACAAACAGAATCATCGTTATTTTTAAAGCTGTCGTTTTATTTCATAATGCACATCGCTCCGGTGGAGCATAGGCCATCGACGACCCTTCGCCATCGCACTCTGTTCTGGGCTGTTCTGGCCATTCCAGTCCAGTTGGTCCCCTGTTGTTTCAGCTCCGCCTCAGTGTCTCGCCTCCAGCTTTTGCGAGACCGGCCTCTCTCCTCTTTCGCTGCGGGTTCCAGGTCAGGGCTTGGCGCGTGGTGGTAAACGCTGGCTTCCTGAGGTGTGTGTCCGATCCAGCCCCACTTCTTTCGCAGTATCTGCTTGGCCACTGGTTCCTGTCCCGCTCGCTCCCACAGATCGGATTTTGTAGATGCGCCTCTTACAGGTGTTGAAGAATGTCTGAATCTCTTGTTTCATCCTCTGTGTTGTCCGCCATATCTCGCATCCATAGAGCAGAATTGACTTCAAATTGGAGTTGAAGATGCGGAGTTTCGTTCTTATGCTGATTCCTCCAGATGCCCAGATGTTCTTGAGCATGACGAAAGCTGATCTTGCCTTGCCGATTCTGGCTGTGACGCCTCGGTCCGTGCCTCCCTGTTGGTCAACCACGCTTCCCAGGTAGACGAAAGACTCCACTCCCTCTCCACCAACTGTGACTGATGTGTGTGCAGTGGTTTTGATTTTCATCAGCTCGGTCTTCTTCTGTTGATTTTGAGCCCTGTCCCGGCTGATGTGGTCTCCGGGCGAATGGTCTTGTCCTGCATCTGACTGTGGCTGTGTGACAGGAGCGCCAGGTCGTCAGCGAAGTCAAGGTCGTCGAGCTGCGTCCAGAGTGTCCACTGTATACCGTTGTTCCTGCCTGTTGTAGTGGTCTTCATGATCCAGTCGATGGCCAGGAGGAAGAGGAACGGCGACAGCAGGCACCCCTGCCGAACTCCGGTCTTCACCTCGAAACTTTCGGACAGCTGACCGGCGTGTGCAATCCTGCAGTTCATGTCCTGGTAGGTGCACTGGATGAGGGAGATGATCTTCTCGGGGACCCCGTAGTACCTCAGCAGCTTCCACAACATCTGGTTTAAACAAATCTTTAATCACAGGTACGTACAATGTTTACACAATACAAAGTGAGCAGCAACAAGCTGGACATCTCTCTGTCTACACTGTCTAAGGCCTTCTCATAATCTATGAAGTTGATGTAGAGGGGGGAGTTCCACTCCAGCGACTGCTCCACGATGATGTGCGGGCAGGCGATCTGGTCGGCACATGATTTGTTCCGCCGGAAGCCTGCCTGCTGGTCTCGGAGCTTGGGGTCGACAGCCTCCTTCGTCCTCTCCAGTAGAACCCTGTTGAGAACCTTGTCTGGCGTTGACATGAGCATGATCCCTCGGTAGTTGCTGCAGTCCTGAGGTCTCCTTTCTTCAGCAGTTTGATGATGGTTCTTTCTTTCCATCGGGCCGGTGCCTCCTCCTTCTCCCAGATCTTGCTGAAGAGTCTGTTGATAGCATGTTGATAGCTGTCTCTGTGTCTACTTTGGCTGGCTTCTGCTGGTATCTTGTCCGGCCTGCAGCCTTCCCATTTTCAGAGTTATGATGGCCTTCTTGATCTCTGCCTGTGAGGGTTTGTCGCAGCTGATGGGCAGTTCTGACTGTGCGGGTGGGATGTCTGGTGGTGCGTCAGGGGGTGGGGCGGTTCAGCAGCTCCCTGAAGTGTTCTGCCCATCGTTTCAGCTGTTCTCGGTTGTTGTCAGTGGGTTTCCGTTCTTGTCCTTCACTGGCTTGTCTGTCTGCTGGAACTTGCCCGTCAGCTTCTTGGTCACCAGGTACAGGTCCTTCAGGTTCCCCTGTCTGGCTGCTGCCTCTGTTTGACTGGCCAGGTCGTCAAAGTAGTCCCTCTTGTCCTTCTTGATGCTCCTCTTCACTTCTCAATTCTTTGTGCTGGGTCTTCTTCTTGCCAAGGATCTCTTCACATGTGTCGTGCCAGAGCTTCTTGCAGTGTTCCCACTGTGTCTCGATGTCCATCTCACCATCTTCTGTCAGTTCTTGTAGCGGCTGGAACCTATTGGAAAGGCTGATCTGGAATGCTGTTTGTGTGTCCCTGTTTCTGAGCAGTCCAACATTGTACCTTGTCCGTGTGTTGTTGGTGCTAGTGAATCTTTTGAGGCGAAGTCTCACTGTTGTTAAAAGAAGGTAGTGGTCTGATGACACGTCAGCACCTCTCATCACTCGTACATCCCGCCATGATCTCCTGAACTTGCGGCGGCTAATGCAGATGTGGTAAATCTGGTTTTCCGTGACGTGGTTCGGGGATCTCCATGTGGCCTTGTGGATGCGCTTGTGTGAGAAGATTCTTCCTCCTATCACCAGCTGGTTCAGGGCGCACAGGTCTGCAAAGCGCTCACCATTCTCGTCATATGTCCCAGTCCGTGTGTCCCCATGATGTCCTCGTAGCCTGTGTTGTCCATTAATCTTGGCGTTGAAATCTGCCATCAGTATGGTTATGTCCTTTGCTCCCCTTCTGTCTATCACTGTCTGTAGTTGCTGGTAGAATTCATTTTCTTCTCTTCTTCCGCATCATTGGTGGGAGCATAGCACTGGATGATGTTCAGCCTGATGTCATACTTCGTTGTAAACGTGGCTGTGATGATGCAGGAGTTGACAGGTTCCCATCCGATGAGTGCCCCCTGTGCCTCCAGTGCCAGCATCAGGGCCACACACTCAGTGTGGGGGGCTCCATCCTCTATGTGTCCTGAGTACAGCAGTGTTCTCCAGATGAAAGTCTCAGCTGTTCCTGACTGTAGCCACCTTGTCTCACTCAGTCCTAGCACTCCGATCTTGTAATTTTCCATCTCTCTCGTTATTTGGATGTTTTTCCTGTTTCGTACATCGTCCTGATGTTTCATGTGGCTACTCTCATTGTTGTCCTGGGTGTTAGCAGGGGAGTCAGCCCTGCAGCTTCCTTTCGGCTTTCACTGCACTATGTCATAAGTCTCCGGTATGAAGACCCTTCCTTGCCCAGGTGAATGTTTTGGTCCATTGTCGTCGATGCTTCTGTAACTGGTCTTTTTTTTTTACAGGTAGGGTTGTTAGCCCTACACAACCCCCTTTATCCTCCGGGCGAGGTGGTCCTGCCTTAGTCCCGTTTCTTACAACATGCATGGCAGGGCAGTGGGTCTATTCTGTGCCCAACTCAGCTGTATACTGTTTGAAAAAAAAAATAGAGAAAACGTAATTATTAATATAATGTATGTTGAAGAGTACTATACATTTATGACGTCTCTCTCTCACCTTCTGCTCAAATCGATCATTCATTCAAACGATCAGTCAATCAATCAATCAACCGACCAGTAATTACTCAATCAGTCTACTTGCCTTCAGGTCCTGCTGTTGGCGATGGTGATGATGTTGACGGCGGTGCCGATGGTGACGATGTTGACGGCGTTGGCGGCGACGATGTTGACGGCGTTGGCGATAGTGACGATGTTGACGGCGGTGCCCGATGTGACGATGTTGACGACGCTGACGTTTTTGACGATGTTGATGGCGTTGGCGATGGTGACGATGTTGACGACGTTGACGCGATGGTGACGATGTTGATGATATTAACGATGTTAGCTCTCCGACTACGGTATTGCAGAGAAGGTCAAAGTTTGTGCTTCCTGTATTTCACAAGTAAAGAGACTTCTTCAAATTGGTGGGTTTTGATAAGATAAGATAGATAATGCTGCTTATAGCCCAGCCGACTGCAAAGGGCCATATCAGGGCTGTCACCACAAAATGCATGTAATGTTTGGAATGCGTTATGATGAAAACCTACAATCATTTGTCATGATAGTTTATGATGTTTTAACCATAGACAAAGAAAGAACGTTTCATTTGTTAGCTCCTATTCTATAACTTAAGAATACCCGAAATCGTGGCTTCTGTGGGGGAGACGGAGAGGGAGGGGGCGGGGCATGGCGGTGGGTGAAAAGAACACAACCTCCAAGGAAAGTAGTCTGAGGATTTAAAAACATATATTACAATCAAAACGCTTCAAAAGTTTCAATGTGATAAAAACGGAACGATCTTCAGCCCCACTCTATCCAAATCTAGAATTTGTCATTTAAATGTGACACAATTAAAAAGAAATGTATAACACACGTGCATCCATTCAAAAAGCACGATGGTTTATTGTGCATAGTAATTACGCATTTCCCTGGAAACTCCACTAGTTACTTAGATTACTGATGATATGGAACGATGCGAGTTATCAAAGGAATAAAACTGTGAAAGATATAAACGATAAATTAAAAAAAAAGAAAAGGAGTGTGTGCGTTGTTGGGGGATGAGGGGCTGGAGGAGGGGAGTGGGAGAGGTAGGTAGGAGAGAGAATTGGAAAAAAGAGATAGAGAGAAGGGGGGGGGGGGGGGCAGTGGGAGGTGGTGGGTTAGGGAGGGAAACAAAGAATATGCGCATGCAGGCGCGCATGCATGCATGTGTGTGTGTATGTGTGTGTGTGTGTGTGTGTGTGTGTGTGTGTGTGTGTGTGTGTGTGTGTGTGTGTGTGTGTGTGTGTGTGTGTGTGTGTGGGTGTGCGCGAGCGCGCGCGCGCGAGAGAGTGAGGGAGAGGGAGAGACAGACAGAGACAGACAGACAGACAGATAGAAAGGCAGACAGACAGACAGACAGCGCACTTCACGTATTCGAAGAAGTGACATAAATAAGAAAATAACATACAATTATCCGAACACCGTACCAAACATTACGATTACCTGTCTGAGAAACATTTGCTATTACACAAATTACAGGTGTACACATGTTGTAGCACGTATTTTTTTTCTGAGTTTCATGGACGAGTGTTGCCAGTCTAAAAGAGCAGCTTAATGTTTTGTATGACAGTCAAAGACTTCTTTTTTTTTTCTTTCTTTCTTTCTTTCCTTTTTTTTTTTTTTTCCTTTTTTTCTAATTTCTTGTTGCCTTCCTATCTTCTGTGCCACCTCAGTGGCATTGCACCTACGCCGCTCATTTCGACCCCAGTCCACAGCTGCGGCTCGGCTTGACCCGCTGCAGCCCCAGCACCGGCAATCCACAGGGAGCAGTCAATGACAAGTTATCAAGAGGCAACCCACCGGAGGAGACTCTGCACGGCTGCCGAGTCACTTCGGTGGTGTTTGTTCAGTGGCGCCTGTTCTGATCTAACATACGCAGGACACCACCTACTAAGCCCCCTGCTGACGACAATAATTGCTTAGTCGTGGAGGGCGCCACCGCGCCTATCCAACGACAGCCCTCATGAATGTGCCGATACCGGTGACCCCGACAGAATCAAATCAAGGCTATAGATGTCGAGAGGACTTCGAAACTGAGATTGCCACGACAGCAGGGTATGAAGGGCCACAGAATTTGAAACTTTGTTCAACGTTGATCGATGAGAATGAGGATGACGAAGATGATGCTAAGGATTTCCATTCCGGTCTGAGACTGCTTGACAGGGCAATACTCTACGCTTACTTTCGTTACATGTCCCGGCATCAACCAGATCCGAGAGAATCAGCTACCTGCAGTGTTGGTTCGGAAATTTGAGTAACACTGTCAGAGATGCATCCATTAAGTGGATGAAACTCGACTGTGTGGTCTCAGTCTTCCCAATTGAGCCCGTAGCAAACTCTGCTTTGGGTAGGAGTCAGTCGGGGCAGAAAAATACCACAAGGCTCTAATGGGAATCCAATCCACGACGTCTCTGACGGGAGTCCGCGATGCTAACCACTTCGCCTCGGCGGCAACCGACAAAGACTTAATAGAAAGTTTAAAGGATCGTTATAGTTTTTAGGTTTTGCTTAGTTCCTATGTGAGCTGTTGAAGAACAAGACAATAATAAAAACATAAATTACATTTTCCTTGCCTTTGCTATACAATAAAACATGCCCTTTTTTTAATCACATTTGGTTCTATAACTGAAACGACGACAATAATTAAATCAGAAATACCGAATCTTAACATAGTCGAGCACCTTGTACATACCTGGTTATACCAATTGCAGTAATTGCTCAAGCAAACATGTAGTTTCAATAAGCTATATTCAGTATGTTTGTCATTCGTATGTCACCGACAAACTATAATTGTTTGCTTGAAAATGCATAAGAATCGTGAAATATATTGAAAGCCTTGATTATCGCAAATGGAGGATTCCCATAAATGCTTTACTTCGATCTGTCAAATAAACAGTAACATTTTAAACTAAAAGCGAGACGTGCTGAGCTGTGAATTTCTAGTTACTTATGCGGATGAACTTCAGCAACTGTTTTGTAGCCGTTGGCCGCTCTCTCTCTCTCTCTGTCTCTGTCTCTCTCTCTCTCTCTCTCTCTCTCTCTCTCTCTCTCTCTCTCCCTCTCTCTCTCTTTCTCTCTCTCTCTTATGCAGTATTGTACACATGCAAGTGTGCACACAAATCCACACAAACGCAAAAAACACATGCACTTTCATACATGCACGCCCAAACACACATACATACGTGCATGCGCGTACACACACACACACACACACACACACACACACACACACACACTTTACAGACTTATAAATGTGATACACTCTATGGTAATTACCACACATTGTACAGTGAAAACCAGTTAAGGACAGAACAGAGTTGGAAAAGAAAGTGGTGTGGTGTATCACATTCCATGTGAGGAGTGCAGTGAGGACTATATTGGAGAAACTGGTCGGCCTTCGAAAACAAAGCTAAATGAACACACTACCAAAACTTCTTCTGCATATCATGAACATCTGACAACACAACAACTCACCATACCAACAAGTTTCAAGCCACCTTAATTGCAGCTGAATCACAGTTCTCAAAAAGGAAAGTGACAGAAACAATAGAAATCATGGAGAGAAACCAAGCTTGAACAGAGACTGTGGCTATGACCTGCCCCCTCCCCCCAACAACCCCCCCCCCCCCCCCTCCATTTCCAAGTGTGTGCTGAACACCAATCACTCCACCAGAGACGACAACTCAGAGGACACCAGCACCCACCACAACGACCAGTCAGTCTGGGCTGATGAAGACCAGCAGTAGCTGGTCAAAAATTTCCCTCAGGTAAATTTCATTAGACTCCGAGTCAGAAACACACAGAAACACTTACATTCAATTCGGCATAATTTGTCTTACTAAATAAGTCAAAGTTGCTCTTATATCCAGGCCAGAGTGCCCTTTCACTCTGTTTAAAAACTTGGATATTTTCAGTTCGCGTTTTCAATTAGTTGAAAATCGCCCAGAGAGAGAGAGAGAGAGAGGTGACCGGATGTGGGGATGGTTAAGTGGGGTAGGGCGTGGAGGAAGGTCGGGGATTGTAATTTGCAGAAGAAATGGCGGAGATTTTAATGCTCAAAACCACGAATAAGAAGAAAAGGTGATATTTTTTCACTATCGTCATAACATCTACGAACTGAACAATGTAGTTAAAGTTTAGAGCACGCATGCACCTCCCACATTTTCCCCTCTCACCATCCCCATCCAACCCCTTCACATCCGCCTAACCCCCTCCACCACCACCAGGTTTCTTTTCCTCTGTCCTCTGTACTTCGAAACGTTTTCCTTGAAGACAAAAAAGTCTATACCTGTGATGTGGATCCACAGTTCATTGTCGGCAGAACCACCATGACAGCAGGGCTGAAATTCCACGTCTAAGACATGACGACCGTCGCTCTGTTGGACCGCTTTGAAACAAATCCACATTGACCGCAGGATAGTGTTCGTATTTCTTTTGGAAACGACTCTCACAGGTGGGGCAGGTCATGTTCCAACCATCGGCTTGGGACAGATACCAAGCACGCACGCTGAATTCGCCAGGGTCAGAGGTCAGGGTGCAGTGGCAGGTGCTGCCGTGGGGCACATGCACGTCATCAGTAGTTGGGGAGTAGAAGGAGGGAGAGGCCAGGTCAAACTCACCCGTGATGCCAGACAGGGACAGCGGCTGACATAGGTTGTACTGTACGGATTCTGGAACAGAGTGTGAATCGAGACAGTGGTGTCTTTTTATGCGTCACACGGAAGGTTTAAAACACGGTCTTATGCCAAAACAAGCCCGAAACATGTTGTCATGTGTTACCCATCTGACATTTTACTGTGGTATTTGCATTTGCTAGCATTGCGCTTTTGAATGTATAAGCAGTTGTATTGCAATGGTATAATGATTTATTTAAGATTAAACATTCGTACCTGGACTGGCAAGAAAGACGAACGAAAGCGGAGCTTTCGGCCACTATCCGGCAGCCTTCATCAGCTGCCATTCAAGCATACTAAATATTGATGTCGCATGAAGAGATGGCAGAAAAGCTAATGCACTCAAGACGGCTTAGTTTTATCTGTCTTGCTACATTTTGATGTTAAGATTGGAGCGTTATTCATTATCATGAACTGTGTGTGTGTGTGTGTGTGTGTGTGTGTGTGTGTGTGTGTGTGTGTGTGTGTGTGTGTGTGTGTGCGTGCGTGCGTGCGTGTGTGCGTGCGTGTGTGTGTGTGTGTGTGTGTGTGTGTGTGTGTGTGTGTGTCTGCGGGCGTGCGTGTGTGTGTGTGTGTGTGTGTGTGTGTGTGTGTGTGTGTGTGTGTGTGTGTGTGTGTGTGTGTGCGTGCGTGCGTGTGTGTGTGTGTGTGTGTGTGTGTGTGTGTGTGTGTGTGTGTGTGTGTGTGTGTGTGTGTGTGTGTGACCGAGACAAAGAGAAACTCTCCAAGATCTAAGAATTTATTGTGTTATAAGCTTCTAGCTCGTTCCAATTGGAAAAGGGAAGGTGGGACGGGGAATAAACGGAAATGAAAATCGATTGAATAGAATATACATGTCATAGTATGAATATGTAACATTCTTTGAGACATGGGATCCATATCACGGCAATCTGGAATACAATGTGGTATATCTAACTTACTGTCCTTTCTATATAATGCGTTACAACTGAAAACAAAATCATTTTAAGAAGTGTTCTGCATTGTCTTTGAGCAAGTCATTATTTGCTCGTTTATGTTGTGTTCTCATGTTGTTGGTTCGATGATGGATCGTCTGTTACTCTGCCAACACTGACACCGTTGTTAGCATGAACTGTGTTGTCTGTCGTCTCCTGTGTCTGTGTGTTATCTGTGTGTGTTGGCTGTTTCATGGTAACTGGTACACCACAACTCACAGTCTCCGAATCTTCACCATTTTGTAGCAGTGTCACTGTCGGCTGGGTTACATCGTACTCGCACACTGACTTGCGCACATTCACCAGCACACGGAACGGGTGTTCGTCTCCAAACGTGTCAAAACGCAGTCGTATTCTCTCTTTGCTATACAACAAACTCGGAGGAGTTGGAAGAAAGAGGGCGGAAGGGGATGAAGATGGCCTTGCCTTTTGCTGTACAGTCGCTGAATTCCTATGTGCCCTCCGCTCTCCTCTTGTCTCGTGATACGAGTAGCTTCCCTTGCATGGCTGCCAGCAAGACGGGTTTTTCAAACAGCAGAGAAAAAGTTTTCCAAGTTTTTTGCAATCTTTGGTGAAGAAGTTGTCCATCATTCCTGTGCATGGTTTCCTTTCTCCCCTGGAAAATGTCCCCAACGCTCTGAAGCAGGAATCGTCCCTGTCTTCTTTCAAAGTAGAAGGCGGAGGGAACCGAACAGTAGTCGTCCTTCCACTGACGCAGTGAATCCACCATCACAGCCTTCGCGTAGTGACACTGTGGTGTATCGTTGCAAATGTCCGACCAAAGAGGTCTTTTGACAAGGGGGGGGGGGAACAGAACAAACAATAACATTTCCCTCTTCCTTTCCTGCAAACAAATAGTACACATTCATTCCTAGTGTGTATCAAATCAAAGGTTAACAAAAACAAATAAAATTTACTGATCTCCTTCCACATGCGATGAATGATAGTATTCATTAACATATCTTTATAATGCATTATCCTAAATTTCACTATCCTTCATCTGTCTAATTTCAATGCTTCCGCGATAAATTTCGCAACTGAATTAATCACAAGTTCGTCATCTGATGATAACACGACAGCGACATCTTGTCTTTTAGCTATATCTAACTGGAAAATGAACATTTTATCCGCACTTCATTATAAAAAACAAGACCTCAATGCAGAAGGAGCAGGGCGGGTGTGAGTGGGTGTTCATCCCCCTCTTCACGTCACGGCACGGCGCCCGGCCCATCCAGGATCAGCGACAGCGTGATGGTGGTATCAGCGGTAGACACGCCCCTCGCAACAGAAACAGGGAGAGAGAGCGACACGAGTCAGTAATAACCAACCGGATTTCCCAGTGTACTGTCATTGGTGAACATCGGGACACAGCGACGCAAGTACTGCAACGCGGACGTAACGTGCTCGGCAGATAAGCATGCAGACAAACGTCTGTAGGAAAAAAAAAAATCAAAGCAGGTTCACAGGTTCGGGTGGAGGCAAGGGGACATCCGGTGGTGTGAGCGACGGGAACCTGCGTTCAAGCGCGCCTCAAAAATAACTAGGACAGGTCGACCGACCATCCAACTCAGTGGACTTTTCTTAATTACAATGTCGAAAAATTACTTAATAAATTGCAGGACGGTTTTTTTTCATAAATTGTGTAAATAAAATTTGATTTTTGTTGCCCTCACTGAAACTAAGAGAGAGAGAGAGAGAGAGAGGGGGGGGGGGGGGGGTCGGTGACCTCTTTCTTTGTTCTTGCTAACAGCTGTGAAAGGGCCGTGTATGGTCAGCTAGGCAGTGACTGCACTGAAACTAAAATGGAAACGCCAGCAAGTGACTATGACATCTTCGAATATGCCGTAGACTATTTTTTTGGAAGAATACATCTACAGTTAGAGGCATCTTGTTGTCACACTACCTAACTGTCTGAATCACTTACCGTTAATACACTCGTAGGCGATTTCCACGAATTGTATTTGTGAAAGAACTAGGTCACGGTGCACTTGGATGCTTTCCTGACACGTCTGTGGATCGTCATCAATGGACCGAGTTGGGCCTCTGCAATCTGTCACCAGTGAAGGTATCGAAGACGAGTCGGGAATTGGCTCCGTTTGTTTGGGGGTATTCTGAAGAAGAACAACTGTTGACGCTGTCCTTTGACGTGATTTTCTGTTGAACGTGGAACCAGGGTGTGCGGTGGACAGGTGAGGTTCAGGGTGGAGTCAGTGTCCACGTCTCCACACCACCGGGACGCGTGTCCGCTTGAGGACTTAAAGATCGTGGTATTCTCTGAAAGCAAAGAACATGCAGGCCTACACACACATATTACACGCCGGCACATGTTTGCACACGAGCATATACGTCCATATGCAGGCGCGTACACATGCACCACGCGCGCGCGCGCACACACACACACACACACACACACACACACACACACACACACACAGAAGTAGTAGTAGTAGAGTAGTGTTAGTAGTATCTTTTTTTGTATTCCCAGTTTGCGCACACCATGAGCTGTACGTTCACATAACCATTGCACAATACCAACCAAGAGACCACTAATTGCGTAATCTCTTTGTTGACAGCGCTTCAATTGGGCAGGCCTCCATCACAAGCGGACAAGGAAAGATAAGCACGAAAAGGCCGTTGCTGTTCTCGACTCGTGCTGGCTCCTTTTCAGATAACTCCACAGAGTTTTGTCCCATGTCTATTTCAAGACCGAGGTTTTTTTTTAAGCATGCTGAAATATCCCTTTGACAATAACGCGATTCTAGCAGCGGCAGATAAATGTGACATTCATGCAAGTGTGGGATTGAGCTTCACATAGATAAAACAACATGAGCAGAAAAGAGAGCTTGACATTGTGGTGTACAAGAGTATTATTAGCTTATATCAGCTTCGACAGAATTAAAACAAAGACATAGACATGGCGAGGAAATCAAAACTAAAGTCACCATGAGAGCAGGGTATGAAGGGCCAAGGGCCAAAAAAATCTGAGTTTTTTTTTTATTTTAAGCTGAACGATATGGATGAGGATGATAAAGATGTGATGAAATTCCGTTGTGGTCTGAGACTGTAAAACAGGGCTGTACTCTATGCTTCATTCCTTCACGTATTCTGTCATAAACCAGGCCCGACAGATACAGATACCTGCAGTGTTGGTCAGGAAATTTGAGCAACACTCTCAGAAACACATCTATTCAATGATGAAACAGGACATGTCTGGCCCCAGTCTTTCCAGCTGAACCCTTGAAAACTCAACTATGGACAGGAACCCTTTCGGGACAGAAAAACCCCCATAAATAAATGGCTCTGATGGGAATCGAACACACGACCTCCCAGCAGGAGTCCGCGACGCTACCCACTTCGTCACGGCTGCTGGTCTGTATCCACTTTTCATTCAGGGTTTGTACCACGGATCCTCACGACAAGTTCATGGTTCTGCCATGCACCGCTTTCCATCTTATCACATTCTTTAAATAAAAAAGGTTCAGCATTTCTGGTCAGCAATCTTAATGTCAGAAAAAACGCACTGTCTAGTAAACCAGTGCAGTTGAAAACGTAACATCTTATGAAGGGAATGAAGTGGCAGTCCAAGCTTAAAAACAAACAAACATGAAAGCAAATTGAACGTCACAACGACACTGCAGATTAATCGGACGCTCAGAACGCTGCTCACTCACCAGAAGAACGCACGGGGACAGCCATGCACCACCACAGCGCCAGCAGGAGAGAGGAACCCTTCCGAAGCAGTCCGAAGCAGTACCAGCCTCATGCTGGGTTTTATTCCCTCGGTCCGTCAGCAGTGCCGAAAATTCTGCAAATTCTGCAATTCTGTGAGAAAATCACAGTGTGAGCTTTTTTTTTTTTTTTTTTTTTTTTTTTTTTTTTTTTTTGAGGTGCGCTGACTGTTTTTTTACATAGTGACCAGGAATCTCTCCAATGGGCCAATTTTTTTGTGTTACAATGTAAAAGGGGCTATGTTCAGAATGACTTATTTGAGTCGTGTGGACCCATATGACGTGGCCCGCTATCGGACATATGTTCTGTGTTGGGAAATGTTAAGTCTTACCATGTTCATTTCTGTTTCCTCGTCGACCAGATCCAGCTGGAACTCTTTTCAGCTGCCTCTGCCATTGCCTGTAGGATTCTAGAACTCTTCTTAACAAAAATACCGAGTTTCTTTTACGAGATCACGGGTTGATAAACTCACAAGTCTCCATGTTCTAGCCTATATGGTGAGTTCTTCTTTGATTGGGAGGGCAGATCACAAGTTGCTAGCTAGACTGACATATTTCTTAGTCTGGTAAATGTGAATATGTTCTGTAGTTTCAGTTGCAGTTTCATCAAGGAGGTGTCACAGCGTGCGGACTAATCCATATACGCTACACCACATCCGTTTAGTTTTTAGACCACACACTGCGCTTGACTTAAGGCTGATGGATATATGAATTAATGACTGAGATGAGAGAATTGTCTCGTAGCTACGACTTAGCAGATGTCTTTCTTTCTTCTTTCTTTCTTTCTTTCTTTCTGTGTACGCAGGCTGATACTCTTGCAGACACTCCCTGTACAGATAACCCTGCAGACACTCTCCTGTACAGACAGGCAAGTATTAATCCCATCTACCCAACAATGGGAGTGGAGTTTTTGTGTGTATGACCGTTTTTTATCCCGCCATAGCAGATGTCTGACCTACCCATTAGTCCAACGCGCTGTTCAGACCATGAATACCTACCAAACATTAGTTGTACCATTATTATCATTGTATATGTGTGTGAGTGTACACATGAGTGTGTATGGGTGTGGGGCATGGGCCCGTGTGTGTGAACCAACGCGCGCGTGTGTGTGAGAAGTGTATGTATGCGTATGCATGCGTGTGAGTGCGCGCGCATGCGCGTTTGCACACTTGTGTGTGTGAGCGCGCGCGCGCGTGCCTCTGTGTGTGTGTGTGTGTGTGTGTGTGTGTGTGTGTGTGTGTGTGTGTGTGTGTGTGAGTGTGTGTATGTGTGTGTGTGTCCGCGCGTATGGGCGTGTGTGCGTGTGTGTGTGCGCGCGCGCGCGCGCGTGTGTGTGTGTGTGTGTGTGTGTGTGTGTGTGTGTGTGTTTGCGCGCACGCGCGGGGGTGTGTATGCAGAAGTGCATGTGCATTGTGTGTGTGTGTGTGTGTGTGTGTGTGTGTGTGTGTGTGTGTGTGTGTGTGTGATTTGTGGCTTATGTGAATATGCTCCTGCACGCACATATCTGCAGACGTATATGTACATATATGTGTTTATGTGTGTATGCCTTTGTATGTGGACGTATACGCATGTGCGTGAGTGTATGCACGTGCGCGTTTGTGTGTGTGAGTATTTTGTGAGCACGTGTGTGTGTGTGTGTGTGTGTGTGTGTGTGTGTGTGTGTGTGTGTGTGTGTGTGTGGGCGCATGCACGCATGTACATGTGTGTGCGTGTAGGAGAGCGGGCATGCGCGCGCGTATGTAGGTATATCTGTGCGTGCGTGTGCGCGCACGCGCGCGCGCGCGCGCGCGCGCGCGCGTGTGTGTGTGTGGTGTGTGTGTGCGTGTGTGTGTGTGTGTGTGTGTGTGTGTGTGTGTGTGTGTGCGTGTGTGTGTGTGTGTGTGTGTGTGTGTGTGTGTGTGTGTGTGTGTGTGTGTGTGTGTGACTACGTGCACCTTTGTTTGTTTGTGGAAAATAAATATTCAGGAGATGAGTTAGGAACAAGAACAAACTCAAGAACAACAACAAAACCAATGATATCAACAACAACATGCTCTATACTACTTCCATATGGCAAAGTGAGTTCAATCAGAATCTGTTGTTTTGACCCGAAAGGAGCATGCGGCTCTCTTGGTATTCTTTACTTTCCTCAACTCCTGAATCACCATGTCTCTCCTTCCTTGCCCTTTTTTCCTTTGACTTACATTTCATTTCTGTTGACCCCATCCTGTGTCTCCTGGTTTGTATATATCTTACTAATTTTTTTTTCCCACACATGTTATTCAGGTGCCATGAGAACTTGCATGTGCGCAGGAGAAGACAGTGCGTGGAGATGTTCACACATGTCATATGGTAGGCATGTCCATGCATGTCAAACATATTCTTCATATATGCTGTGAAAAGTAGAAGTGGAAAATGAACGGCTGTACAAGTTATCGTGCGTGTGCGTGCGCACGCGTGTGAGCGTGTGTGTGTGTGTGTGTGTGTGTGTGTGTGTGTGTGTGTGTGTGTGTGTGTGTGTGTGTGTCCGCGCACGTGCGTGCCTGCGTGTGTGCGTGCGTGCTTGTGTCTCGCTATTTTCTTGATCTTTGAGGTTTTCCTTTGCGACGCCCATTGCCTTCTGGACTGTCCATTTTAAGCCGAGTCTCCTGAGTCCTCAGGCTCAGCCAGTCACCTGGCACTACCCATTCTGAGCTCCTTGAGGACGGACTTTGCTTGGCGACAGCAGAGCGCAACGTCAGCGAGACCAGGTGGACACCGAACCATTACTGTGTGTACTATTTGATTATGTACCGCCCCACTGATTCCACTGTACTAGAACCGATGTCGTTTATCAGCAAAGGCCAGAGAAACTTCAGGATCCGCATAAATTGCAGACACCAGACCTTACATTTACGAGAGAGGTCACACGGGTCTGTTATAGACAAACTTTCTTCTGCCATGTCTGCGTGGACTAACAGCAAAACACCACATCTTCGAGAACTAGCAGTAAAACTTCATTTCTGCTAGTACTAACAGCAAAAACTTCACATCTGCATGCGCTGGCAGATTTTTTAAAAAAAAACTGACGTCTACAAGGCAGCAAAACCTCATGACAGCAAATACTAGCAACAAAACATTACGTCTGCGAGTACAAGCAGCAAACTCTTATGTCTACGAAAACTAGCAGCAAACCTCACGTCTGCAAGTTCTAGGAGTGAAAGTTCACGTCTACAAGTACTAGCAAGAAAATCTCATGTCTGCAATGTGTAAGCAGCAAAACATTAC
>JADBJO010000111.1:124561-129561 GCA_016801955.1 Conus betulinus
CGCGCGTGTGAAATTTCGATCCTAGTCTGACTGAATGGAAACCAGCAACAAGTGCTAGAATACCAATATGTAACAGAGTAGAGAATAAAGTGCGATTTCCTTAATATGTTTGCTTATATTGCTTAGCTTTGTTTTACTACAACTGAGATGTTTGCATTCTACTCAGCTTACACGTATACAAGCACGCACGCGCGTGCGCTCCCACACTCACGTACGCACGCATACGAATGCACCCGTGCGTTCGCGCGCACGCGCATACACACACACATACACACACGCGCGCGCGCTTACACATACACACATAGATATAGATAGATAGATAGATATAGATAGATAGATAGATAGATAGATAGATAGATAGATAAACAATCGTCATTTCCGTGCTGGTCATTAAACCGACTCTAAGCAACAAGCAGGAAAAAAAATTGTTTTTCACAAGCAGACATCATATTATCATCTGAAATATTGTGCATCAGAAGTATTCCAAAGTTATCAAGAGCTTTGCATGGTCCATTAAAAAAGCTTTCACATCAGCATTATTGCAATGTCAATAGCAGCTCTGAATGCTATCAATTCAAACCATTTAACATCAGTATGATTATCATAACGTCAAGCAACTCTGCAGACAGCCCAGTTGAAAACCGTTCAATCTATATTACCATAATAGTATCAACAGCCCTGCACAAATATATCAAAAGCCTTCTACAGCAACACTGCCGCAAATTCATCAACAGCTTGCATACAATCTGATAGTTTTACGCCAAAATTGAAAATGATTTCATTGATAGGTCCTGTACATAGTCCATTTAAAACATTTCACATCAAGATCATTACATATGATCAAAAGCTCTGCGTAGAGTCCATTTTAAGCCTTTCACATTGCCATTATCACAGTGTCATGAATGGTTCTGCTTACAAATCATTAAGATACATTAAAACTGTAACAATACTCTCACTGGCTCTACATTAAGATCCAGATTATTACAATATTATCAGTATCTCTGTATATGGTCCATTGAAAATATTTTTATATTAACATTATCACAATGTCAACAATTGTTCTGCATAAAGTCCCTTGACAAGCTGTTGCGTTAACAATATTACATAGTCCTTAATCATTCTGTATAGAGTTCATTTAAAACATTTTGTATCATCATATATATTATAGCGCCATCAATAGCTCTTCATACAGTCAGTTCAAATTTTTTTATCAACATTATTACAATGTTGTCAACATCCCTCCAAACGGTCCATCTAAAAAATATCTATCAACATTATCACTACGTCATCTGCATTTCTGCAGAAAGTCATTTGTAATAGTTTCTTTCAACATTATAACAAGGCTAGCAGTGACATTGCACACCATATTGACCAGCTGTGGCAGACCAGCCAGAGAGCAATTGTATCATACGCAAATCAACATACTCTGATAAAAATCAGTTATCATGAGATGCACTGCCAGCAAGACAGAGATTGTAAGAATTTTTCACATTAAAAGCAAACAAACAAGAATAACATCTTCTGCGTCGCAAAACAAGCTATCTAACAAACAGAAAACTAACCCAACAAAAAAGAACAAACAAAAACCTGTCATCTTTCCAACCGCGAAAGACAACAATTTGAGGCACAGTACAAAAAAGGAATGTATACCACATTACTTTTGTTTCATAGTCTATTGTCAACTGTACACAACTATGTGTACCACATTACTTTTGTTTCATAGTCTATTGTCAACTGTACACAACTATGTGTACCACATTACTTTTGTTTCATAGTCTTTTGTCATCAGGATCTGGAGAGGATGTCAGATTTGCACTTCATTTCCACAGCAAAAGTATAACTTAAACAGTAGATTTGTGCGGATTTTTTTTTTTTTTTTGGGGGGGGGGGGGGGGGGGGGGGGGGAGGGGGAGGGGGGGGAGGGGAGGGGGGGGGGGGAGGGGCGCACGGATCTAATGTTAGGAGAGAAAATAAAATTGCGTTTGATCGTGTTCATTCTGCCTTTCTGAATCAAGTATATGGTAATAAGGATAGACTGATCATTATGTCAAAATAAGACACGTTTTTTTACTTCAAACTTCACCTAAAAGAGTTTTCTGCATCCACCACCACCACACCCAACCCCCACGATATTCTCACTAGATTGCTAGAGAAAAATGTGAACATTTGTAGAACAACAACAGCAAAAATCTGCTGAATCTTTTCTCCCTTTTCTCATTGTATGGAATTTCACTTTTCTTTTTTTTTTTTTTTTTTTTTTTTTTTTTTTTTTTTTTTTTGTCATTGTATGGAATTTCAACGATCTTTAAACCATTGTTGGGAACTAGAACATTGTAGCACAATTTAGCCTAAAGCTACTCAGATTTTATTTCTTCGATTTTCGTTTTGCTTTTTTTTGATGTTCTATCAAGAGAGGCATTGGTATTCTGGTTCTCATTCCCACATTTTTTTGCAAGAAGGAGTTTATGTTACATAGAAACTGCTTCCAAAAAATGGTTTCAATGATATATTGCGTCATGATGAAGAAAATAGCTTTAATGTACATGTGCTTATCAGTTCCAGTATTTTTGCTCCTAGTGTTTTTGTTCGTTCATTGCATAATATATGCAAATATTATCTTGTTTGCAAAAGAGATCTGGTATACAGCCCTTGACTTTCATACAATTATTGTCCTTTTGAACTTCTACGCGCTGAAACAAAAGCTGGACTACCGTGTTACCCATCTGTAATGAGAACAGCTCAAAGACAACTAAAAGAACCAGCCAATCCCTGCACTGAGAAGACAGAACTGAAATGAAAGCCAGTGTCTTTCCATAAATCTGCCATCCACACGTGGGCAGTGAGTGAATGAAATGCTTGCACCACGCCCTCCCCCCCCCCCCCCCCTCTCTCTCTCTCTCTCTCTCTCTCTCTCTCTCTTCTCTGACCTCTCTTGGTGACCACCCGTGAAGTCCTCTCCTCATACGCTAGAATAAACGTCCACTCAACATGTCAGTCAGCTGTCAATTGCACTGGCTCTGTGGCAAAACCTGTGTTAGAAACGCCCACTGTGAAAGTCCGAGCGTCATGAGCCCTCGGGTCAGCCAGACGCTGGCTCGCAGCTGTCGTTTGACCATGAGTGACAAGAGGGTGGGGGACTCCAGCGTGAGCAGGATTCCACCCCGCTTCATGTAGGTCACATTGGTCATGTAAGCAATCGAGGTAACTGGATCAGCAAGGTGACTGAAATGTGTTTGAACACTCCCACCGTTAGTTTTTTTTGAAGAACGGTGTGACGAATTAACCGAGTATAAGATACTTACCATGGCATCAGAGAATAATACAAAAAAACCGCTGTTTTCAAGATACGGACCGCGGCAGTCACTAAAAGAAAGGAGCTAAATAAGAAACATTTGTTCAAATCTGATTTTGACATTCCCTTCCTTTATTCATAATATTTCTTTACATCAACATGAGCTTTAGACTATTTGTAATTTGTACCATTAAAAATCTCATTCCACCTGTTGTTTGACTTGCTATAGTGACTTTGAGAACCTGTAAGCTACGTTTTCTACCATGACTATTTCATCCTCATGGACATAGCCTCAGCAGGTGTATGTGTTATCTTTACAATTTTATTGGCATGAGAGAGTTCGACGTCTGTTTACACTGTATCTTCGGACATGTACGGAGTGTTGTCTATCATGATGAAGTCATTATCATAATTACCACCGAAATCATCATCACCAGCATCGTCGTCGTCATCATTACTGTCTGTGTCCCCGATGTCTTTTGGTACACTATCTGCAGACACATACGCCACGTTGTCAATCATGACCACCACTTCATCATCGCCATCATCGTTTACGTTCTCGATGTCGTCGGCAGACACATATGTCACGTTGTCTATCATGACCACTTCATCATCGCCATCATCGTTTACGTCCTCGATGCTGTCAGCAGACTGATATGCCACATTATCCACCATGACCAGTTCATCGTCGTCGTCATCTGTGCCACTCTTGCTATGCTGAAGAGCAGTTTCTCCAGGACCTAGCCTAGATGTCCCCAGCACACTATGATCCGTTCAGGACTGGCAGTCCCATCGTCCTGTAGACCCACGTCTTCATAAAGTCCATGACTATCCTTTCCTTGTCTCTTGGGCTGCAATGCCCCTCTGTACTGTGGCTTCCTGACAACGATTCATCAACCTCTCTTATCACTGAGTAGTAGTTCCCCTCAGAATTCTCAGCGGCCCTAGCTGCCTCTGACACTGGGCCACTGCAGGGCACTGACTCTTCTGGCCCGTCGCCACGTAGCCCCAGCTGGGTGCCTTCAATGAGATTATAGCCTTGAGGATCAACCAGGAACAGAACGTCACGCTTTTCCTTTTGGTCTGGCTGAGCTTCCAGAATGAAATAAACATTGTCCCCTGTCAGGAACCCTTCACTCTTTCCTTCTGGCGGCTGTTTTCTGGTGCTGTCCTCAGAGCTGGGCATTGTTTTCAGATGGATGACTTCAGGTAGTCCAGAACGCTGGGCATGGTTGCCGGAGACGCCAGTGTCCATGTGTCCAGCCACACCCTTTCCGTTCTGAGGCAGCCGGTGATCTTCGGCGAGATATGGAAGCAACTGACCGTCAAAGGTGTTGTCCGAGAGATCCACTTCAGCGTAGTCGTGTGTGCTGAACGTGCTGGACCGTCCGCTGACTCTGCATGGCGTTCTGCAGTGCCTGAGAAGTCTCTTGACCGGAGAGGACCGCCTTGCTTCCCTGGTGCCGTCTTCTTCTGGACACAGATGACAACACCGTCAACAAAAAGGACAGTTTAAAAGTGTTCCTTTCAGTTACATTTTAATGAATTGAAAATAGTTCTGGTCTCTTAAGCCTGCTCAATTTCAGTTCACTGACGTCATGGTGCGTGGACTCGTCCACCTGGGCTACGTCACATATTTTAGTCCATGAAGCTGTGCAGCAAAGAATATGAAATTGAGATGTGTGGACCAACCCAATATGTCGTTTTG
>JADBJO010000111.1:134561-139561 GCA_016801955.1 Conus betulinus
CGTGCAACCCACTCCTCCCCCCCTCCCCCCTCCCCCCTTCGTCTTCTCACCGCTCTCACTCTTACCCCCTCTTTCCTTACCTGCCCTACCCTCTCCGTGTCTCTCCTTTTCTTCGCCCCCCCCCACCCACCATCCACCACCACCCCTGCCCCTCAATCAGTTTACCCACCCACTCCCCACCCACCGCCCACTCCCCCCCTCGAAGAGGAAAAGCCCATACCTGTGATGTGGATCCACAATTCATTGTCGGCAGAACCACCGTGACAGCAGGGCTGAAATTCCACGTCCAAGACATCACGACTGTCGCTCTGTTGGCCCGCTTTGAACAAGATCACATTGACCGCAGGATAGTGTTCGTATTTCTTTTGGAAACGACTCTCACAGGTGGGGCAGGTCATGTTCCAGCCATCGGCTTGGGACAGATACAAAGCACGCACGCTGAACTCGCCAGGGTTAGAGGTCAGGGTGCAGTGGCAGGTGGCGTCGTGGGGCATGCGTTCGTCATCAGTGGTTGGGGAGTAGAAGGAGGGAGAGGCCAGGTAAAAGTCACCCGTGATGCCAGACAGGGACAGCGGCTGACATAGGTTGTACTGCACGGATTCTGGAACAGAGTGTGGATGGAGACAGTGGTGACGTTTATGCCTATGGGACAGGAAAGTTTTGTAACCGTGTTTTGTGCCGAAACAAGCTACCCCCCACAGGCAGCACGTCTGCCTGTGTTTCCCATGTAACATTTTGCCGTGATATTTGGTAACATGGTATTTTTTGAAAATGTTGTTTTAATGAAGAATAAGTGCATAAGCGCTAGCTCTTTAAAGATAAAGTACGACTGCCTGACAAAAAGAAGAAGGGAAAAAAAGCAGACTACCGGAATTGGGGGGGGAGGGGGGGGGGGGCACTACCAGCCTGTTGGGGGAACTACCAGGCTGTTGGAATCATTTCCGGGCTGTTGGGGACACTACCGGGCTGTTGGACACACTGTCGAGCTGTAAGGGACACTGCCGGGCTGTTGGGGACACTACCGGGCTGTTGGGGACATTACCGGGCTGTTGGGGATACTACCAGGCTGTTGAGTGCACTTGAGTGCTGTTGTGGACACTATCAGGCTTTTGGGGGCACTACTGGGCTGTTGTGGACACTGTTGGGCTGTTGGGAACACTACCGGGCTCTTGGGGACACTACCAGGCTGTTGGGGACACTACCGTGCTTTTTTTTTTTTTTTTTTTTTGGGGGGGGGGGGGGGGGGGGGGGGCACTATCAAGCTATTGGGGACATTACCATGCTTTAGGGGGGCACAACCTGGCAGTTGGGAGACGCTGCCGGGCTGTTGGGGACACTACCGGGCTACTGGAGACACTACCGGGCTATTGGGGGCACTACTGGGCTGTTGGGAGGCACTACCGGGCCGTTTGGGGGAGCTACCGGTTCGTTGGAGGCACTTCCAAGCTGTTGGAGACACTTCGAGGCTGTTGGGGCCATTTCCAAGTTGTTGGGGGTACTACCGGGCTGTTGGGGACACTATCGGGCTGTTGGGGACACTGCAAGCCTGTTGTGGGCACTACCGAGCTGTTGGGGACACTACCGGGCTGTTGGGGGCACTACCGGGCTGTTGGAGACACTACCGGGCTGTTGGGGGCACTACCGGGCTGTTGGGGACACTACCGAGTTGTTGGGGCACACTACCGGCTGTTGGGGGCACTACCGGGCTGTTGGGGGAACTACCGGCTGTTGGGGACACTACCGGACTGTTGCAGGAACTACTGGGTTGTTGGAGGCACTTCTAAGATGTTGGGGGAACTACCGGGCTGTTCGGGGGGCACTTCTAAGATATTGGGGGAACTACCGGGCTGTTGGGGGCACTTCTAAGATGTTGGGGGAACTACCGGGCTGTTGGAGGCACTTCTAAGATGTTGGGGAACTACCGGGCTGTTGGGGGCACTTCTAAGATGTTGGGGGAACTACCGGGCTGTTGGGGGCACTTCTAAGATGTTGGGGGAACTACCGGGCTGTTGGGGACACTGCCGGTCTGTTGGGGGCACTGCCAGCCTATTGTGGGCACTACCGGGCTGTGTTGGGGAACTACCAGGCTGTTGGGGGCACTACCGGGCTGTTGGGGGCACTACCGGGCTGTTCGGAACACTACCGGGCTGTTGGGGCACTACTGTTAGAGGCACTACTGTATGTTGAAGGCACTACCGGGCTGTTGGAGGCACACTACTGGGCTGTTGGACGATCTAGAGGGCTACTGGGGGCACTACCGGCGTGTGCAGGGCGCTTTCGGGGTACTAGGGGCAATACTGAAGTATTGGGTACAATACTGGGGTATAAGGTGCGCTATCGGGGTATTTGGGAACGCTATCGGGGTACTGGAGGCACTATTGGGGTATTGGAGGAACTGTCGGGGTATTGAGGGCACTATCGGCGTGTTGGGGATACTACCGGGCTATTAGGGGCACTTCTGGTGTACAGGACCCTGCTTACCATTAATACATTCATAGGCGATTTCCGCGAACTGTATTTGTGAACGAACTAGGTCACTGGGCACTTGGATGCTTTCCTGACACGTCTGTAGATCGTCATCAATGGACCGAGTTGGGCCTCTGCAATATGTCACCAGTAAAAGTGCCGAAGAAGAGTCGGAAATTGCTCTGTTTGTTGCGGGGTATTCTGAAGAAGAACAATTGTTGACGCTGTCCTTTGACGTGATTTTCTTTTGAACGTGGAACCAGGTGTGCGGTGGACAGGTGAGGTTCAGGGTGGAGTCAGTGTCCACGTCTCCACACACACCGGGACGCGTATCCGCTTGCGAACTTCAAGGTCGTGGTGGTATTCTCTGAAATCAAAGACCATGTACATACAAATTTTATACGCCTGTCCACGCTTGCACACGTGCATGCACTTCTTTATACAAGCACATATACATGCGCGTGCGCACACCTCACACACACACACACACACACACAGCCATCATTATCATCAGTAGGATTTACTGGGTGGTGTCCTGAGTATCTTGAATCAGAACAGGCACCAATGAACGTCACCGAAATGACTGGACGGCAGTGCAGTGTCTCCACTGGTGGGTCGCATGATGACTATATTTGATACTGATGCTCTCTATGGACTGCCGTGCCGGTCCTGCGGCAGTAGAATCCAGGGTGTGGCTATGGACATGGAGCCGGTTTGAGAGGGGGAGGGAGTGGGGGGGGGGGGTAGTGCCACCGAGGTGACACAGTAAATGGGACGAAAAAAAAAAAACCTTCAATAAAATGGTTTTTAAAAAAATCTTTGATCTTGCTGGCAGACAAGCAAACAAATGAATCAATCGACAGACGCAACTGAATACATGACCCCTCTTGTGGACGATAGTATGTTTTAAGCGGCCGTCAAATTTCAAAGCAAAATCAAAAACAAAACAATACAAAGAAAACAAAACAATGGACAAACTCCTCAACGAGACTGTCATTCAAACGGACATCAAAACGCTGGCTCACTCACCAGAACAACGCACAGGGGCAGCATGCACCACCACAGCGCCAGCAGGAGGGAGGAACCCTTCCGAAGTAGTACCAGCCTCATGCTGGGTTTTCTTTCCTTCTACCTGTTGGTGGTTCTGCAACATGTGAAAGACAGCGTGTGGGCTTTGTGTGTGGGGGGGGGGGGGGGGGGGGTATCTGTGGCTGTGTTTTTTCCTTCTTCTAGAAATCAAGCGAAATGAGAACGGTATCACCAACGCATACAGACTGAGAGTTAAGACTTTTATTCAAATGACTGAAGGCAGAAATGTAAGCGAGCGAGTTGTCCCAGTGCCCACGAGAAAATAATTGCAGTCGCACTTCCTGTTCAGGCACAGAAAAGGCAAGCCTTTGGTCTCTATCCCTTTTATCAATCTCGCATGTATAAGACCCAATGTTGAACCAATAGCTCTGTTTTTTTGTGGGGCCTCCATCCCATTTTTCGCTATTTTCTTTTTGTCATTTTTTTTTTTTCTTTTTTTTTTTTTCCCCTAAAGTGCAGCTTCGATCTTTCCCTTTGCCCTACTCTCTTTTTTCTTATGATCAAACAATCACCCCCCCCCCTCCCCCCCCCCCCCCCCCCCCCCCCCCCCCCCCCCCCCCCTACTACTTTTTTTCCTTTCTTTTTTTCTTTCCATTTTTTAGGGCCTCCTCCTTTTTTCGCTTTTTTTTTCATTTTTTTTTCTTTTTGTATGGTGGGGACTTCATCCACTTCTTTCCCCCCCTTTTTTTTTTTGGGGGGGGGGGGGGGGGGGGAGTTGGGGAGTTGGGATGGGAGGGAGGGGGTTCTTTCCTCCCACTTTCTTGTCTTTTTTTTGTCTTTTTTTCAGATCTGTATTCTTAGGACTAGATTTTTGTTGTTGTTTTTTTTTTTTAAATATTTCCGACGGTAAAAAAAATGTCCGTTTTCTGTCATACGAAAGCAAAGTGCATTACCCCAAGAATAACACTTTTTTTTATGTTTCACCGGTTGATAAACCCATGGCCGCCAACTTTGTTGGCTAGGAACTGCTCTACACACAAAATAACACTTTCACACACACACACACACCGGCTAATAAATACACAAAGCGCGCACGCGCGCAGGCAAGCACGCCAACACACACACACACACACATACACACACACACACATGCGCGCACACAGACATACACACATAGACGCACTCGCGCGCTGGCACGCACACACACACACACACGCACACACACACACACACACACACACACACATGCGCGCACACACAGACACACAGACATAGACACACGCGCACGCGCACAGACTCTCTCACACACACACACACACACACACACACACACACACACACACACACACACACACACACACAATCACTTAGTGTGAAGACCTATTCGTCACGGTTGGATCGTGTCTTGTTGAGCGTAACGTGACACGACTACATGTACAAAACTTGTGAGTCAGCCTCGTCAGTCCTATCGGCTCACCCGCTGGTCCATTCCTCGGTTCCTCACG
>JADBJO010000111.1:144561-149561 GCA_016801955.1 Conus betulinus
ATTTCAGTTGACCCAAATCAGATTTCATTTTCTCACTCAGTTCGTAATTTAGGTGTTATGTTTAATTAATTCCAAGCTATCTGTGTGATAAACAGATGAAGAAAATCTGCCGACGAGAAAATCTTGAACGTCGTAGAATTGGACAATTCGCCACTACCTTTCTTCGCAGGCTAGTTATTTCTCTGCTTCTTTCCTATCTCGATTACTGCAATGTGTTGTGGGCCGGACTGCCAAGGAATCAAACTGAGAAAGTTCAGAAAAGTTCAAACTCGTGCAGCTAGCTGAATTGTCAAAGCGTCAAACAGTCTCACCTCACACGCCTTCTGATTCGATACCACTGGCTTCCAATTTCCGAAAGAATAAAATAGAAACTATGCCTGTTTCTGCTGCAACACGACTACAGATTCGGCACCATACTATCGCTCTGAAATACCTCAAGCGTGCGTTTCGTCTCGATCTCTTCGTTTCCCAGGCAAACACCCGTATTCTGTCCGTACCCCAAAAAATAGATACGCTGTGGGAAAAGCGGGCCTTTCCCATTGTTGGCCTGTCATCTGAACAAACTTCCCTGTGCAGTTCGCCACGCTCAAAATGTCTTTCAGTTTAAAAAAGAAGTTGTTTAAAAACATTTCTCTTTCAGTCAGCCTGTCATATCCAGGGTCAGTAAGTTGAAGTCTGTATCTAAATACTGTGTGTGTGTGTGTGTGTGTGTGTGTGTGTGTGTGTGTGTGTGTGTGTGTGTGTGTGTGTGTCCAACGACATACAGGCACAGGAGCAGCAGCGTACGATGTCATATATTTCGCTCTCTCTCTCTCTCTCTCTCTCTCTCTCTCTCTCTCTCTCTGGTGTGAAGAATTGTCCCCGATCAGTCGAACTTCCGAGCCTCCCTGTGTCAAGGGAGACAAACCACCTTATATCTCCTGTATATATATTCCTGAGTTCTTTCCCTTTTGCAAGTTTGAACATGAGATGCACAACATAATACTGGTGGGATGCAAACATGTTAATGCCGCGCAGCGTGGGTACCAGTCACAAGAAAGTTGACAGTGAACGACCAGTCACATAGCCCGACATAAGAATTAAAGTGAATAAATGAGAGAGAGAGAGAGAGAGAGAGAGAGAGAGAGAGAGAGAATGAATGCCAAAATGCGAATAACTACACGAAAGCAAGTGCGGAGTAAACGCAGATTTTATGTACAACATAAAGCATACCAAGCAAATTTCGACAAATTCTCAGGCTGACTGCTATCAGGGGAGTTATGTTTCGTGCATGTTTGTTTACTGTCCTATAACCTCTGACCATGACCTGTTTGTTGACAATTTCCTTGTCGGTTTTGTATCGTACGTAAGAGATCTGCGTTACTTTACACTTCGTTTTGTATGCCTACATGCATTTTTGGCATTTTTTTTTTAATTTCCACAACCGCTGAAGTCTGCATTTTTGGCTTTTTTTTTTTATTTCCACTACCCCTGAAGTCTGTTTCATTTTCTTCAATGAACGAACGAGTTCCGTTTACAGACGGTAATGGATGGAATAAGCATGCCTGCTGTTTACAGCTCTCTGTGGGGCCAAGAAAGGTGATAGGCAGTACTTATTTAGGATAAACAATTATGTACAAGTCAGACAAACAGGTAGAGGGAAGAGGGAAGGAGGAGAGGAACAGAGGAGGGGTAGAGTGAGAGAGAAAAAAGCGGGACAGGGTAAATTATAAATTGGAACATATTCGTTATTCTCATAGGCGCACGCACGCGCATGTGTATGTGTGTGTGTGTGTGTGTGCGTGTGCGTGCGTGCGTGCGTGTGTGTGTGTGTGTGTGTGTGTGTGTGTGTGTGTGTGTGTGTGTGTGTGTGTGTGTGTGTGTGTGCGTATTCTTGCATGTAAAGACCAATCTGCTGAATATCGAAATTACTTGTGTCAATAGGTGTGTCGTCATTAAACATTTCACAACGAGGCTTTAGGGCTAAAGGTAGATCACTGATACAGGATGAGAACAACAGAGGATCCAGTGCTTAGCCCTTTGGTACACCAAAGTTGTTGGGAATTAATACAGATAGGTAAGCTTTTTCAAGACACTAGTTGTCAACTATTAGACAGAGAAAAAAAATGAAACCAGTTTTAGAGTGTCGAAGGATAGTCAACAAACAGCTAACTTTCTGAGTAAAAGTTCATGGTTAATGAAATCGAAAGCCCCAGCCAAATCCATAAAGAAAAGTACTCAGGAGAATTGCTTGTTGTTTATCTTTGAAAGCCGTAAATCAACTTACCTGGTGAGTAACTTTGACAAGAATGATTTTCTCTTAATTCAGTTTGATTGGGATCTAATGAATCATATTGGCTTATATGGGAAAGAACACATTTTGTTTTGTTTGTTTGATGTGTTGCTCTTATGGCTTTGAAAGAACAGATGAAACAGAAATTGGCAGATAGCTCCATGGATCAGCCAAGTTTTCTGAATCATACAATGGTATAATTTTCGTCTCTTTTAAACCTTTCGAAAAAACTTATTCCTTATCCAGCAAAAAAAAATTGCAAATATAAGTAAGAGTTTCTGTCGTAGCAGGCACTATATCCTGCTATGTCCTGTCTGTAATTCCCACACAGGCAAGAGATTTCGCCCCCAAGGGCTATGAGTTTAACGGAAATCTGTTTCAAACTAACGAACACGCAGGAGAGCGCAGGCCCCAGTCACATTCAATGGATTCGGCAACCAATCTTTGAGCCGGCTTCGCTTCATAATTGCAGGGGTTCATGAAGACTCCACAGGCATCAGCATCGATGCAATAGCTTTTGCCTAATTTTGCTAAACGACAGACAGAGAGACAAATACATACGCAAACTTTGTGACAACCCAAGTCTTTTTTCCAAGTATCTCAGTAACTCGAAAGGATGTCAGATAGTGCTGACATGTCCTCTAGGACCTGAAGAAACAGTCAGTAATAACTTGTTTGAATAATTCAATGTCTTGTACGTTAGTTCCAGTCCTACTTCTCTTGCATATTTCTAACAGCACGTCTGAGCCCATGACCAGTGACAAAATCGCTCAACACAATGTACTTTTCAGTGAATGTCTGGAACGTTAAAAACTTGCCATTATCATCCAGCAAACGTCCGATAAAAAGAACGTTGTTCTTTTCTGATCCAGTTGTAATAATAAACTGACTTTTTCTCAACTTTAATTTGACTGTTATAGAACACTGGTTCAGAACAGAATTCTTCAATAGTTTTGACATGATTTACTTCCCCAAATTCTTTACACGCTTTAAATACATCTTTCCAAAATGCATTTACACAATCTTGTTTGGGCAAATCAGACCGTAGGTTTTCAATTATGGCAAATATTTGGATACTGAAAACAAAAAGTTCTTTCAAATTATGGTTGCTTAATTGTATTTTACGAAGCCATGTCAATTTTGTTCGAGTGGTGTAATTTGTCTTTTTAACCAAATTCTGCACAGTAATTTTATTTCATAAAACTTTTCTTCTAAATCTACAACTGCGCATTCTTTCAAATCGCTTGTAAACCATTCTCTAATATTTTGAAACGTTCGGGATTCCATTCCATGTATGAATACGGCAAAAACTTCACTAATTAATTCCGCAGACTTCCCAATCACACAGCTTTCGTCTTTTCTGTATTTAACGTAAGCCCAGACACTCTTCCAATGTGTCTCAATGGTTACCAACTGATTCTTCAAAAGATATTCTGTGTCCTTATAAAGTAAGCTCAGTGTCGTCTGCGTACTGAGATATCTTATTTTCAATGTTTCCAAATTTAATACCTAGAATGTTTTGGTTTTCTTTATATCATTAGAGCTAAAACTTCTACACACATTGTAAGCAAATATGGTGATAACAGGTCACCCTGTCTACAACCCCTTTCAGTGGCAAACCAGCTAGTTAGCTTGCCATTAAGGAAACTGTTGATTAAACATTACTGTAGAAAGTCCTAATCCACTGACAAAAGTCGGGGCCCACACCAAAAGCTTTTAAGACCTTAAAAAAGAACTTTTAAGTCTACACTATCGAACGCTTTTTTTTTTTCAAAATCTAAACATAAATAGTAACCAAGATTTTCTTGCTTTGATAACAGTGACAGTTAACAGGGACAAACTTTACAATACCAGACACGACGCGTTTTGACATCTGAGGTTTTCTTCAGGCAAGATCAACAAGATTCAGGACAATGAAACCTCAAATTGGGCGCAAGATGATCTTGCCTTCCGAGAATATAGAATTTACAGCTGGCTGGATAAGTAAATTAACGACTAAATGTAAGGATTTAAGACGAGGTTCTCGTGGACACGACTTAGCAGACGCAGCATATGTGTGTGTGTGTGTGTGTGTGTGTGTGTGTGTGTGTGTGTGTGTGTGTGTGTGTGTGTGCGTGTGTGTGTGTGTGTGTGTGTGTGTGTGTGTGTGTGTGTGTGTGTGTGTGTGTGTGTGTGTGTGTGTGAAGTGGGCAAATGCAAGGTGAATTGTCCTTACGGCTTATCCTGCAGTCCGCAGTTGGCCAAAGGGCAGACAAGAACAAGTTTCTTGCCCACTTTGCGTCACTGTATATTTGCCCACTTTGCTTCACTGCGTATCTGCCCACTTTGCTTCAGAGTGTATTTGCCCACTTTGCTTCAGAGTGTATTTGTATTTGCCCATATTTGCCCACTTTGCTTCAGAGTGTATTTGCCCACTTTGCTTCACTGCGTATCTGCCCACTTTGCTTCAGAGTTTTTGCTTCAGAGTGTATCTGCCTTTGCTTCAGAGTGTATTTGCCCACTTTGCTTCAGAGTGTATTTGCCCACTTCGCTTCAGAGTGTATTGCCCCTTCGCTTCAGTGTGTATTTGCCCACTTTGCTTCACTGCGTATCTGCCCACTTTACTTCAGAGTGTATTTGCCCACTTTGCTTCAGAGTGTATTTGCCCACTTTGCTTCACCGTGAATTTCCTATACCTCGCCCAAACCATGCCTATAAAGGAAAGAGAGAGAGAGAGAGAGAGAGAGAG
>JADBJO010000111.1:157061-162061 GCA_016801955.1 Conus betulinus
GATTCCAATATTCTGGATACACACATATAAACACAAGAAAGAAAGAAACATTCAGAAACTTGCCAGCTGTTTCCGTTGGTTGAACCATTCGTTTCTCTCGTCAGTCAGCGCACAACGATTGCTGAAGCTTCCACACTTTTGCGTCCGCCTGACTGGCCAAATCCCACAGTTGGGGACACTGTCTGGGAGCGAATTTCCCGGACTCCATTGCATTGCGCCCTCTCCAAGGGCTCCTGTCGGCCTCTCCCACAGGTCTTCTGTTGCTGCAGGCACCCTACCGTGGGTTAGCAGCTCCCTGCCTAGGCCCCAATAGGCTGACGCATCCTGCTGTTTCCCGTCCCCACCCAGGAGACAGTTTGACCGTCGTCGGCTCCGAGGCTACAGCAAAACTTTGCTTCACGTAGGGCTTGACTTTACCTCGTTGTATTTTCCTGAGCCTTCGGCAAGACAGGATGAGTTCACTTTCCCAGTGGGTTTGCTTTTCCGTTTTTTTGTTAAGTTTTGAGTTTGCTTGGTTTTTTTTTTTTTTTTGTTTTTGTTTTTTTTTTAGCATCCTATAACTACTGTAAAACAAAATGAACCCGAGTTATACTGGTTCAACCAATGGAATCACTGGTATACACATCACAACGATGTACACCAGTGGATCTTCCAATTATTTTGATTCAATCAATGAAATCAATAATCACACACACACACACACACACACACACACACACACACACACACACACACACACACACACACCACAACGATAGCACCAACAACTATGAGATTCAACCAATGAATCTCCTAATCATGTTGGTTCAACCAATGGAGTCACTAGTGCACCCCTACACATGTACTACAAGGAGTTGAGTACCGAGTGGTTAATGCATAACATGTCATTCTAACTCGTGTTTGATTCCCTTAAACTGCCCATTGTACTAACAGCCCAACGTTTCCACAAGCCAGGACTGATGCTCCAAGTGTTTACTACGATCTATAGCCAAAAAAGTGCAAAGCAGCTAATAGGCCAAAGCTTTCCCGAAGGTATTCATCCCTGCAGGCGTATGGTCACTGAACCCCTACGGTCACCTGCCACGATAGTCTCTCCTCAAGCCCGCTGGAGAACCCAGTGAATAGCCGTTGGTGGAGGCTGGATGAATTCCTCGCCCAGGACTGGCAGTTTGATACGTACTTGTTACTACCCCCGTGGACACGTGAATCACTTCCCAGTTACTTTCCCCCCTTCAGCATCCCAATCGGGGTACCCCCCGGAGTTCGCACACTTGAAGAATGCAGGGAACTAAGTTCAACATCGGCAAAACTACCCTTAATTTGCTTGAAGGACTGGAGAACATTCGGCCGACTCGTGACTGATTATCTTCAAAAATCATAAAGGCAGTACAGTCTTCAATAAACGACAGTTCGTGTTCTACCGGTCAGTCAGTTGTCGTGCACATGTGTCATGTACATGGTACAGGCGCAAGCTTTGAGCACTTTTTTTTTTCTGGGCATGTTTCTTGTTTGCTCTGTGTGCTCTGTGTTGGCGTTTGTGCTAGGCGATTTGGTGTCGTAAGCAGCATTTATTATGGGTGTGTAATTATCTCAGCATAAGAGCAAAGGTTACCGTATTAGTTCGCTATTTATTGTTTATTGTTTCTTCCCTCACTGAGAATTCGCTTTCATACCAATCAAGCCGAGGTTATCCGTATTTTTGTCAGCTTGTATGTATATTCTATTCAACTATATTCAAAATCATAAAGGCTGTGCCAGTCTTGCATAAAAGTTTGCTGGTGTTGGGTCATTTCTCATTTCTCCAGTTGTTGATGTGTACACGTGCCAGTCCATGGTATTTGGGTAAGCTTGGTACGTCCTTTCTTCTGGATATTTCCTTGTTGTTTTGTGTGCTGAATGTGGGCATTTGTGCTGGCAATTTGATGTCGCATGCAGCATTCGACTTGAACTGTAGCAGTGTAATCATCTCATCATGGGAGTAAGAGTCACCCTGTTTGTTCATTATTATGACATTGGATGGCACAAAATAAACCATCTAAGAGCTCTGGCGGCTTCAGTGGTTGGAGATGATGAGTATGATTTTGAAGTAACGAACAATTGCAGGGTATCAAATATGATGAAACTGTACAAGAAGGGGTACGTTGGAGCCGATAAAAGAGAAAATCTAACTATCTAAACACCCACTTTGCGCGCAAAAATGAGAAAATAAGTGGTTGCTCGTTCTTGGTTTTCATTGTTCTAAATGTTGTCTGTTTTTGTGCCTAAAGAAGACCCAAGAGGTCAAAATGTATGGTGTTTTGCACTGTAATCTGTTTGTATTGTCTGGCGGAACTAATACCCTGTCTTTTTAAGATTTGCTTCATTTTTCCGCCCTCAGCCACCTCGTTTTGAAACTGAAATTCTCGGAAGAGGAGACAGTTTGTGTATCAAAAAAAACAGCGACATTTGGTTTTTGAGAGAGAGAGAGAAGGTGGATTTTACCAATAGGAGAAGCACTTCTGTACATCACTGATCATCATTGAGCTTGTTTTGTAATACATCTTTTTCATTTCAAAGATGCAGGTCTGCAAGAATTGGAAGGTAACTGAACTGAGTGGGATGAAACTGAGCGTTGTCTGAAAAATGTCTGAGTTGGGTAAGATTAACCGCAGTTTAAGAAGAAGAGAGTTTGTGTAATTACAAAGAGAATAGAACCAGTTCACTTTAATTCATGTTGTTTATAGCCTGCCGACCTAATGTCAGTCAGTTTTCCACGCAGTTGTCAAAAAAATAGAAATCAGATTTGTATCCTTTTAATGCAAAAATGTACGGCAAAATGTTAATATTCATATTTTTCAGGAACTTAAAAAAAATCGCTAAGGGTGGAACAGCTCTGAGCAAGGTTCTCATGGAGTCTGCTGTGGAGTGTTTATGTCTGACATCATGGAAGTCCAACACTTATAACAATATGTTTTATAGTGAGCGCTACACCATTTGGGGAATGCTCCGCAGAGCTTTTTCACTTTTAAAAAGATACGAGTGGGCGTAAAAGGAGTGGGCTGTTTATAATGGCACCACACGGACAATGTCAGGAATGCCCCTAATGTGACACATAAACGTTTTGCAGCTGACTCCATGAAAAGCTTGTTCAGAGATCTTCCACCTGATGTGATCTTTGAATTTCTGAAAGAGATTAACATTTTTCATCTGCTCTGAGATCTTACAGTAGAAAGATTTTTCAACAAAAATATTTCCGTTATGTTTTAGAAGGTGTATTTCAAATGGTGAATGAATGACTTGTGAGCTGACTTCAACATGGTGACAGCCCTGATATGGCCCTTTGCAGTCGGCAGAGCTATAAGCAACAATACCTTACCTTACCTTCCGACGGGAAACTTCACCATATGAAATGGAGGAACTCGCTGCTGCTGTCCTGTCTGGGTTCAGTCACATCATAAGAGTCCCAACAGTCTGCAAGCTAATATTTCATAGTGAGTGTACACGGGGCTTCTTCGTCTTTAAAAAGATAGAAGAGAGCGTAACAGGAGTGACTGTTTTGTCTTCTGGGATGGGTTTACCACATCACAGGCCTTGGTCTGGGAGCTTCAGACTACGCCCAGTCGCAGGCTCGTACAATATAGATGGGATGGGGGTGAGGAGGGGGCGGCTCTGGGGGCTCACACATCGCACTCCTCACCTCCACCCTTTACCCTTACCCACCTGACCTCCTCTCTTTTCTCTCCTCCACTCTTCCAACACTCCTGAGCTAAAAGAAAAAAAAAGGGGGTGGATCTGGAGGCGGCAAAGAAAGTAAAAAGAGAGACAGACAGACAGACGACAGACAGACGAGACCGAGAGAGAGAGAGAGGAGAGAGAGAGAGAGAGAGAGAGAGAGAGAGAGAGAGAGAGAGAGAGAGAGAGAGAGATTAATTTTGTTTGGCACATGATTGTTCGTAACAGCTTTTAATGCATAAACGTGAATTGTTTCAAAAATTACAGTGAGGTTTGTTGGCTATGTTAACCTTAGTTTTCAAAATCTAAACGATGAAGTTCTGGTAGTAAAGCAGTTGAGTCGATGAATAGGATTTTTCTATCTGAAATGCCAGTTTTGTGGATGAACAGGATTGCTGTCCATGCATGAAACTTACAACTGCATCAGTTTGATGTTTATTCTCTTTCACCTATTTCATTCTTTCTTTCACACCTTCTTTCAATCTTTTTCGTTCTTTGAATGTTTATCGATCAAGAAGTCTTCGTAACCATGCTGATTCGACCACGCCCGTGGCTCAAACGTGTCTTCCTGTTTTAGCCAAGCTAGTTGTGAGGTGCAGCACGAGGCTGACCGCGATGTTTGGGAGACAGCAACGAAAGTACGTTTCTAAACCACCACCACCCACCACCTCTCTCTCTCTCTCTCTCTCTCTCTCTCTCTCTCTCTTGAACTCTCTTGAACTCTCTTGAACTTAAACTTACATCCCACTTTTCTAGCCTTCAGCTACAGACGTCACTTCCTGGACTAATAAATAGTTTGAATAGAATAGTATTGGATTCTTGTCGCCAATCGCCGAGGTGTTTCATACATCAAGGAAGAGCTAGATTGTTCCTTCGTCGATGTTTTCTTCTTCTTCTTCTTCTTCTTCTTCTTCTAATTTTAAATCAGTTCAGTTCAGCAGTTTATCAAGTCTTCGTTGCAGACAGTATCTGAACCACTAAACATCACTTATATCACAAAGAGCAAGTGCGTCAAATTATCGAGCAGCAGCAGGATATTACCAAGATCTACTGACATGAGGTAAGAGAAGAAAACTACGTTTGGCGTGGAATGTAAAGAGATCCAGTGACCTCGCTCATACAACAGACAGAATGAATAGAAACTAATCTGTGTACAGCGTTCAGAATGGCGGCAACGGCATTCCTGCAATCAAAACGCATATGCATGCATTAACGGTAGCCTGGGTAAGAAAAAAAAAAGAAACTTCATATTTTGACCCTAAAATTGATCCGTAGTTCAATACGTTTGT